>CM035167.1:92910274-93510274 GCA_020205615.1 Panax quinquefolius | reverse complement strand
TTCGACCCGTCGATATTATTTAGAGCCATACGCATCAACCAACATCTGCACGACATCATAGTTATCTGATTTTGAATCCCCGTGAACTTATTGGTCTACAGTACTACCTGTTCGTTCTTTAAACTCAGCTGATTCCCCGTGATGAATCCATACCGAATACCCATCCACAAACCCACGTAACTATAAGTCAAATTTAACTTCATTGGCAGTCTTCCATATCATGTTCTTACACTTGAGACACATGCATCTCATCTTTTCGTTCGAATCATCAACATGTTCTATTGCTTTGTTCATAAAATTGGATACCCCATCATGGTACATCCAACTCTGGTCGGCTGACATCTTTAATTGAAGAAAATACGCAATTAGATCAAGAATAATCATGAATGTGGTCCATGCATGAATTTAGTTTACCTAGCATATATCTTCACTCTACATGGGTTAAGCTTTTATCCCGTTCCTGGATGCGTCTTCTCACTAGTGCCAATCTTGAGCACGTTTCTTGTAAGACCCCGAATTTTATGAAATAAAAGTATTCAATTTTTCTATTTTGGTAAATAGTTAAATTGATAAAAGTTTAAAGTTAAGGGTGATATTTGGAAATTTTGCAAAGCAAACAAGTTGTTATAAAATATTCGTTGTGTCGAGAAATATTCGTTTGGTCGGGGAATATTTTTTTTATCGGAGAATATTTGTACGACGACACCATCATTGGTGGACCCCACAATAGAATAACTGTCGGAGTTAGAAAATGACAGAAATAACTTTTTATAAAAAATAACGGTGAAAGTTTTTACTGTTAAACTGTTGAAATACCCGGTGGTAAAGTAAATACGATGTCTGGCGTGGTTGCATAGTAGCACACGGTATTGTACAGTATCTTTGATTATTGATGCTTACGTGAGAAGTCATTTAGTTATACTCAATTATTGCTACAGTAATTGCTGCATAGTATTTTACGTTATTTGATTCAATTATTGTCACAATATCATCTACATAATATTTTATATTATTTAATCAATAATTGAGATGACAAAGTTATTCATATTATTATTTGCAATATTGACGATGTCTAGAAAGTTCTGTCGAGGTGAGGTTTGGTCACCTAATTACGTGCCAATAGGTAGAAATCCTTATCGGAAAGCCCCCTCTGTCCTGGGAATGATCTGGTTGTTAAATATCGCTAGTTATAATATTAATGATGAATAATTGTTGAAAGATTAAAAATGTGTTGATTAAAGATAAGTGATTTATGGTAAATATTTTTAAAATTTTTGATATAAATAGAGGGGTTTGTTATGAGGTGTTTGTTATAAGTTTGACTTATTATTCCATGATCAGATGTTCTAATTTTTCAAACCGTTGGTTGAAGTTATAATAGTGAATCAATATGGATCGTTGGTTGAAGATATAATAGTAAATCAATATGGACCACTGGTGGAAAATTATAATAGTAAGTCAATATGGATCGCTGGTTTAAAGTTTTAATAGTAAATTAGTATGGACCGTTGCTTTAAGTTTTAATAGTAAATCAATATGGACCGTTGCTTTAAGTTTTAATAGTAAATCAATATGGACCGTCCGTTTAAAAGTAAATTAATCTGGACCGTTCATGAATTAGTTATTATTCAGTCCTTTTTTTCTATAAATAGAAGCTCATTCCTTCATTATTTTTTACGAATTCACTAAAACTCTAGAGAGAGAAACTATAGAGAGAAAGAAGAAGAGTATTTTGCTATTACACTAGTGCACTCTCCAAATTTTTATTAAGGTAATAAGAGTTTAGCTGGGTCAAGCAGGGGTAACAGGGGAACAGAACGGTGGTCGATAGCTGTTGAGGTTTCCCTAAAATAGTATAAAAATAATTTTATTGAGAATTTGAGATTAAGTGTGTCGTATTTTATACGTCATTTAACCGTTGATTTTGGTGAAACGAATAGGTTGAGGTGAACCCAACTTTGGAAGGGTGCTTCGCCACTATCATACAAGATGTCTAATGACCTACGACTTCGTGTTATCATAAGACAGGGTTGTGCACATCCACTTGCTAATTATATCTACGAGCACTACCTATATAATCTTGGAGTTTGGTTGAAATATAATTCTCAATTGAAGACCATGGAGATATTTATATTGCAAGAGAAGACTCACCATTGGAAAGAACATGATAGTAATCTTCTTATTTTTCTTTGAGGTCTATTGGGTCAACCAAGGATAATTCTCAAGTCATATGATATCTATTATAACTTAGATGCATGGCTTCCTATGTACTAAGGTTTCCTTGAGTATTTTCTAAAGATTTTAATTTCTAAAAAAGTTATTGACTGTACCTTTATGTAAGGTACCATTGTAAGGTATCACTGTGAGATGCTATCTAAGTAACGGGATGAGAGTTACAGTTGGTATAAACAAGATGTGTTGTCGTATTTTGCACGACAGTTGTATTAGAAAGTTTGTAGTCGGGGGACTGAGTGATGGCCCAAGATGGTAGCTATAGTAGTCCTCACTATTCTATGAAATAATGTGATAATAAATGTTATGAGGACTCCATTTGAGTTTGAATACTGTCTAGAAGACAATATTCATGTAAAAACTCCTAGCTACACTTTTGTCGTATTGTATAAAAGAAATTTGTATTTGAGTCTATACCGTGTATCTGGCGACTCAGAATGAGTGATATATACCTATTTTGGGGGGCGTCACATTTCTTCTATTTTAAGAAAATTTCAGCAGCACCTCCCCATGGTCTCCAAGTACACGAAATAGACCAAGACAACTTAGTCTAAGTATGCACTCGAAGAACATGTATAGACACCAGGTGAAAAATCCTCAAAAGTTTATAAAAACGCATCTTGTGAATTGGCACCGATTTAAGTGAGAGACATAACATCAAGTAACAGTCCCAAATTGGGGACTATCCGACATTCACTCATAATGAATGAATGTCAAACGGATTTCTAAGCTCCAACGTATAGTAAATATTTACAGGTTAATGGAATGATATATGTACTATAAAGTGTATAGTCGTAATTGATTATAACTATTAATTTTTTTTTAGGATAATGCCAAAATAAACGATCAAGTGAGTGTATTGAAGATTTAACACATGACATTACTGAGTTTATTGAAAATTATGGCAAACTAAGCAAATGCTACTTAGTTTATTTTACCAATGGAAAACTAAGTAATTAAATTCTACTAAGTTTATTGTATTTTATTTTATTTCTTGAATATGTAGACAACTTATTTAGTTACTTTTAATTATAGAAAACTAAGCAAATGCTACTTAGTTTATTATTTTATTGTATGTTAATTTATTTCAAATATATTATATAACTTAGATATTTTCTATATAAATAAATCAAAAATTTTGCATATAATTTTTTTTATTATTAAAATAAATATGGGGAATATGTGCCAAGATAATGTGTATGAATACATGTGATAAATAAAATATATTTATTACATGAATTATTACAAATGATTTTATTTTATAATTATTGATCATTATAAATTATAGTCTTATAATAATTAATTTTATAGTAGAAATGTTTTTTATTAATTATTTTCCATGAAAATATGATTATTATATTAATTAAATAATATATGAAATGATTTTTAGAGTAATTATAATAATTATTTTATTTATATGAATTTTAGTACAAATTATTAAGTTAATTATTTTAACTTAATTAATAATGTTAAGTATGGCGAGAAAAAATCGAGATATGGAATCCAAACCCTAATTTTGGATTTTGATCAAGGAATGAGAATAGTAATATAATATTAATCATATTTTGATTTTTCAGTGCTATAAATATGTACGTGGACTAACAGTGGTTGGTCAATAATGGTGTATTATGAGAAACCCTAATTTAAAACTCAATTGTGAGTTTAAGACTATTATATAACTGTGTTATATGATTTTATGATTAGTTAGGTCAACCCTAATTAACATTTAGATATATTAATTTTTAGAAACCCTAATATTTGAATTATAAACCCTAATTATGATTTGGTAACCCTAATTACCAAAAGTATAAACCCTAATTGCTAATTTAGCAAGGTTAATTATAATTAGTGATTTTAAACCCTAATGTTCCTGTATAATTTAATTAGAACCCTAATCTAATTAAGGAAACCCTAATTACAAATTTTAAAAACTAAAATTTTATTTTTATACAAACCCTAATTGCTAAATCCTACAAATGCTATGTGTTAAACCTTAGGGTTAAACCCTAAGGGTCAAACCCTAAGGGTTTGTCAAGATTACAAGATTGCCATTAAATTTGCAAGGCTATGGACCAAAATACCCTTATGTGCATTCTTTAATAGCTTGCTTGTAGAATTAGCTAAAACTTTAGTTGCTCAACAACTCTAGCAACTCCATTGACTTAAAATTGCCAGCACATGAGCTCTAGATCAGCCAATACATGCATCTACCACTTCTATATATAGTTTGAGAGAGAAAGGATTGCATTTGTTAGCCCATTTTAGCACAAACACTCAACTAAGCTCTCTCTTTCAATAACCAACGAAATTTGGTAGCATATCAGTCACATAATCAAGCACCACTACTACATATAACAAAATCAGAAGCCAGAATCAGAAATTTATCATAAAAGGTATAAAACCCTAGCTTGAAATCTGATATTGATCAATGTGTTAGATGTTAATTTTTATGTGTTAAATATGTTGTATATGGTGTATAATGATGATCTGGGTTGATAGATGTTAGATCCATAACATCTATAAGCTCAGATCTAGCATTTTACAAAATCTGGAAATTTTTGCTTTTGATGTCTGACAAGGAATGTTAGACCTTCTAGATCTCAGTGTGTTTTTTTGATTTGGTGTTTTAAGTGTTTAATCTTGTAGTATGTCATGAGATCTGTACTCTGGAAGTTGAATTAAGGTCATTGCTTGAACAGATTGTAAGTTATTCTTGGTCAAAAATTTTTGACCGACCATGATCGGACCATTTCTGGGTAACCCAGAAATGGGTTTTCAGTGTCTGACAAGATATTTAAGGCTCTAGATCTGTCAGGTTTTTGATGTTTTGAGTTTGTTGTTGAACCCATGTTGTAGTATATTATGTAAACTGTCGATCTATGCTTTTAGTACATCTAGATATCAAGTAGGTTGGATTCAGTGGCCGGTCAAAGTAGTCCATCCGGCCATATTCTCTGCTTTAAGGAATTCCCTAAACCGGTCAGCTTTATTTCGACATGAGTTGACCAGATTGTATCTTCTTGTTGTATTTTTTTTAATGATTTTATGTAATGAATCTGTAGTCCTACATGTTGGCTACACACTGAGCTTATAGATCACAAAAACATTACAAGGATAACATGTAGTGAAGGCTCAAAGTATGACCCATGATCTGTTCTTCATTTCTGGGTAACCCAGAAATGAAGAACAGTCCTGAGAACACTTTTGGAGACTCATATCTACTTGGTTATATGTCTTATGAACTTGCTTGTTGTTGGATATTGTAGTCTTGCATTATCTTTACATGATCTGCTCAACAGCATGCCTAGAAACACAACATACACTGATTTACACTTGGTCAAAGGAGGCAAGTCGAAACTGCCTTATGAATGCTCAAGAACATGAAGAACACCTATAGCGACGGTTCTGTCGCTATAGGTAGTCTTTAGTGACAGTTTATTTATAAAAATTATATTTTTATTAAATACTTATAGAAAATTAGTTTTTAATTATTAAAAACACATAATAAATTATTAAAAATTATTTTAAAGTCAAAAAAATTAGTTTTTAATTATTTTGAATATATTTAATATTTTGGAATATTAAAGGTATTTAATTTTTTTAATTATTATATTAAATAAATTATTTAAAAATGATTTTAATACTTGAAAATCATTTAAAATTATATTATGGTATAAAAAAATATTTTAAGTTATTTTTAATGACTTTTAATATTTTGTGATGAATTTCATTAATTAATTAATATTAATGATAATTTAGTTATTTAATAAATGAATTAAATAAATAATTTAAAAATGATTTTATTATATTAAAAATCATTTTAAATAATAATAAGGTATTTAAAAATATTTTAAGTTATAAAATATAACTTTCAATATTTAAAGGTAAATTTTATTAATTAACTATTATTAATGATATTAAGGTTATTTAATAATTATATTAGCTAAATTAGTTTAAAAATGATTTTAATATTATAAAACTCATTTTAAATGAAAATAAAGTGTTTCTGAGATATTTTAAGTTATAAAATATAACTTTTAATATTTAAAGGATAATTTCATTAATAATTTAATATTAATGATATTAATTTAATATTAATGATATTAAATTTATTTAATAATTACATTAAATAAATATTTTTAAAATGGTTTTAAATATTTTAAAAATCATTTAAAAAGGATATAAATGAATTAAAAATATTTTAAGTAATAATTAATTACTTTTAATATTTTGATAAATAGTACATTAATATTTAAATATTAATGGTAATTATTTAAAAAATGATTTTAATTGTTTTAAAAATTATTTAGGGGTAATATTAATACTTTAAAAATATTATAAGTTATTATAAATAACTTTATTATTTTGGCAATGGTTTCATTAATAGTTTAATATTAATTAAATATTAATGATAATAGAATTAATTAATATTTAAATCATTTAATAATGATTTCGAAATTTGAAAATTCATAATAAATTATAATAAATGTTTAAAAATTATTATAAGTCATTTAAAAATAATATGACTGATACTAAGTTACAGGATAGTCTTAGACTCGATAATTACCCGATAAAGCTGTCGGTGCACTGACATGTTTCAGAAATTGATCTGGACTTAGATATTTTAACGGTATTTATGTTTATTTGTGATTCAATGACTGTTGAATATATGTGTTAATGTGATTAGGTTATGTGCTGATTGCAATAAGCAGTGCTATGTGTAACGACCCCAAAATAGGTCCATTCCATCCAACCCATTCTGAGTCGCCAAATATATGGTACGGAAAACAACTACAACTTTATTACAACAATTGTCGTGTAAAATACAAAAACACATATCTTTATGAGTTTGGATACAAATATATACCAATCTGTATGTACGTCACAATGACACCTTACATAAAGGTATAGTCAAAAGCTGTTTTAGAAATTAGAATCTTTGGGAAGTGCTCAAGAAACCTTCATACATATGGGAGGCCGTGCTTTTAGGTTATGGTAGATATCATATGGCCATGAAATTATCCTCGGTTGACCTAATAGACCCCAAAGAAAAACGAGAAGATTACTATCATATTCTTCCCAATGGTGAGTCTTCTCTTGACATATCATTATCTCCCATTGTCTCTAATTGGGTATTATACTCCAAACAAACACCAAGATTATATAGGTAGTGCTTGTAAATATACTCAAAGAAGTGGATGAGCACAACCATGTCTTATGATAACACGACGAGTTTGTATGTCATTAGACATCTTGTATGATAGTGACAAAACACCATTCCAAAGTTGGGTTCGCCTCACCTCTTTAGGGAGAACCTCAACAACTATAGACCACCGATTCTATTCCCTTGTTATCCCCCGCCAACCCAAATACACTTTTATTACACGAAAAGGAATTGTGAAACAAAAGGGTGAGCACAACTAGCTCAATAAAGAATATTATAACTAAAGATACATAAATTATCAATAGTCTTCATCAATAATAAATTAGAGATTTAGAACATATGGTAGATGATAAAACTTTTCAACCATAGTTGCAACCAGAACAAAGCAATCCATTAAAAGAGTCAAATAGACTATAAAGTCTATTGTCTTCTCCACGTTAAAAGTCCACCAACAATATTTTATCCCTGTAACATCAATCAACAGTTCCTTTCCACAATCATATGAATAACTCATAATCATAATTGTGATTCTAAATTCATCTTCTCATCCAGACGTAAGATAATTTTCATCAATTGCTCTTTACCGAAACATCAAATATCATGGTTATACCAAATCACACGGTTCTTGTTCATAATCATACTAATAAATTCATCTTTGCACCACAGCCAAAGATATTCATCAACAGATTCATCTTTACACTACAAAGCTAAAGATATTCAACAACAGTCATCTTTGCATTTACGAGCCAAAGATATTCATCAATAATTCATCTTTGCACTACAAAGCTAAAGATATTCAACAACAGTCGTCTTTGCATTACGAGCAAAAGATATTCATCAATAATTCATCTTTGCACTCTGAGGGCTAAGATATTCATCAACAAAGCCATCTTTGCACTACTGGCCAAAGATATTCATATCTCAAATAAATACATAATCATTTCGGAAGTTATATAACAATAATTATAACCATGTTGATCAATTCACCTTTGCACTTAAGCTAAAAATATTCAATTGTAAATTCAATGGTCATGATCATACCGATCAACAATTCAACTTTTGCACCATCGGCCAAAGAGAACCTATGGTCACGATCATACCAATAATCTACCCATCTTTACACTCAAGTCAAAGAGAAATATCATCATTAGGGTTATAAGAATGTTATATAAAATAATATAATCAAAACATAGTTTTAATTTCAAGAGTAAGATTCATAAATCAACGATAATTTGGTCAAAGAAGAAACCAATTTGTCATGAATAGTACCCAGATTAGTACATAGTAATCAGATACGCATATAGTAGTAACCTCGATACTAAAAGATAAAGTTTCATAATAAAATTCATATCCATATTTATAACACCTTAATCCAAATGTTATAAATCACTTAGAAATCTCATAATCTAATATTATTAATATTATAATAATATTTTAATCATTTCTTAAACTTATAAACAATTTAATTAAATTGTTTTACACTTTACTAATTAATGCACTTAATCATCATAAAATGCCAAACTCATAAAATTTCATCACCAATAACCAAAACCCTCATCAAAAATCTGCATATACCTCATATATGATTCTCAAACTATAAAATCATATTTTCTAATTTTCTTACTTCACATAACATATTTAATTCATTTACTCATAACTAGAACATTTTCATGAAAAATACCAAATCAGTTCCAAAAATATTTCTTTTCTAGGATTTAGCATAAAATAGTCCCATATTGAACATATATTTTCTCGAAATTTTAAAAATTCATTTACTATTTTCATATGGCCAAAACCAACGAATATTTAAACATTTATCATAAATTATACTTTTATCCAAAAATTCTGAAATTAATACGGTATACTGATATTATATAGATGTACTCCCAATAAAAATTTCATCAATTTTGGAGTTAATCACAAGGAGTTATAAGCGGTTACTTTTAAAATAGTATTTTCTCATAAAATCCATAACTCCTAATCTATACATCCAAAATCACCATTTTTGGACACAATCTCTAAAACTCATCAAAATATCATTTTAAAATTTTCCAGAATTTTTGAAGGTCCGGAAAATACAAAACTGAAAAACATAATCACCCTTAAAAATCTTTACTATCCCTTACCTCAAAAAAGCGAAGATTGACATTTGGAATAACGTTGAACGAACTTGCACCGTGAGTATAGTAATACTCAAAGTATACTCAAAATACTTACAAGAATACGCCGATAATATAGAGAGAAAACTTCATTTCGGTGTGATTTTCAATTCTAACCCAAGCACCCTATTTATAGGAAAATGCTAGAACACCAAAGTAAAAAATTTAATAAAATATTAATATAATATATATTAAATTCTATGCCCACTCTGACCATCTGACCATCTGAATTCAGCCACTAATAATGACAAAAATAAAAAAACGTTTTTGTTATTAAAATTAATTAAAACTTTCAAAAATCAATTATTTCGGAACTTCGGAACTTCAATAATTCATAATAAATATCCCTTTTATCAGAAAATTCGAATCTCGCGAGTTTTTATAGGAAATTCAATTCTCTACAACTTTGCAGAAGAAAGTTTTTCCAAATTCCAAACAGAAATTGACTGAAATCCACAAACAGACGATTTTATAGTCTATAATCAAATTTCAGTCAAGAAATGGGGTCCACCGACATGTTTAACATGTTTTAAATATTTATTGTAACAAAAATATTCTTCCTCCTCATATACTCATATATTCCACATTCACTGTAAAAATATCACCATTATTATATTATTAAAATAATATATTTAAATGAATTATTTTATCAGAAAAAGATAAAATATTAATTTTCAACAATTGTCACTTTAAAAATTTTCTCCATCTATATCCACATAAAATAAATATTTTTCTCATCATAAAAATCAATAATTAATTATTCACAAATAATATTACATAATCACAATATTAACAACCAAAGTGGGTTCAGAAAGAGGGGCTTTCCAATAAGAATTTCTCCTTCTTGGCCTTAATTAGGTGACCAAACCTCTCCTCAGACAGAACTTTCTAGGCATTGCCAATAATGTTATCCAATAATATTATTCAGATAATATGAATTATTGTTCGATAATGGAAAAAAATCGCGTCGACGTGACAATTATTGAAATAACAATAATATAAAATATCAACGTAGCAATTATTGAATCAATAAAATAAAATATTGAACAAAGAATTACCGTAACAATTATTGAGTAATGCCTTCTTACGAAAAAAATTTATCATGCTTCATGAATAGTACTCGTGAATAGTAACTCGTGAATAGTAACTCATGAATAGTAACTCATGAATAGTAATTAAAAAAAATTGAATACTTTTATTTCATAAAATTCGGGGTCTTACAATCTCCCCTCCTTATGAAATTTCGTCCCCGAAATTTACGTACCTGGTATTTCAAAGAGTTGAGAATACCTTGCTTTCATTTCAGATTCTATATCCCCTGTCATCATGATTTCTCCATTGCTCATCTCCTGTATTTCAGATATCATTCTAGAATACAGCTTCAAAACAAGGGTTAATTTAACAAATTAACATATCACATAATATCCCGATATTATGATTGACCAACAAATAAGCTTAGGTAGGACACACTAGCTAGCGAAGAATTTACTCATCTCTCCTCCTAGTTCTAATCCCGATCTCATGGAGATCATATCCCTAAGCTCGATACCAAAATGTAACGACCCCAAAATAGGTCCATTCCATCCAACCCATTCGAAGTCGCCAAATATATGGTACGGAAAACAACTACAACTTTATTACAACAATTGTCGTGTAAAAATAAAAACACATATGCTATGAGTTTGGATACAAATATATACCAAATCAGAAGACGTCACAATGACACCTTACATAAAGGTATAGTCAAAACTTTTTTAGAAATTAGAATTTTTGGGAAGTGCTCAAGAAACCTTCATACATGGGAGGCCATGCTTTTAGGTTATGGTAGATATCATATGGCCATAGAATTATCCTCGGTTGACCTAATAGACCCCAAAGAAAAACGAGAAGATTACTATCATATTCTTCCCAATGGTGAGTCTTCTCTCGACATATCATTATCTCCACTGTCTCTAATTGGGTATTATACTCCAAACAAACACCAAGATTATATAGTAGTGCTTGTAAATATACTCAAGTGGATGAGCACAACCATGTCTTATGATAACACGAGTTTTTGTATGTCATTAGACATCTTGTATGATAGTGACAAAACACCATTCCAAAGTTGGGTTCGCCTCACCTCTTTAGGGAGAACCTCAACAACTATAGACCACCGATTCTATTCCTTGTTATCCCCGCCAACCCAACCGGCTACACTTTTATTACGAAAGGAATTGTGAAACAAAAGGGTGAGCACAACTAGCTCAAGAAAGAATATTATAACTAAAGATACATAAATTATCAATAGTCTTCATCAATAATAAATCGTAGATTTAGAACATATGGTAGATGATAAAACTTTTCAACCATAGTTGCAACTTAATCAAGCAATCCATTAAAAGAGTCAAATAGACTATAAAGTCTATTGTCTTCTCCACGTTAAAAGTCCACCAACAATATTTTATCCCCGTAACATCAATCAACAGTTCCTTTTCCACAATCATATGAATAACTCATAATCATAATTGTGATTCTAAATTCATCTTCTCATCCAGACGAAGATAATTTTCATCACATCTTTACCCTAAAACATCAAATATCATGGTTATACCAAATCACGGTTCTTGTTCATAATCATACTAATAAATTCATCTTTGCACCACGGGCCAAAGATATTCATCAATGATTCATCTTTACACTACAAAGCTAAAGATATTCAACAACAAAGTCATCTTTGCATTACGAGCCAAAGATATTCATCAATAATTCATCTTTTTGCACTACAAAGCTAAAGATATTCAACAACAAAGTCATCTTTGCATTACGAGCAAAAGATATTCATCAATAATTCATCTTTGCACTATGTGCTAAGATATTCATCAACAAGCCATTTTGCACTACACGGCCAAAGATATTCATATCTCAAATAAATACATAATCATTTCGAAGTTATATAACAATAATTATAACCATGTTGATCAATTCACCTTTGCACTTAAGCTAAAAATATTCAATTGTAAATTCAATGGTCATGATCATACCAACCAACAATTCAACTTTTGCACCATTGGCCAAAGAGAACCTATGGTCACGATCATACCAATAATCTACCCATCTTTACACTCAAGTCAAAGAGAAATATCATCATTAGGGTTATAAGAATGTTATATAAAATAATATAATCAAAACATAGTTTTAATTTCAAGAGTAAGATTCATAAATCAACGATAATTTGGTCAAAGAAGAAACCAATTTGTTATGAATAGTACCCGTGTTATTAGTACATAAGATCAGTATACGCAGCATAAGAACCTCGATTACTAAAAGATAAAGTTTCATAATAAAATTCATATCCATATTTATAACACCTTAATCCAAATGTTATAAATCACTTAGAAATCTCATAATCTAATATTATTAATATTATAATAATATTTTAATCATTTCTTAAACTTATAAACAATTTAATTAAATTGTTTACACTTTACTAATTAATGCACTTAATCATCATAAAATGCCAAACTCATAAAATTTCATCACCAATAACCAAAACCCTCATCAAAAATCTGCATATACCTCATATATGATTCTCAAACCATAAAATCATATTTTCTAATTTTCTTACTTCACATAACATATTTAATTCATTTACTCATAACTAGAACATTTTCATGAAAAATACCAAATCAGTTCCAAAAATATTTCTTTTCTAGGATTTAGCATAAAATAGTCCCATATTGAACATATATTTTTCTCGAAATTTTAAAAATTCATTTACTATTTTTCATATGGCCAAAACCACCGAATATTTAAACATTTATCATAAATTATACTTTTATCCAAAAATTCTGAAATTAATACGGTATACTGATATTATATAGATGTACTCCCAATAAAAATTTCATCAATTTTGGAGTTAATCACAAGGAGTTATAAGCGGTTACTTTTAAAATAGTATTTTCTCATAAAATCCATAACTCCTAATCTATACATCCAAAATCACCATTTTGGACACAATCTACAAAACTCATCAAAATATCATTTTAAAATTTTCCAGAATTTTTGAAGGTCCGAAAAATACAAAACTGAAAAACATAATCACCCTTAAAATCTCTTACTATCCTTACCTCAAAAAAGAAAGATTGATTTGGAATAACGAATCTAATCCGAACTTGCAGATATAGCAATACTCAAAGTATACTCAAAATACTTACAAGAATACGCCGATAATATAGAGAGAGAAAACTTGGGTTTACGGTGTGATTTTAATTCTAACCTAAAGACCCTATTTATAGGAAAATGCTAGAACACCAAAGTAGAAAATTTAATAAAATATTAATATAATATATATTAAATTCCTATGCCCACTCTGACCATCTGACCATCTGAATTCAGCCACTAATAATGACAAAACAAAAAAACGTTTTTGTTATTAAAATTAATTAAAACTTTCAAAATCAATTATTTTAACTTGAACTTCAATAATTCATAATAAATATCCCTTTTATCAGAAAATTCAAATCTCGCGAGTTTTTATAGGAAATTCAATTCTCTACAACTTTTCAGAAGAAAGTTTTTCCAAATTCCAAACAGAAATTGACTGAAATCCACAAATGACGATTTTACGATACTATAATCAAATTTCACCAAGAAATGGGGTCCACCGACATGTTTAACATGTTTTAAACATTTATTGTAACAAAAATATTCTTCCTCCTCATATACTCATATATTCCACATTCATTGTAAAAATATCACCATTATTATATTATTAAAATAATATATTTAAATGAATTATTTTATCGTAAAAAGATAAAATATTAATTTTCAACAATTGTCACTTTAAAAATTTTCTCCATCTATATCCACATAAAATAAATATTTTCTCATCATAAAAATCAATAATTAATTATTCACAAATAATATTACATAATCACAATATTAACAACTGAGCAGGTTCTCAGAAAGAGGGGCTTTCAATAAGAATTTCTCCTCATCTTTGGCAAGCAATTAGGTGACCAAATGTATAAACTGTCTTCATGGAATGAAATATTGCAAGGTGATTAAACAAGGTGCGATAAAGCAATATTGCCAAAATAATTCCAAAATGGACAATCAACATTGTCAAAACATCGCATTTATTGATGCCAACTAGTAGACAAAGTATATACCTTGTTCTCTTCGTTAATTCTACCAACTATAAAACATCGTCCAAAAACTACCCATTGATGCCAACTATAGTAGACAAAGTATACACATTCAACATTGTCAAAAGATTCATAATACAAAATTGCTTCAAAAACTACCCATTGAAACATTAAAGCCTTAATCCCCCCAGTCCTCCCTTTTTTGGTGATCTGCCTATCTTGCTCTTTATGGCTCCCTTCTTGATGTTCCTCCTCGTAGGCTGTGAGCCAGAAGCAGGCTCATTACTCCCCATAGTAGACAAAGTTGGTGTGGGATTAGGTTGAGAGCTTGATTTGGGTTGATTAGGTCTTTCTGAAGTTGTTGTAGTAGTAGCAGTCCCTTTACTTGATTGTCCTCTAGTCTGCAACTTTTATGGCCTGGAATTTGGCTGAAAAGTAATGCAAAGGTTATGCACAAGCAATAACCTGAGTCCAATTAATCTATTAACATGCCAATGAACCATGACAGTCAATGAACACCAACTGACCAAGTAACCATGCCAGTCAATGAACACCAACTGCCAGTCAATGAACACCAACAGTTATCCAATAATGAAATAAGGTACACCAAGTAATCTATTAAAATGTACCTTAACAGAATTGCAGACATTAGTTGCGATCCCTTCATTGGTGATGTGGCTTCGGTAGGAATGTCATTGATGTTGGTTGATCGTGGATTGACTTTGTAATTTGTCTGAAAATCAAAACATGTTAAACTGTTATAAATAAGAGTTAAAAATACACTGCTTGGTATGAAAAACATAAAGTACTGACCTTGTTCATTCTTGACTTAGGATGAAAAGACAATGTACATGTCATGCAGTTATGCCCTAGTGCTAAACACCTTGCACATGTGACAGTGCCACCTTTTCTTGTTGCTTTATGTTGGTTTTTTGGTTCATCTGCAGCCTTTATTCTGAGTTTCCTTGGTCTGCCAGTGGGCTTATGATAGAGTGGAGGCTGAATATGGACAAAATTGGAATGAACCCATTCATGGTGACTTGGCACAGGCTTTATCATAAATGTATATGTGTTAAAGTAGACATCCTTGCTATAGTACTGATGGCAGTAATCCTCTGGCTGCTCCCTATTTGCCTATATTGCAGACACAACATGTCTACATGGAATCCCACTAAGCTGCCACATTTTACAACCACAAGTCCAATCATTCAAATTCACAACCCATGTTCTGTTATCAACTTCTACTTCAAATTCTCCACACCCAGACTTCAAAGCAGTGCATCCCTTACAAGCTTTCTTAATCATTTTCAATTTTTTCTGAATTCTGGGCCCAAGTGACCCTACATACTTGTCCATGCCTTCTCTTTTTACCTGAAACATAACCATTAATTTCTTTCTTATCCACTCTAACATGTTTATTATACCTTTTTCCCTTGCCTCCACGATGTAATTATTCCATGACTCATTCAAGTTGTTCACTACTACATCACACTTACAGTGGGGTGAAAAATGAGACCTGGCCCAACATCCAATAACCACTTAGCTGCTTCTGCATCAGCTTTGTGCACCTCCTTCATGGCTGCTTCAAATGAAAACATGTCACCACAACTAGTCGCATTTCGAGAACAAATCCTGCAAGCGACTTCCCCTAAACTTAATTTTAAAGTTGTTGTACAAATGCTTTAAACAAAATCTATGTTCATTGTTGGGTAACATTGTATTGAACAACTCTACTAGCCCCTTCTGCCTATCAGAAATGAAAACATACCTTCTTATTTCATTTTCACCTATGTCATCTAGAAGCTTAGTAAGAAACCACTGCCAACTATCCTTACATTCAATTTCAACAACAGCAACTGCAATGGGAAATATGTTGTCATTAGCATATCTTCCTATTGCACTCAATAGCTGCCCTCCAAAAACCCCATTTAAAAAACACCCATCTAATCCTATAATAGGTCTACACCCAACTAGGAAACCATGTTTGGAAGCAGCAAGCCTCATATAAAGCCTCTGAAAAATAGGTAGTGAACCAGGTCTTTCATCTTGACCCTCACTATAAAATTTGAAGACTGTTCCAAGGTTAAACTGTTTGACTGTCTCCACATAATCCATTAGCCTGTTATACTGCTCTCCTATATCACCTTGCATATGTTTTAAAGCCTTTCTTTTAGCTCTATATAGGGATGATTTACTTAGACTAAAGTTGCATTCCTTTTGTGCCTTCTTCTTCCATGCATGTAAATCCCACTTAGGATTATCTCTCAAGTCATGCATATATTTTTTGGCCAAGTATCTATTGTCAACAAGATGATTCTTATCTTGTCCTGCACATGTATGGTCCCCCCCCCCCCAAAGATTTTATCTTAAAAGTTTGTTCACCCTGTTTGACTGATGCATGAATCCTCCATTTACAGTTTTCAGCTTTACACTTAGCAGTTATTCTTTTTCTGTCATTTTGAATATACTTTATGTCAAACCCCCCTTTAACAGAAAATTCAACTAATGCTTGTCTAAAAAGTTCATGATTTGTAAATTCTATTCCAATCTCAAATTCTATCTTACCCATATCAGTTGCCTCATTAAACTCCATACATCCATCCCCTTCTAAATTGTCATCATCATCTGACAAAACAAACTTCCTCTTTAATGCATCTTTCCCTTCTCCATCATCATCATCACTCCACTAATCCTCTACAAAGACATCATTCATGTCCACATTTGGTTCATCTATTTTTTTGTGCCTTCTTCAAATATATCATCATCCCCAGGCCCCTCTAGATCCTCATCCATCCATGGTGGATGCTCTGCTTCATCCCCATTATCATTATCAGCTTGTTTTACAATTTTTTCCTTTGTATGTTTTATTTGTTTTTTAGGATTCCCAGTTTGTTTCCCTTTTCCTTTGTCTGTTTCTTTCTGCTGCCCTTTATCTGTTTCTTTTTGCTTCCCTTTATCAGTAGTACCACTTTGGTTAATGTTATCAGTTGTTTCACTTTGAACACCAAAGTCTTTTTCATTTTCACTTTGGTTCATGTTATCAGTTGTCAAACCACAAATTTGCCTAACAATTTGGTTAATGTTATCATTTTCAACATCTTCTGGCCTAACAACTTGTATGGGACCCCCCATTTCTTGTCCATATATATGCACCTCCTCACTCTCTGCATTAACTAAGAAATCAATCATATCAATGACATCTTTGTCATTTTGCATAATTAATGCCCCACCCTCCCAAATTTCATATCCCGGTACAAGATAATAAATATTCACATTTGAAACTGGAGATAAAGTAGAGTAGTATTCATGTATACTGTGACACCCCTAAATCTGGGTACTTAAATTTCCACATGATTTGGTGTTCACTATACAAACATCATCCATCTATCTACCCATAAATAAATGCAAACCATGCAATAGATAGAAATAATATTAAATATCCCCTTATGGGGTTACATTAACTACATAATAAATAAATCCCATGTTACTCTAACCTTAAATCATCTGTGCGAAAACATAAACAAATAAGTCTTAGTAACATCAATTCTAATTATATCACATAAATAATCAGTCTTCATTACTTGCTAAGCTTGCCCTTGCCTTTACTAGTGGAAGGTTCGTCTGCTCTTTCGTTCTTAACTACAATGTTATTATTACGCAAGAGTGAGCACTATTGCCCACAAGTAAAATAATGAAATAATAATGTATAATAGCATGCGGGTGAATCAAAGACTTCTGAAATAAAAGCTCAACTTTTGAATCAAGAATGAATAACAAGAATCAAAAGATTTCTGAGGGTCATAAGACCTTGAACTATGTCCTAGGTTATCAAGGGTTATACTTGAAACCTTTAATACTAAAGACTATGGACTCTTCTTCTCGCACTTAGGGGATTAGCCCTTAGTACCCATCTGTGCACAATATCTTAACGCTAACGCATAAGTAATTTCCTATCTGAGGTTGTTCATCTCGGTTTGACATTCGAGCCCGCACTAAAAGGAAGTTTGGTTTGGATAATTCATCAAGGTTCTCAAATTTAGAACGCTCATCAACTATGGACTAGTCGAATCATAAAGGGTTCGCTAGTCTAACCAGGTTTAACAATAATTGATAACTTAACTTGGATAGAATCTCAAAAGGTATACAATAGAATAAGTATTGTGTAACAGCATCATGCTTGAAAGATTAATAACTTTAATATACAAGACAGACTTGATCAATAATAATGAGAACTTGCTCAATGTAGAAAGGTGAATTAATAAACTTATATATAACGATAACAAGTAGGGTTAGGAAACTTGCCTCGTGCGTAGGCTAAACGATTACTACATCCGTTCACCACAAATCCTACACACATACCATATGTATTCACGACATTCATTAGTTACATTTTCACTTAATTATTTAATATAAACTCCACTTTATTTAACAAATCATTACCCTTAGAATATTTTCATTCCCTTACTATTATTACACTCGAATAAATTATTTCATAATAATTTCCATCGAATATTTATTTTACTCCATAAATATCTCAATTAAAATATTTATTTTATTTTATAAATATTTTAATAATAATTTTCATCGAATATTTATTTTACTCCATAAATATCTCAATTAAAATATTTATTTTATTTAAGAAATATTTTAATTAATTATTTTTATTTTTATTTTTATTTTTATTTTTTATTTATTTATTTTTTGCCACGGCTGGTAATTTAGTTTAGTACACTACATTTTACGGGGTTACCTGCACTCAATTTCTGCATTTTCTGTAGTTCACACGTAACAAGGTTGGGCCAACAAAAATCTCCCAAGTTCACCCATATGTTCTTGTGAAGAACACAGAGAACATGGCCAGAACTTCCAATTTCCTTATCCATATATTAATTTAAGCATACCCAAATACTATAATTCATATATGATCATTACCTAACCTTTATAGAGTGATTTTAACCAATTAAAACACATAATTACAGAATTAAAATATGTAAATTTCACTGTTCTTGATGTTCTTGAAGTGTTGAACATAAATTCCTAAAATTCAACGCCACGGATTCGTTATAAGGCCAAATCCAACCATTCAAGTTTCGTTTTGTTCGTTTTAGCATGCCTAATCATATACAAGTGGAAATTTTGTAGAAAAATTTATGGTTGACGTATTAAAGTTACGTATAATGGCCATATGGCCCTAACCCATACTCTGTAATTTTTTTGAAATAACAAGTCATAGTATTATGAAACTTATGGTATGGAATCATATACAATATATATAAAACATGATATGCTACTCGTATTATTACATATATCCATATAACAACACAATTTCCCAATTACAGAGACTTTAAGCCATATTCATGAAAACTTTAAAAGACGTAAAATAAGAATTGGGTTGGAGAGAATTACCCAAGCGTAGTGTGAATAAGGATGACAAATTGAAACTCTTCTCAAACTCTTCAATCACACAACTCACACTCTCACTCAACAATTTCTCAACTCTCTCTGTGATGTTATGCCAGACTTAGAAAAATGAAGAAGAAGAAGACGTATGAAATAAATAGAAAAGGAACTGACGCGTTGTGGAGGTCAGTTACCTATCATGGGTAACTGCTCCCAACCTCCCTTAGTGTCATGTTTGGCTAGCATACCAGATTTCAAAACCCTTTATTTTAATAAAACTTTATCATATAGTTTAATTAATGTCACACTCCTTTATAAAATAAATCAATATCATCAATATTTTATTTAATTTAATATAAATAAAATATAATAATTTCTCATAAATTCACATAGTCATATAATTAATTATATTAAATTATTAAATCTCTAATTAATTATTAAATTAATTAAAATAACATTAGGCTTATTAAATATTTCTTTTAATATAATAAGCTCACATAATTACATACATCGAATAATAAAATTCTCCGTGTCAATTTGATAAATGTAACACATATAATTAAATTAATCTACCATAATTTTATCAATTAATTATTTAATCTAATAATTAAATCATCGAAAATATTTATTTACTTCAATAAATATTAAATTAAATTACAAAATCTCGTTCGTCACATATACTAAGCAAAGAAAGGTAATCCAATCCAACCCAACCTTATCTATTATTTATTCACTATCCCCAACATATTTATGTACTGGATCTTGAACAAACTTCCCACCATAATGAAAAACAATTCTGACAGACATTCTGCATTAAACAAATGAAGGAGAAATGTTTGAATAATATACAAAATATTATAACAAGTATCACAAAAAGGAGACTAAAGTCAGTGGCAGACACAGGTTACAAAAAGGGGAACAAAAAGGGGACCAAAGAAAGGGGGACCATAGTAGTGATCATAATTTATCCATGACCAAATATACTAACTAATTCCACAAAAAAACATGCATGCATATACAACAAACAACTAAAAATTAAAAACAAAGTACATATGATATCTATTAGACAAGGAGAAAATTACCTAAATCGGCACCAAATTAAGTATCGCAGACCAAGCGAAGGTGGGAACCTAGTAAATCACGAAGATCCACCACGAACACACTAACCCACACCCTATTTTTCTCGCCTCTCTAGCCCTAGATATCACCACGATCGCTTGTTTCTCTAGCCCTAGATATCAAACTGAAATGAAATGAAAGAAAACCCTTATCGCATCTGTCGTTTTCAATATATATATGAAGGGTAATTAAGTCTTTAGCCAAGTAAAGTAACGGAGTTAAGACGGAAATCACTTTTTCACTTCAACTCAGAAAGTCGAGAGTTTAAATGTAGTTTTACTGACTACAGGTGATTAAGTGGGAAACCCCATGTGGTTATCTAAACTTTACCCTTAAGAAAATAATATAATGGTTTCATATCTAGGAGCAAACAAATATAACCATCAATTTTATCATTGGTAACAGTTTTTTTTCTCAAGTAAAGCTCTCCTAACATGCGAATATATACTCATAAAAAAAACAAATAATTTCATTTTTGGACGGAACTACTACTCCCTCCGTCTCATGATAAAAGTTCTTATTACTCCCTCCGTCCTATTATAAAAATCATTATTACTATTTTGGATAGTCCCATGTTAAATGTCCATTTTTCTTTAATAACCAAACTTTTACACATATTTTCCTACTATACCCGTATCATTAAATATCTCATACTTTTCTTATTCTAATTCTCTCTCCATATTTTTTTTTTGAAAAGTTCTATCTCCATATTTAATGACATTATTATGGGTAATTTTGTCATTTCATTCATCTTCTTAATATGCGTGAAAAGTCCACAAGGACTTTTATCCTAGGACGGAGGGAGTACTATTTTGGGTAGTCTCATGTTAAATGTCCACTTTCCTTTAATAACCAAACTTTTACACATTTTTTCTTATTATGCCCGTAGCATTAAATATCTCATACTTTTCTTATTCTAATTCTCTCTCCATATTTAATAAGTATGGAGTGAGAATATTTTGAATTGAATAGCTAGAAAGTCACTCTCTCACCTACATTAAAAATAATTAATGATATTATTATGGACAATTTTATCATTTTATTTCTCTTCTTAATATACGTGAAAAGTCCACCAAGACTTTTATCCTGGGACGGAGGGAGTATTAATCATGTTACACGAACTCGGATGTTTGAACATAATATTTTGAAAAGTCCAATACAAATACTCTTCAATTTTATTAATTTTTTTATATTAAAATAAAGTGTTAAATATTCATATACCCTCATTCGAGAGTGTTGAGCGTGGGACAGCAGCAAGTACTTATGGACAAAATGAAAAGTGTGTTAAATCGCTGTGTGGGTGTGTAATCGGTCCAAGCAATACCAGCTTTTTCTTGTTTTCAACCCACCTAATGCATGGCTAGTTAGGTTAAACCTTTTAAGTTTGAGCTATGAAAATCGAACGGCCACATAATAATTCAAAATCAATATAGGTCGAATAAACACAAACACTTCTCCAAATGTCTCCTCATATACATTAGGAAGAAATAAAGAATATATGATCAAATTATGGCCATGCCAAAATTAACTATAATAATCTAGAAACATACAATCCACATATTGGCCGTCCGTTCATCCAGAAAAATGGATCCATAATTATTCTAGTACTTATTTATCATCTCCAAAATAAAAGTAAAATAAATTTAAAAAAAAAATTTATTCTAGTACAATAAATAGTCACATTAGTGTGGTTCCTTTAACGACGAACAGTTTTAAGTAAATAAAGTAATTATGCCTTTCTTTTTCAAGGTGAAATTGCTAGGTAGCTCTAAAAATCTTGAGCATAAAAGTCAATAATCTCTTTGAGATTGAGCTCAAACAAAGAAGAAGAATCATTTTGCATCAACCATAACATATGCTCAAACAAAATAGCATCCACATCCACGAAAATGACTCTCTTTGCCCCTCTCATTACATGATCAATTGATCCTCTTCCCTTCTTTTCTTTTTACCTCACCAAATCAATCAAAACCCTAAAAGGGTTTTCTTCTAAAACAAAAGGCTCCACCAAGAACTCCCTCTTTTCCTTTCCCACCACTACTTTCACCGGATTGTCCGAATCACCAAATTCGTCGTCGGATAAAGTCCAGTAGTCTGGCCTTGACCCCAAACACCCCCTTCTCAAAATTGAAACCGGCAAAACCAAACAATCCATCCATTAGAGATATAGGAAGAAAGAGTGTTGAGAATTATTTTGTGTTGGTGTTTAAATGCTATATATCTTGCATGTGGACATTTTATACTTAAACAAATAAACTAATAAATAAAAATAAAATTTTAAATAGTGCTGTGTGTGTTAGTGGGGTTTTGGTCTATGTGATGTATTTGCTTGGTTTGGGAGTCAAAGATTATGATTTTTTAAGGAAATGGAGCTTTGTTGGGTTGTGACTGAATTGGCCTGCCAACGGCTAATACAAATATTAGTGCATATCTACCAAGCAAATATGTATGGATGAATGCTTGTATAATGTTTATATATGAGTGTGAAATGTAGTTATCCATATGATTTTTCTGGTAAGAGAGCCGTTAAATTGAAGAAAAATATCTTGCTAGTGTATAGTCTAAATCGAAAATACTAAAACATGTAACATGTCAATTAATATTACGTACTCCCTCGGGCTTCGAAAAAATATTCTCATTTAATTTGTTTCCCTAGTCAAAAATTTTAAAATTAATGTGAGTTTATTTTATTTTAATTAATACAATAGTTAATATTGTAAATTATTTAAAAAATATTATTAAGTATAAAATTATCATTTTAAAATTTAAATAAATTAAATTTACAACTTAAATTTTAAATTTTCATTAATTAAATAGGATCAAAGTAAGATGAAATTCTTATATATAAGACGGAGGGAGTAATATAAAATCATATATATTCGTAAGAGCACTTGCCGACTTTCGGGATTTTTTTCATTTTTAAATATAATACACCTACAACATAGGATTTAGTAGAATATCCAATAAAACAAGAAAAATCTATGCTTGCGTATGGGATACATGCAAAGGAATATCCTTTATATTTAGTGACACTTTGAACGATATAATTATTTATGACAAATTTATTGTGTGGCTAATTATTTATAATTAATTTTATTTTGTCGTTAAATATAATATTTATATCGTTAATTATATATTGAGATAAATTAAAAATAAGTATAACGGAATGAATCCTGATCCATGCAAAAATAAAATATTACGTATTTAAATAATAAAAGTATTCTTAATAAATAAAATATTTTTAAAGACTTGATGCGTACATGTTTTTAATTTAAATTGTTTTCATACATAAGCCCTTTTTATATATATATTGTAGCAAAAGTTTTTAGTCAAATTATAATTATGACGTATCTATATATATAGGATAGGTAAGAATATCATTTATAGACGTGTATATCATTTTCTGTAAGTTATTATGGTCAGGGGTGTTCAAAATTTTCAATTTTTCAGGTTTTAAGATAAACCGGACCAATCCAAAACGGCCGATTCGGGCCAGAGAAAACTAGTTCTGGACCGATTTAGTACAAATTGATTTTCGATACCGATTCCGATTAACAATTTTATAGGACCGGTATATATCAAACTGAACCGGTTGTACCGGTCCAAACCGTTTCTTTAGACTTTCTTGCTTAGCCTTGTAAAATTAGCTTAAAGGCGCGTCTATTTATAAAGGTAACACAAGTAAAGGCATATTAGACAATGTAGCTGAAATTTGTATTAGTGGTCTCCTCTATTTATAAAATAGAGATGAGACAAGAGAACACATATTAGACAATGTGAGACTTATTGGTAATGTGCTATCTTTTGCTTCGTGTAGGTCGATGCATTTAAAGAACAAAGAGACAATGTGAGATTTATTGGTAATGTGCTACCAAGTGAAGGCTTTAATAGTTGATGGTCTCGAAGTCTCACATTGATTAATTAGTAAAAGTTTAAGAAAATTTTTCTTATAAAATGACTATCAGGTGTAACATAACTAATGAGTATCAAGTCTTAGGGTGTTCTAGGCCTTGGGCTTAAAAACTAAGACTTGGGCTATTCTAAACCTTGGGCTGAATTTTAAACTTTTAAAAAAGTAAGGCTGGTACAGAATTCGATAAAAATCGATACGAATCGGACTGATTTGATATTTTATGGATGAACACCCTAATTATAGTTTGATATTTTATGGATGAATACCCTAATTATGGTTTAAGTGAAGTTTCCCTTGTGAATAAGAGGTTAATATCTTGTTATAAGTTACTTTTACATCTTGATTTGGAACTTGGAAGCATTGTTTCTCAACTAGTTTCCTTAAATTGATTGCAAGCTAGTTTTCCCAATATATCAATAACGAGCATATAAATTGATAGCATATATGAAACACCTATTTTAATGACGGGCATATCAATAACGAGCATATAAATTAAATACAATTATATATACATAACAAAGAGTCTTAACCATTCTTTATAGATATAGATATATAGTTATATACTATACTAAGTGATACTACCTCTTTCTCAAAATAAGTCTTGCTTTCACGTTTATAAGTGGGGTGGGTGGGTTTTTTTTAAATAATATATTTTTATTGATCCATTTAAACATATTCCTTTTACTTATTAGGATCTCTTTCATCACATTTATTCTTCAATTTCTCTTCATACACAATTAACGAAACAAATATTATATTTACCAACAAAATAAAAAATTCGTCGCAAATAATTAGCAACACAATAGAATGTCACAAACAATTATCGCTAAATGAAATATTTGTCGCTAAATATATATTGGGAAAAATTGCCACAAATTATGTACTTTAAAAACTTAATACTGAATAAAAATATTTAAAAGAATTGGGATTAAGGTTGTCAGTATAAACGTTAATGTTAAAACAAAGTTAACAAAAACATTTAAGCTCTACTTTAATAGATAGTAGTATAAAAAAAATAAAATAAAAATAAAATATTAAATAAAAAAAAAAAAGAAAAACATGTGATGGTAACCAAAAATAGTGTTCAAGTGATGTACTCACTCCATTTCAAAATATAAAATTAAATTTTAATTTTTTAAAAAATTAGACTCAAAATTAATATAATTCATTTAAATATAAAACAATAAATTCAAATCTATAACTAGATAATTTATAATTTTCATAATTATGTTGAGTAAAGAACACATGAATTATATTAATTTATTTTATATTAAACTTAAAAGAAATACAATATAATTTAATACAGGTGAGGTAATATTAAATATTACTCCATTGAAAGATAGGGAAGGGTAAGCATACGTAACTGTCGACAGTGCGTGTTAGAAAAAAAAACGTAAAAGCTTAATTTGGTGTGGAATGACTAACTTGATTAATTTGGTGTATGACCAACCATATACATATATATTTTATGTAACCAAACTCATAAATTAAGTTGGAATTTTACCAAATTTTATTGGCATCCTCTTGCATAAATATTAATGTTGTTCTAATGGTAGTAATCTGATATGATACCATGAATTAGGTGGAAAATTGCCAAATGGAAGCTTCTTCATCTTCCTTGAGTAAATTCAATAGTTGGGAGCTACAATCATATTTTTATAAAATAATAATAATAATAATAATAATAATAATAATAATAATAATACCGTCTTTGTCCCGTTTTAATTGTCTAGTTTTTAGGTGTTTTTTTCAACATGATTTTTAATATGGGAAAAAAAACAATTTAAAAACAAGTTACATTTAAGTGCACAAGTCCCTCGCAAATAACAAGTAGGGCTAGGTATAATTGCATTCTCCTTATAGTTTACAAGGAAGAAAATGCTTGTACAAAACACAAGATGAGGTCGGAAATGCATGAAAACAATTTATACATTATCGATATTATGAGATACGTCCACAGACAATATATATACATACATATATATATATATATATATAAACACGTATTTAGGGAGTGATCCACAACAAATACTTCTTATAACTATATTCGGACAAAAATATGAGCTCTTTTATGCGGACATAATAATTGGACACGAGTGCTTTACAATTTCATCTATTTATATTTTGACCTCATATTTTTACCCTCATTGGGGGTCAAAATACAAATAGTTAAAATTGTAAAACAATCATGTCTAATTTTCATGTCTAATTATCATGTTCGCGTAGAATTTTTTCAAAAATACATTTCTAATAAACGGACTGTCTATATTTAAAATAGAGAATTAATATTTCCACAAGGCTCCCCTCACATGAATAGTAAACGTAACCTACATTCATGTGGGTAAGGCCTTGTAAAAATGTGAAAATATCAATTCTCTTAAAATATTTAATCCTGCTACAATTAGAAACGAATAGCTCCTTTTTTAAATATTTAATCCTTCTGCTACAATTAGAAACGAATACGTTTCTCCTATGAACGGCCAGGCTATATTTTCGCCTGAAAAGCAAGAAGTCAATAATTTTATATGATATTTTACT
The DNA here is from genome assembly GCA_020205615.1 of Panax quinquefolius. Lineage (NCBI taxonomy): Eukaryota > Viridiplantae > Streptophyta > Magnoliopsida > Apiales > Araliaceae > Panax > Panax quinquefolius. The sequence goes on along the minus strand of CM035167.1, from coordinate 93,482,620 downwards.
ACACTCAATCACAAGCACTTCATAATGGCTACATTTAGGTTGAGCCCTAATCCATAATGAAACAGATAAAGATAGTCCCATTCTACATGTCAATACCGGCAACAATGAAATTCAAGGCTACATATAGGTAGAGCCTAATCCATAATGAAACATATCCATATCCCCATGCAAGGTTGGTTTGAGCAACAGGTTTGGGGTTGCTAGGTCAACCGTTGAGCTTTGCTCAAGGTATACAGAATAAACAAAACATTTATAAAGAATGCTGCTAGCTAGTTAGTAGCTAAACCATCATCATCATTTTCAAGAAACTAAATCAGCTAAAAGGGCAAGAGCTAGTTTATCAAGCCTGAACCCAAATATTGCAACCTCCCTACTATAAAACACAGAGTTGAACAACAAATTTAATAGGAAAACCACACTCAACTCAGTAGAACCCTACCAGTACATTAAAAATTCCTAAAAGAAGTTTACAAACGAATGCATGGTAATCGGAAACAAAATACTAAAGCAGTATGTGTAAAACTACGGTGCTAATTAGCCATGTTTAATACGATGAGAAAGCTAAAAAAACTCACTAGAAAAGAAGAGCTCCTATTTGATTGTTAACATTTGCAGATCCAACTCTAATGTTCATGCAGATAATCAATCCTCAAAACGCCAAACAAATGTACTGTCAGTTGGGAAGCATATTCATTGTAGAGTTTGGCCAGCCTATATTTGCATACATTGTTGGAATAGGATGGCTAGCATTGATGTAGGGTCCTGGCCCACCACGATTAAGTGAGCTACTACCACTTTCATCCGATGACTCACTAGAGCCTCCTTCAGAAGGCGGGGTAACCACAGGCACCGGGGCACCAAAATTCAGCATGGTGGGAGGCGGTGCTGGAGACAGTCCAGATTTAGGTTTTTTGCCATCGGCAATGAAGCTACCCACAATAACCTGGTAATATAAAACATGGTTCAAAGATAAGACAGACGCACAAAAACGCACTTATGCACACAGAAATCTGGGAGAACAAGACCTGTACGGGTGACGCTGCCATTAGCATTCCTGCAACTCCGCCACCCAAAACTCGACCATCTGCACCTGCCAAGGACACACTGAGACCACCTGATCGACTGCGGTTACCATTACTCTCTGACAGCAAGAAGGAACCTGATAAAGAGATAATCTCAAATCGGCCCTGAGGAATAAAAGACAGAAGCCCAATGAGCTTTGACAATACATATTTATAAATTTCTTAAAAATACCCAGTGAACAGAGAATATGTGAACAACCTTCGGATTTTCAATTGCAACTGAGCTAACTAAAAGTAGTAGTATCTTATCAAGTTGTGTCATCGTGTCCAAAAATTGGATACTTCACTTGATACTTCACTTTAGTTGGCATCGGATACAACGGACACTCCATCCGTGTTCTGAGTAACACAGTGTATGTTGTTCATCATATGAACCATGCTTGTTAGTTCATTTACAATAACTAAACTAGTTCCTAATTTTGAATATAAGAACCTAATCAGGGGGAAAATAGATTTAAGTGCTACAATTCATAAATATCAAATAAAATCAAAAGCTAGTCGATCAATCAATGTAACAAGTATTCTTAAGGACCTAACACAATCAAGGCAATTTTCTACAAAATAAAATGAATTGGATGCAGGAGAATGAGCTTATGCATTTGAAAGCTACATAGGGCTTATCATCTGTAATAAAAAACCTCATGGTATAATAAACGGAAATCTCCATTGAATGATTTCTCAATATTGAGTTCGTTGGTACAAGCCTAGTTAGAAGGTCTGATATGACATCCTGATACGAAAATAATATAGTATCCTCATAACTGAGGACTTCTTTTGTATTGAAAGTCCTTTTAAAAAATTACAGATACTTACGAAGAGTTGTCTAGAGGAGCATAAGACCAAAAGCCCTCTCAAATAAGCTTCTCAAACCAAACACTAAATAATGCATAGACATAGACATGTAGAATCTCACATGTGCATCTCTTGCAGCAAACCAAACTCGATCCATTATCTTAGCCATATTGCTAGTGGAATCTTAGCATAGATCAGAAACAATATATACTCAGACAGCAGCCGATGCTTGCGATACCATTGAAACTAGACAACAAAACACACTTTTCAAAATTTGGATTATAATCTAACATAAAATGGTACATAAGTTGAATGCCAAAAATCATCTGTTGAACTTATAAAAATCATCCTGACCACCAAAAGAAGTAATAAAGAATGATTCTTTCTCTTCTCGAGAGGATACCGATCAAGGTATATACTATATTCTTTCTGAATAGCAAGTGGTTGATTCCTCATGGAAAACAACCAGCTTGCATATCATAGTCAAATAATGTGAAATCTCATGTGTACATAATTGGGAAGTGATGGTTTTATTAGACCTACTGAGCAGGTTTAGAAAAAATTTCTACTGGCATAATATGAACATAATAAAAATGCACCTAGACCAGGATCTTACCAGAGATTTTACTGCCAAATCGCAACAAAACCAGGATCTTAATGTTGTGTTTATTAGAGATTTTACTACAAATTTGGCAGTATATCATGTTAGTAATTGTATACCAAAATAGAGAAATGTGAGCAGACAAGGTTTACCTAGATCACAAGATTGGTTTCTCACGCGGAATGTGGACGGGTATGAGGAATGCTAGCTAGGTAACAACGCAGAATTAATTAAGGAAATGTTTGTTTATTCTAAATCTTTATGTTACACACAATATATATATATATATATATATATGTATATATTACAGGTATGCTATAATATAAAACGCTTAAATATATTTTACTACCTTTAACTATTCTCTTTTTCCATTTCGATGATTCACCTTTCAATTTTGTCAATAAGATGAGTAAACTATTAATTTTTTCCAGACACGACAAAAATTGCTGACGTGGGCCCCTGAGTGGGGCCATGTCCAGCTGATGTGTATTTAAAAAATAATTTCTTCACCATTTTGTTAATTAAATTGTTTAAGGGGTAAAGTTGGCAAAGCAATAAATCAAAATGATCGATCCGATATTTCTCTCTCTAGCTTTTTTGCTCTACATTCTCTCCTCTCTTTTCCCTAGCTGATTCATCTCGTTTTCCCTATTTGATCTCTGATTCTTGTTTGTCTCTTCTTCCTTCTCTAATTTGTGTTTTCTTTTTTATGGCTGACCCCTCCCTTCTCTCGGATGAAATCTCCGTAATTAGCCATTCTAGGGCTTCTTTATCTGATTTGGGGTCTTCAGACCCAGCTCCCTCATCTCTTTCTCCGATTGTTGATATGGCCGAATCAGATGCCTTGGCTGCTAATGTTATGATCAGCTCGGATGATTCTGATGTTGAAGGCATACCAAGTTTGGATGTTCGAAGTCCTACCAAATCCAATATATTTTTAAAGCTACTAATCAGCTTTCTCAGCAAGACAGATTTGATGTGGTTGCTAAGCAGAAAAAAACCCGAGTCCTTCAGGACTTTATTTCTGCTCATGGTCTTTCTGTTGAGGATGTTTAATGACTGTCAATTTTGGCTTTGTTGCTAGAAAAGTGAATGCACTCGATCTGTTTGATAAAAGTCCTCAAAGAGAAGTTTTTTTTTCTATAGCCATTAATGCTCTTGAATGTTCCTCTGATTGTGTCAAAGGGATCTTCCCCATCTCTCTCTCCCCCCCCCAAAAAAAAAATAAATAAATAAATAAATCTAATTTGGGTGGAGTGATGTTTTCAAATTCTTTGGGTTTGGGAAAGCAGCCTCTTCTATTGTAGCCTTTTCTATTGTTAATGCTCATGCTAATGTTAATGATCATCTAAGCAAACACTTTGGAAAAGACTCTTGAGGAAGATGAGTTTAATCCTCCTCTTCAAGGCCCTGTTCCTGGCCTTAAATCTTCTGTTGTATCTAAGGCTGATGGTAGAGCAAATTTGAACCTCAGATTTTTTCCAAAATGCTATTAATCCTGATGCTCCTGCTTCTCCCGTTAATAATCCTAATACTAATAATATGTTGAACTCAAAAATTGGGAAATTTTGATTTTCTGAGACTAGGGTTCCATCGATCGAAGTTTTGGGATTTTTGCGTAGTGGGAGATGGATTTGCCGATCAATAGACTTGTCTTAGAATTTGTTTGTTTTCTTTTAATGTGAAATAAAAACTGCTTTGCCAACTTTACCCCTGCTTAAACAATATAAATTAATAAAATGGTGAAAAAATTATTTTTAAATACACATCAGCTGAACATGGCCCTACTCGGGTAGCCACGTCAGGAAAAATTGGACAGAAGTGGAAAAATTAATAGTTTACTCATCTAATTGACAAAATTGAATAGTTAATCATCGAAGTGGAAAATGGTAATAGTTTAGGGTAGTTAAACATAATTAAGCCAATATAAAATATTGAGAATCTTTCTTACTATCAAAGATTATCTTTAAACTACAATGCGCAAGTGATAAAATAATAATTATGGGTTAATTACACATTAAAATTCACATAGAAGTCATAACACCAGTAAAAGAAAATGTTGACTAATACAAATATTTTATGAAAATTAACTATCATTACTGCTAGTCAAATAGAATATACTATTAAAAGAGAGAATTAGTCTTACATAACCAATATTGTCCTTATAATAATAACATGAAAAAAATAATATAGGACAAAAGTTTGATTTTATCACCCATCACATTTAAGAATCTCTAAAAAGAAACAGGAGTAAATTTCAAGAATTTAAAATAACTGTAAACATTAGAAAACATTTAAAATTTAAAGGATCTTCTGCTGATAGCAAAAGAACATTATTATATATATATATATATATATATATATATATATATATATATATATAAGTTGTTCAAAAGGACAGCTAGCTCTCTATCTATCTCTCAATCATTGGCGATCATCTACTTCAAACTGAACACGCTTTGTCCTAAATTCTAATGCTTTTTCTCAATCAAGGAACCCAAATAAACTATTTTTTTCCCCTAAAATTCTTTAGTAGAAACTCTGGTCACAAACTCAGCTTCACAATTAACAAAATAACCCCGGTAACCTTTTCACCCATCCATCCCCAGCTAAAAATAAATAAAATAAACAGGTTTAAAACAAAATCAAAACCTCAAGAAACAAAATAAAAAAAGAAACCTCATATATGTAACCCATCAATGTTAAATGTTTTTTAGACCACAACTTTATATGAAATCTATCAGCAAAGGGAATAGGACATCCAGTACAAGTTCAATTACCTTTTTACAATAATTTTACCGTTAAAAACTTTGACTTTAAGGATGACAACAGTATACTAACTATAACCCCAAAATCTGTTCACTGATGGAGTTAAACCCTAGAAAGCCCTGTAAGGAGATTATGTGGAAGAAAATGAAAACATTTTTCTCCATATGAACCCTATATGTAAAGCCAAACAACTTTATGTGAGGCCTTAATATACACTCTGGGAATAGGACATGCCTACAAGTTCAATTATCTTTTTACAAAATTTTTAGTATAAACTGATGCCAAGGAGGTGGAAAGAATACCACTGTAGATCTACTAAAGTCAAAAACTTTGTGAAGGCCTTAATATAAGAAAAAGGACAACCATAAACCAACTGCGAACAGACCTCGTATGACACAGTGCCTCCAGACATTGCTGGTTGCCGAAGAGTGACATTGCAGATGGCACCATTTGCGGATAGAATACAAACAGTACGAGGTCCTTGCTGTGAAAAAGCCATTATTGTTGATGCTACATCCTGCAAACCAGGGGAGGGAGGAATGCACATTATATACTAGACAAAACCCCATTTTCTGAAAAATATTATAAACGGATACAAGTAGAAATAATTTCTTTTTTATAAATTGAAAAAAAGTGCATAATTAGGTAGAACATTTGACAATTACGGGATCACATACAAATAATTAAACTAATAATAATAATTCATAATAAATTCATGTCACATGAGAACCCTACTAATAATAATTCATCAGAAATTCCTGTCACATGAGAACCCTACTACTAAACGATGAAACCTTCCTCACAAAATTATTTCCTACAGCTAAACTACACTTTTCGAGGGTATAGTAGTAATTCAACGTCATGTTCATAATTTAAACGAATAAAATTCTCAAATCCAAATCCTCCTGCTCTGAAGTGACCTACTTAGGTAAGTTCTAAAAGCTAACCACTTCAACTATTTAAGCATATGTGGGAAGAGGTTGGTACAATTACTAAATACACCAAATTATTTTTAAAATTATTAGATCAATCATGGACTAGGCACAAATATTTAGGGAGGAATTTAGAATTCTGAGCTCTTGATATCAACATAATTCCTCTTCTGACATGCTCTACCAGCTCCTTTTTCAACACATCCTCAATAAGTTTAAAGAAACACTTTAAACCATTTCAGATCAAAGAGAATAAAATATGAGATCAGAAATTAGATAGTAGCAATCGCACAAAGTTGACAAACCCAATATAGCAATATTGTTTTTCATTCTTCAAATATACTCCCTCCGTCCACAAAAGGATGGCCTAAGATACAATTTCTTTTTTGTCCTCAAAAGAAAGGCAACAAGTACATAAAGTAAAGTACTAGTCTGTGTATATAAAATAAAATAAAAAGACTCATCACTTTATGTAATCTTATGGAACTACAAAGGATAGATTTAGAACTTTTTCTACTCTCTTTACGCTACTTTACTTTTTTTAATGTGTAAGAAAAATGAATTTAGGACATCCTTTTGAGGACAGAGGGAGTATATTTTTAATGCACTATGCTTAACCATTATAAACATGACATTTCAATCAATACTAAAACCTGAGGACATCATTCAACATTAAGTCTTTACCAGAAAAGAAATTAAAATGAATACCCCTTTCTATACTAAAAAAAAAGTATATAACTCATTTGTTTTAATACACCAAATTCAAAAAACAATTTGTGAGAACCACATTCATTGCTTTCACAACTCACTTTGCATAAAAAACTAAGATAAATGATCACAGTTGATAAACAAGAAAATCAAAAAAAGGTGAAAATACTAAATTCATTTATAATAATAGTTAAAGGCCACATGATACAAAAGACTTAAAAGACTATTATTTGGAGCAAGTGGTTATTGAGAAACAAATTCAATGTAACAGTGGGACCTGCTGATAGAGTTATGAAGATGTGAGAACCAAAACAATCCTGGATCAAAAAAACACAATGATGTGTCCCACAAAAGAAATCGTGAGGTTGTGACTTGTGACCAACAAGGCATTTCAAGAGAGACAGGCAAAGTTCACTAATCTTGCTTTTCTATTGTTCCAGTATCTTCTCTGATAATTTGAATTTTATTTTCTTTTTGGTCCGACCATAACTTCCATATGAACTAGTATTATACTTATGTACATTTTCCCAAATAAACAACTACCTTCTCCTTAAATAATATATTTTTTGAGTTTACTTTTGCCTCGCATGGATTGCGAAACATTTTGAATCATTTTTTCAATCACTTGGACAATAAATTAAGACTCACAATGACATTCTTTGTAGGACAAAGGACATAATACATTTAAACAAAATAAGAGTAGAGAGAGTAATATGTAAGCCCTCTTCAAATTATATGGTCAATCATACCTAAGAAGGAAGGATTCGGGCTCGTCATACGAGGATTCTTTAGTTAGGCAAATCATCGAAAATGCAAATCATCGAAAATGGAAACTCTGGGAATAGGCACATATTTAAATATTAAATAAATTTATTTACATACATATGACTATATGTATATACACTCATACATTAAAATTTCAATCATAATAATAATAATAATTCATGAAAAACGTAAGAACATTCAAGAAAAAAGTTCGAATATACTAATATTATTTAGGAGTGCATTGAATGTATAGTATCTAATATATAAAGTCGGAGGGGCCGGCTCTAGTGCTAACAAAATTTTGAAGCAACTTTTCCTCAAATGCCTTTCAACTTTTAAAATAATTCTTATTTTGTCTTTTTTATTAGATTTTTTTTATCTTTCTATTTAGTCCTTCAAATTCTATAAAAATATTTATCTTACCCCACATAATTTACACATGCAACGCGTACCACCGGATGCTAGTTAGTATATAAAGTATTAAATATTTATATTAATTAGTATAGTATATTTGATTTTTAACTTCTTTTTTTGTTTAGGGGGGACCAAAAGAATCCTGCCATATCTAGAAGAATCCCTGAATCTTGATTCGGAGATTTGCCAACCTACAAAAGAACCCCGCTACTTGGATCATACCTATGACTACTAGTCAAGTAGTAAAGATTTGACCTGCACTTGGAGCCACTGTTTTAGTAATATCAAAGATTGAAAACGTAAGATGGGGTTAAAGATGGGTGAAATCCGTATGCTAACATCTAAAATGGGACCCAAGGAGTAGCAAAAATGGCCCAGACTCACCAATAAATAATTGAACTTAGTAGCACATTTTATCCAAAACTAATTGGGGTAGTCTTAAAATGAAAACCATAAGTGTAAAAGGGAAGGCAATAAGAAAAAAAAAACAAATAAATCAGATAAAATAAGAAATGAATAAATAAGAGGACAGAAATAAATGAAATAAAAACACAACCACATTTAGAAAAAATATATATATATATATATATATCTGAAATGATCAAGTAAAGGATCCTTACTTTCTTAAAATGAGGACTTTTTTTTTTTTTTTTTTTTTTTTTTTTAAAAACAACTAAAAAAAAGTTTAATATTTTATGGAACTGAAATTTTTCCATAATATAATGTTTTAGGCGTAATTTGGATACCTATACTAAAATGTATGTATACCGCATGTGGGCGTATCCAAATCACATCCAAAACAACTGGATTATATAAAATTTCAGTTCCATAATATTAAACTTTTTTTTTAGTTGTTTTAAAAAAAAAAAAAAAAAAAGTCCCTCATTTTAAGAAAGTAAGGGATCCCTTACAGGATCCGGACCGTATATATATATATATATATGCTCTTTGTTATCTTCCACCAATAGATGTGGGCTTTTAATGCTTACAGCCACAATAAATCCACTCTTCGATATTCCAAATTCTACAAGCCAACAAAATTTCAGAATATATCTGCAAACTAGTTAGACTCCAATGTTTGAGGATGCAATAACTAGTAAGAGCACAATTAACCAAACCTCTTGAGTTCATGATCGTAAGAATTACCCTAGCTAGAAGGCCACCAGTTAAAAACAAATATGGAGTTCACACAAATTTGGTTTTTAAGTAATACTAAAAATACCAAGGAAGTATGGGGGGAGGAATCAGCATTTGCGAAGACATTAATAGATTATATGTGAATTATCTAATCAAATAACTATCAGTACTTTATCTGAAAAATTAGATTACCATCATTGACTGTTAAAGAGGGTGCAATACTAAAAATGCTAAAAAAAAATTTTTTTGGGAACTGAGTTAATTCAGACCTTTTTTTGAAATTTTGGGTCAATAGCACTTGAGCTTGGAATAAGCTGGACCCTAAAAGTCTTCATTGCTTAAATGGCTCACAATGAGCGGAGCTCAACTTGTTCATGAGCAGCAAGTATATACATAACCTTAATTCATTTTAAACTATGCGACATTTTTAAACTTTTTGTGGACACAATGAAACACAAATATGACATTTCCACATCCCAAAGCTTTTAAATTGGTTTATACAACCTTCATACACTAACATCCAACTAAACATTCAATTTTTCTGCAGTCTAAATTCTGATGAACAAGCATTCATCTTCTTATGCCACTTAAGGAATAAGGACAATGGTATGATTAGACTATTTTAATAGCTCAATTGTCAAAAACGTACCTCAAAATTGACACAGCAAAAAATCAATACAACAAAGTAGAGAATCAGTAATTGGTTATGTACTCTACTGCACAACCTAGCTAATTTTAGCAAAATTATAAATTGATACAATTAGCATGACCACAATGAATCCTTAGTCAAACACCTTTTCCTCCTAAACTGTAGAGCCTGCGAATAACATACCAATAGCACCATAAGTGTCCATATTATAATACAATAAATACCAATCTACGCAGCCCCGCATCACTGAATGAAAAGTCAGGTATTTACCACACCTGTATGATATCCACACTAACTTCATCTACAGAAACTTAACTTGTTCTTGTATTTTGGATATCAGTTTAAAGGGGATTTAAAAAAGAAAAGAATGACCCATTTATTAAGTAGTCATGTAGATACCCCAGCTAAATTGGCAAATTTACAATGTAATACAAATAAATGCTGCAATAATGCATATTCAATAAAGAACATAACATACCGTTTTAATTCACTAAAAATTAGCGAGATAATAGCACCAAAGATGGCCAAATCACATCAATTATGCTACTCGACATCATTACATAGAAAGTTGACCAAATCACAAACAATAAATATCAATTATGCTACTCGACATCATTAATTAGAAAGTAGGGTATACCTCGCCAGCTTTAACAGTAATTACATGAGGTGTGAAACCAACTCCATAAGAACCTGTCCGTTAAAAAAAATTAAAAGAAAAAAATATTAGTCAAAATTCAATTATAATTTTGCAAATGAAAACATCTTTAAAATATACTCCCAATGTTCCAAAAATATAGGATCAAGTTTGAATTTTTAAAGTCAATTTGAGATCTTTTCAAATTCAAAATTGATGTGATTCATATAACTTTTGAAAACAATAAATGTCATAATTATTAGTACTATTTAGATATTTTAAATTTTTCATAATTGTATTGTGTAAAACTAAATTAATCCATATCTATTTTCAATTTGAAAGAATAATTCAAGAAGATCTTTATGAGTACTATAAACAAATCAAGATCACGTACCTAGTGCATCTAGCTGCTTCTTTCCTGAACTTGGAGGCCTCCCTCTACCCTTCTTGGAAGAAGACTCGGAAGCTGGTGTCGGAGTCCCAGTGCCGGCACCAGAATCCCCATGACCCACGGTGGTGTTGGGGGTTACAGGGGAAGGGGACAAAGCCAGAGCAATGTTGCCATCAGCTGAGTACTTTCGTGGCCGGCCTCTCTTCTTTCTAGCGGGTTCAATGCTAAACCCACCAGCCCTAAACCCAGATGAGGGCGAGGATCCGTCTGTATACTGAGAATTCATAGAATCTAATGGCTTTGGAGCCCCAGAATTGAAAGGGAATTGAGGGTTTTGTTGCATCAGAGCAGTAGTTGAGGCATCAATGTTATTGTTATTGGTGGTGTTGTTATTTGGAATTTGGGCAGAGTATGAGTTTAGGGGTGGGGCCATCATCATTACCTGTGGCGACTGTTGCCGTTGTTGGTGGTGTTGGGGGGACGGCTGCTGGTGATACTGGGGCGGCGGTGGTTGGTGGTGTTGGAGCGGCGGTTGTTGTTGAGATGCCGGTGATTCTCGCGAATCCATTTTAGAAAAAATCTAACAGTAATGAAAAGTGATTTTCTTGAAAATGCAGGTTATTATATTCAAATCCACTTAAAAAGGGATTTAAAAAAGAGAAGCGGAGCACGGAAACGAAGAGGAGAGGAGGGTTTTGAAATTAGGGTTTTATGAATTTATTTATTTTTTCTCTATGTGGCATTTCAATATATATATTTGAAGTACCAATTAATTACACAAGTTTCGGCCCATCCGAGTAGATTTGGCTTCGCATGTGCTTCCGTGCAAATTGGGTTGAGCTTAAAATTTGAGTTGATAAAAAAAATTATATAAAACAATTTATAAAATAATACAAAAAAGTGTAATTAATTAATATTTTATTATATATGAGTGAATTTAGTAATAATAGTCGATCACGTCATTATGTATTTATTTTTTTATAATTATTTTTTTTATCAAAATATTATTATAAAATTTTAATATTCTTTGTTCCATTTAAAAACTTATACTGTTTGTAACGATTCGTTGAGTTCATTTGGATATCTCACTAAAATATTACTATAATTCAGTTACTTTTTATTTGTCCTTTTATAAAATTTATTCATTTTTATTTGTCGTTTGTAAATATTAATTTATTTATTTTCATCTTTTTCAATGATTTTAAAGGATAACATTGAGATTTTGTACTCATTTTTAGGTCGGTTAATTTCACCCCAATTCGACGGGATCCATTCAATGCCGATCCTAATGAGACCTAATTTTTTAAACCCTAGATATGGAATAAATTTAATTTAGGAAGGAGAACTCAATAAAAATATAATTGACAAATAAATAGTAAGATATATAAATTTAATTTAGGGAGGAGGACTAAAGAACAGTATGATTGACCTTACAAGCGCAAAATGGGAACAGAAAGTTGGTCACCTAATGACGCATGATGAACCAACAATATAATGTCACATAAATATCTGGTAAACATAACTAGACACTGCAAACAGCCCAAAATCCATGCGGGTTTGTTGGTCAAAACTCGAAACTGGCCAATGCATTTTTTAAGTTCCATGAAAACGGGGTCGTTTTGGCTTTTGTGCAAAAGGCGTAGCCCTACTACCACCTACCTATTTTTTTTTTTTAGAAATAAAATATTACTCATTGTGGGTTGTGAGGCTTGGACACAAAACTTGTAAGTAAATAAATAAGAGTTCTGATAAGTGGATTTAATATACACGAATCGATATTCATTTCAAGTTTAAATTCGTAGTTATCTTCTTGTTTTGTGTTCGTTTTCACTCGTTTCATGTCATTTTATGTGTAGGGTGGTTATGGATGCGAGTGGTGAAGAAAGACGGAGTTTTGGAGCGAAAGTGGAAAAACGCAGGAAGTCAAAAAATTTTTTTAAGAGAGCTACATGCCAGAAAATGGCCTTTAGAAACTTGTACTTTACGAAGAATGGGTCTCGATTCCTGAAGTGTCCTGTTGGCTTTTGAAGACTGCTGCAGCATGGATTGTTGGTTTTTTGTGAGGCGCCTGGACTCTAAATAAGGGGATCTCAACCAGAACAAGGAGAGAGCTGGATATTGCATGAAAAACATAATTCACACAACATAAGAAGGAATTAACAAAGATTAATCTCAGTTTTTCTAAGCAAGCGTTGGAGGAGTATTTCAAGGAGATTTTCAAGACGATTGCGATTCTAGGCGACGTGAAGGGTGTTATTCAATATTCTTCGTCTTAGACTATTACTTGTGATTGAAAGAATGATTTCCATGATTTATTCAGTGTTTATTTCGTTTATTGTGAACTAATTCATTATTTAGGCTTATGATGGATCTTTGAGTGAATCTATGATTTTGTAAACTTTGATTTCCAATTTAATAAGCTATTTCCAGTTTATCTATATTAATTTGAGTGTGAATCTATGAGTTGGCTGATCAACAATTCTTTGTGGATTTGTTTGGAATCGAGAGAGGATATTCAAATTTAGACCTAGTTGATATAGCACGTGTTCATGAATTTTGTGAATAGCTTAATCTTGATGAATGTTAAGGTAGAGATATGCTTGACATCGCATGTAATCGGATAGAGAACTTGTTCTTAAACCTTCTTTAATTGTAATTCACATAGAGATATAGTGAGTTAGTTGATTAAGGTGTTTAACGAATTTCTATCTTAATTGTGGATTGACGTTAATACGGTATTAGTGCATCGAGAGGTGGTTAATACTACGTTCGCGTTCTTGATTTATAAACTGGGATAGTGAATTGAATTGGAATAAAGGTGTTAAAATCAGAGTGAAGCTTAGGGTGAAATCATAAGTCTAATTCTCCATTAATTATTTGAAATTCCAGATTTTGGATATTGGTGATTGGTTTGTGGTATTTTATTTGTTTTCAATTTAGTTTTTATAATTTTTAATCATTGAATTGGATAGTTTAATAAAATTAGGATTAATAGGAAATTGATAATTGTGAAGTTAAGTTTCTTACTAAATTGTCTCTGTGGGAACGATACTCTATTCATCACTTTATTACTTGTTAACCACATACACTTGCGTGTTTTGCGCGTATCGATTTTACCCAACAAGTTTTTGGCACTGTTACCGAGGATTATTTAGTATAAATCTTAATAGTTTTACAATATCAGTTTAATTAATTCAGTTTTACTTAGACATTTTTATATTTGTTTTGTTTCTTCTATTTCAGGTGTGGAAGCAGTTTATGCAAACTCGGTCTAAAAATCCAGATTTGCTGCCTTTTGACGACGACATTGAGAAAAGGTTTCAGAGGTTGAGCAAGTAGATCAAGGAAACGAGACAAGAATTTGAAACACCTGAGAAAGAAGAGGAAATGGCAGCCAAAGACCGGAAAGCATTAAGGGACTACGCCACATCCAAGGTGACTGAACTGCAATCAAGCATCACCAGTTTAATGATAGCAAATGAATACATTTGAAATTAAGCCGAGGATGATACAAATGATTCGAATTTAGTTCATTTGGGGATTGGCAAATGACGATCCGAACGAGCATCTAGTCAGTTTTTTAGAACTGTGCGACACCTTTAGGTTCAATGGGGTGTCGGATGAAGCTGTGAAACTTCGATTGTTCCCATTCTCTTTACGGGACAATGCGAAGAGGTGGTTACATTCTTTACCATCCGGTTCGATAACTACATGGGAGGATTTAGCTCAGAAATTCCTCTCAAAATTCTTTCCACCGGCGAAAACTGCAAAGATGAGAAATGAGATAACGATGTTTGAACAGCAACATGGGGAGTCGCTATATGAGGCTTGGGAGAGATACAAAGAATTGCTCAGAAAATGTCCACATCATGGATTGCCCAAGTGGCTGCAAATGAACACCTTTTACAACGGGTTACATGGGAATCTCAGGATAAATATTGATGCAGCGTCGGGCGGAGCATTCATGGCTAAGAGTTACGAGGAAGCATACGAGTTGATTAAAACCATGGCGGCTAATAACTACCAAAATGGCCCACAAAGAAGAAACATATATAAGGCAAATTGGGGTGTTAGAAGTAAATAGTATGACAGCGATTCAAGCACATATATCTGCACTTTCAAAGATGTTGGAGTTGGTAATAGCAACAAAAGCACAACAAACACAACAAGTACAACAAGCGGCAATAATATACGAGTTGTGCGCGGGAGAGCACCCAACGGAGCAATGTGCGATTAATCCAGCAGCTGTGCAGTTCATCGGCAATTACAACAGAATTCCACAAAACACATATCAGAACACATACAATCAAGGAAATACGAATCATCCGAATTTCTCATGGAGCAACAACCAGCAAAATCAAGCTTCACGATAATCATATCCACCAGGATTTCAGAACTAACAACAACCAGCTCAATATCAAGAAAGGAAATCCGATCTGGAGGAAGTGTTGGCAAAATTCATGACTAGCACCGAATTGGCTATAAAAAATCAAGCTATGGCTACGAAATCACAAGAGATGGCTATCAAAAATCTAGAGAATTAGATAGGTCAAATTGCGTTGGCATTGAATAACAGACCACAAGGGACATTACCAAGTGACACCGAGAGAAATCCTAAGGGTAATCACGAGCAGTGTCAAGCTATTATGTTGAGAAGTGGAAAACAACTTGATGGTCAAGAGCCAAAAATTTCGGTTACAAAGGAGGTTGAACCAGAGAAAGAAAATATAGTGGGTGAGGTTAAGCAAGGGAATGAAAAAAACATGGAAAAGAACAGACCAGTTAACGAACCAGCTGTTTATCCTCCCCCACCATTCTAGCAAAGAGTTCAAAAACAAAAATTAGACAAACAATTTGCTAAATTTTTGGAAGTTTTCAAGAAACTTCAAATCAACATACCATTTGCAGAGGCCCTAGAACAAATGCTGAGCTACGCAAAATTTATGAAAGGGATTCTGTCAAGGAAGAATAAATGGGAAGATTTTGAGACTGTGGCACTAATAGAGGAGTGTAGTGCAGTATTACAGTAGAAATTACCACTAAAACTCAAGGACTCGGGGAGCTTTACTATCCCATGCACAATCGGGAGTATGCATTTCAGCAAGTGTTTATGTGATTTGGGGGCAAGTGTAAACCTGATGCAATTGTCAGTATACTTAGAATTGGGTTTACTGCGCACCAAGGCCGTAATTTAACATTTCATTACAATTGGCGGTGTAGGTCAGTCACATATCCGAGAGGCATAGTAGAGGACATTTTAGTGAAGGTGGATAAGTTTATATTCCCTGCGGACTTTATCATTCTGGATTTCGAGGAGGATAAGAACATACCGATCATCCTAGGGAGACCATCCTTGGCTATGGGAAGGACACTCATTTACGTGCAAAAAGGAGAACTTACTATGAGAGTCCAAGATCAAGAAATCAAATTTAAAGTGTTGAAGGCCATAAAATTCCCTACGGATGAGGAAGAATGTTTTCGGATGGATTTAATTGAGCTAATCATCAGTGAAGATATGAGCAAGAGTTTGGTCAACGATCCATTAGAAACAACCTTATTAGGAGATGAGGAAAAGGACGACCCAGAATTTGTGGACTTCTTACAGATGTTAGACTCATTGCCACGAGTTAGCAGATTCAGAGCACCGTTTAAACCTTTGCACACGGAGGAAAAAGCTGCTAAAAAACTAAAATCGTCATTGGAGGAGCCACCAACATTGGAGCTTAAGCCACTTCCTAAACATCTCAGGTATGCGTACATAGGCAATTCAAATTCTTTACCTATAATTATTTCTGTTGCACTTAACGAATTGCAGGAAGAAAAGTTGATGAGGGTGCTTAGGGATCACAAATCAGCGATTGGTTGGACGATTGCGGATATAAAGGGAATTAGTTCGTCATTCTGCATGCACAAGATTCTGATGGAGGATGATGCAAGACCATCGGTGGAGAATCAATGTCGACTTAACCCAATTATGAAAGAAGTGGTAAAGAAGGAAATTCTGAAATTATTGGATGCCGGTATCATATATCCAATTTCCGACAGTAAATGGGTTAGTCCAGTTCATTGTGTGTCGAAAAAGGGGGGAATGATTGTGGTACAGAATGAGGACAACGAGTTAATTCCAACAAGAACTGTTACAGGATGGAGGGTGTGCATCGATTATAGGAGATTGAATAAGGCAACCCAAAAAGATCATTTCCCGCTGCCCTTTATTGATCAAATGTTAGACAGATTAGCGGGACATGAGTACTACTGTTTATTGGATGGATACTCGGGCTATAACCAGATCGCCATCGCTCCTGAGGATTAAGAGAAGACAACATTTATATGCCCTTACGGTACATTTGCATTCAGGAGGATGTCATTCGGGTTATGCAATGCACCTGTAACTTTCCAACGGTGTATGATGGCCATTTTTTCGGATATGGTGGAGAAGAATGTTGAAGTCTTCATGGACGATTTCTCGATCTATGGAGACAACTTTGATACTTGCCTAGGGAATCTGGTCATGGTATTGCAGTGATGTAAGAATATAAACCTCATAATCAATTGGGAAAAATGCCACTTCATGGTTGAAGAAGGCATAATTTTGGGCCATAAGGTGTCGGCTCAAGGATTGGAGGTGGACAAAGCAAAGTTGGATACGATCGAGAAACTGCCTCCACCGAGCTCCGTTAAGGGGATTAGAAGTTTTTTGGGGCATGCTGGGCTCTACAGGAGGTTCATAAAAGATTTCTCTAAAATTGCAAAACCTCTTTGCAGTCTTTTAGAGAAGGATGTTACTTTCAGTTTTACTACGGAATGCAAGTCAGCGTTTGAATTATTGAAGAAGAAATTAACTACAGCCCCCGTAATAGTCGCACCGGACTGGAATATGCCATTCGAGCTTATGTGTGATGCAAGCAACTATGCGGTTGGGGCTGTTTTGGGACAAAGACGAGACAAGGTGTTTCACGTATATACTATGCAAGCAAAGCACTCACAGAGACTCAAATGAATTACACTACCACGAAAAAGGAATTGCTTGCAGTGGTGTACGCGTTTGACAAATTTCGGACATACTTGATCGGGACCAAGGTGATAGTCTACACGGATCATTCGGCGATTCGGTACCTAATAGCGAAAAAAGATTTTAAGCCACGCCTTATCCGATGGATTCTCCTACTTTAAGAGTTTGACTTAGAGATTAAAGATAGAAAGGGAACAGAGAATCAAGTTGCCGACCATTTATCAAGGTTGGAAAATTCGGAGAAAAAGGATGAAGATAGATGCGCAATCAATGAGTCATTCCCGGATGAGCAACTATTTGGGTTAAATACAGAATTTCCTTGGTATGCAGACTTCGCGAATTATCTGGTGAGCAACATGCTTCCCCCTGATCTGACACGACAACAGAAAAAAATTTCTTCATGACGTCAAGTGGTACATGTGGGATGAGCCTTATTTATTCAAACAGTGTGCCGACAAGATGATTAGAAGGTGTATCCCCTACAGTGAAGTGCACAACATACTGCAGGAATGCCACTCATCGGCATATGGGGGACATTATGGGAGTGAGCGCACCGCAGCAAAAGTGCTTCAAGCCGGGTTTTATTGGCCAACATTGTTAAAAGACTCCCACCAATTTGTGAAAACATGTGATAGATGCCAAAGGGTGGGAAACATCTTCAAACGGAATGAGATGCCCCTAAAAATAATTCTTGAAGTGGAAATCTTTGATGTATGGGGCGTCGATTTCATGGGGCCATTCCCTTCATCTTTGAGCAATCAGTATATTCTACTCACGGTGGATTACTTCTCGAAGTGGGTTGAAGCTGCAG
This sequence comes from Panax quinquefolius, assembly GCA_020205615.1. Taxonomy (NCBI): domain Eukaryota; kingdom Viridiplantae; phylum Streptophyta; class Magnoliopsida; order Apiales; family Araliaceae; genus Panax; species Panax quinquefolius. Next base: position 93,463,923 of record CM035167.1, on the reverse strand, counting down.
CACTACAATCCAACGATGCCAAGGTGGTCCTCAAATTCCTACAGAAAAATATTTTCACGAGGTTTGGCACGCCAAAAGCAATAATCAGTGACGAAGGTAGTCACTTCTGCAATAAGTCTTTTACAGCTCTGTTGGCTAAGTATGGGGTTAACCACAAGGTGGCTACAGCGTATCATCCTCAAACAAATGGGCAGGCTGAGGTATCAAACAGAGAAGTTAAGAAGATATTGGAAAAAGTCATAAATCTGAGTCGAAAAGATTGGTGACTTCGGTTAGATGGTGCATTATGGGCTTACCGAACTGCATACAAAACACCAATCGGGATGTCACCATATCAACTTCTGTACAGAAAAGCATGTCACTTACCGGTGGAGCTACAACACAAGGCCTACTGGGAAATTCAGAAATTGAACTTTGACCAATCCGCTGTGGGAGAAAAGAGGCTACTCCAACTAAATGAGCTCGACGAATTCCGACTTCAAGCATACGAGAACGCCAAGCTATACAAAGAAAAGGTGAAAAGATGGCACGATCAGAAAATTGTGCATCGAACGTTCGAACCAGGTCAATCAGTCCTCTTGTTCAATTCACGGTTGCGATTATTTCCAGGAAATCTTAAGTCGAGATGGTCAGGACCATTCACTATAAAGCGAGTATTCCCTCATGGCGCCGTTGAACTCTACAATCGTAATCCATTAGAGACGTTCAAGGTCAATGGTCACTGGATAAAGCATTACTGGGGTGGTGAATCAAACTGGGATGTCGTCAACATCACCCTCGCCGATACACAGTAAAACAGGGAGTAGTCAGGCTGAACGACTTAAAAACAAGCGCTAATTGGGAGGCAACCCAATATTTCATTATTTTTCGTAGTTTTATTTATAATTGTTAGGATGTAGTTTTTATTAAGCACTAGGTAGGTATTCTCAAGTAAAAGTTTTGCTGAAACTCAAAAATCATACTCCAAGTCGTCAATAATCTAACATCTTGCATGTTTATGGTTGCAGGAGGGGTCAAAAATGAGTAAGAGCAACAACGGGCAAGAAAAGAAGGAAAATTGGATAATTTTGATATGCACTTTTGGAAGCCAAAAATCCCAAACCAGTGGGCATGCCCGCCGGGGCGGGCTGAAATGAACTTGCACCCCACGCCGGGGCGGGGGTCCTTGATCTTAGGCAGACACGCTCAGCATTCAGACACGCTGTCTCCTCATTCTCCTCTACACGTTTTTTTTTGGTTTCTCTCATTCTCCCTCACCCAAACCACCCAGCCCCCATTATAAGACCACCGAGCCACTACACACCACCACGATCGACAACTCCTACCACCTACTCCTACCCATTACCTAAATCAATTGCATCCACTACCCCACACCATTAAGCACACGAATTCCTCTCCCCTATAACCTCTATATAAACCCTACCACATACCTCCCATATTCATCACCACAAATTTCGAATTCATCAAGAAAATTAGGGAACACATAACACACTTGAGAGTAAGTTTCCTTCTTATTAAGTTTCCATCTTCTCTCCACTGAAGTACCATAAAAACAATCAAGCTTTGGGAGAAGAACGGACTGTGCACACCAAGTGTTTGATAAATTGAGTGAACCAAGTATAAGGGGAAGGAAGTGTGTATTAGCAAGTTTTAACTTCCAGAGATCAATGGTTTCACAACCGACATCCAAACGCCAAAGGGGAGAGAGTTCAAGATCCGCTCAACCAACACGCACATATGATAGATAAAAATTTGTGAGTGCCACTGCCGCCGACCGGTATGATTACATGCTAACCAAAGCCCTTACGTCGGAGCGTGGATTGGCCCCCGGGGGAAATGATGGGGAGATGATGTCTCAAATTTATCAAAAGGGGTGGCTCAAACTCACCGAGCATCCGGTCCCGGCCGTCGTCAACATTGTCAAAGAATTTTATGCAAAGCCAAAGACAAAGCCCCATTCAATGCGTTTGTGTGGGGTCGCATGGTCCCGTTTAGTGACGATGAAATCAATGCCTATTATCAGTTGTGGGTGCCATGACAGTGTCAGTATGCACAATTGAGGGATTTTGACCCTGACTACGAGGAGGTTATTACGAACTTGACAAAGCCGGGAACATCTTGGATCAAAGGTCGAAAGGGAGGTATAGTGTTCCATAGCAAGGACCTTAGACGGTATGGCAAAATATGGTATGCCTTCTTATGTGCTAAATTGCTTCCGTCCCAACACACTTCGGACGTCACCAAAGAGAAGGCGTTACTGTTGTACGCAATTCTGCAAGATTTCATTATTGACGTCGGGGCAATTATCAGTTTCTCCATCCGCCGGTGTTTACATGGAAATTTTTCGGGCGGCTTGCCACACCCATCACTCATCTGTGCGTTGTGTCGCAATGCAGAGGTGAGATGGTCCGATGATGAGCCTACTCAAATGCCGCTCGCTTTGCTTGATTCTAGAATGATAGCACGGTATTCTGTATGGGCAGGAGGCGAGTCACATCCATGAGGTCTGGGTTTTATTTTTCCATTGGCGTCGGAAGACGAAGTCGATGCAGAAGATACCTCGGGGGATGAGGATGAAGCTATGGGAGATCAAGGAATCGAGCAGGTACCGCAAACCGAGGCCATATCTAGTCCTCAGTTCCTTGAATTCCAAAATCAGATGAATGCGCACAATAGGGCAGCACGCCGGGAAATGCGGCGATTGGCGATGCGACAAGATCACATGTTTGATGCTATGAACGCATCTTTCGCCTCACTCAACACAACACTCCAAAGCTTCAACCCGGCGGCTCACTATTCATAACAACAACCCAGACCACTGCCTCAATTTCCTCCTAGTGATTCAGATGATGAAGAGCACCAACTACCTCCCCAGACTTAGGCGATTGCAGGGAAGTCCTCATGCACTTAATTTTATTTTTATCCAATGAGGGCATTGTGTTACTTAAGTTTGGGGGATTTAATTATTTAGTTGCATGCATTTTGTTATTTTTGTTTTCATTTCTAGTTTACATAGTAGATTAGGTGTTTGCATAGTAGTCTAGGATTGTGCATTGTTGTCAATTATGTTATTTTCAAAAATAAAAAAAAGAAAAAAAATTAGTTTAATATTGTGTTTGCATATGTCTAATAGTGCTACAGTTCATGTTATTTGTGGGCCAATGATGAGATTGTGAACAAGTTAACCAATACAGTATTGATTATTAGAACTGTGATACAATTTTTGTTATGAATCGATTCTTGGACTTGTTTGAAACTGTTATAAAAAGGTTAGCACTAATAACATCTTTGTTCAAATTGAATACATAAATAGTTTCTAAAGGAGGATAGGCATAAAGGCTAAAATTAGGCAAGAACCTAAGTTTAGGGGAGTGTATGTGGGGTATATAAGCTTTGAAAAAAAAAATATATATACATATAAAAAAAATATTTGAAACATGTTGAGTCTTGTGGTGGGTTGAGGAGAAACACTCCCCATAAACACAAGCGTGAGATGGAGCGTAAAACGCACTCGCCAACCATCTATCTAAAAAAAAAGAGGAATAATGACAGGAAAAGAGCAAAAAAAAGCCCCCGTATAAAAAAAAAGAAAAAGAAGAAAGTATAAGTATCCTGCATGAACCCTTGAATTTGGTATTGTTTAATGTTAGTTGGGTTGTGCCTATATTTGAAATTTTTAAGATTGCGCTATATGATTCCTTCTAAGAAGTTGCTTATGTATTGAATTTGGGTCCGTATCAGTTATCATAGATGTTGATCACACATGCACGCTATACCAGTGATAATTCTTCAAGATTTGAGAATTAATACGAAATTGTGGATTAGTTTTGGTGATTCATATTGTAAGGTTGCTTGTTTTCTCTGAGGCCGACGAGATAAGTTAGTTTCTGCGATATTGTTGGATTCATAGGCATTTAGATTTTGTTTATTTCATTTCATTGCATTGCATAGCATGTAGTTTGTTTTGTGCTAGAGGACTAGCACGGTTTAAGTTTGGGGGATTTTGATAAGTGGATTTAATATACACGAATCGATATTCATTTCAAGTTTAAATTCGTAGTTATCTTCTTGTTTTGTGTTCGTTTTCACTCGTTTCATGTCATTTTATGTGTAGGGTGGTTATAGATGCGAGTGGTGAAGAAAGACGGAGTTTTGGAACGAAAGTGGAAAAATGCAGGAAGTCAAAAATTTCTTTAGCGAAGAGCTATGCCACGGGAGGGCCTTTATAAGCTTGTAGACCTCGGCCGAAGTGGGGTCTCGATTCTTGAAGTGTCCTGTTGGCTTTTGAAGACTGCTGCAACATGGATTGTTGGTTTTTTGTGAGGCGCCTGGACTCTAAATAAAGGGATCTCAACCAGAACAAGGAGAGAGCTGGATATTGCGTGAAAAACACAATTCACACAACACAAGAAGGAATTAACAAAGATTAATCTCAGTTTTTCTAAGCAAGCGTTGGAGGAGTATTTCAAGGAGATTTTCAAGACGATTGTGATTCTAGGCGACGTGAAGGGTGTTATTCAATATTCTTCGTCTTAGACTTTTACTTGTGATTGAAAGAATGATTTCCATGATTTATTCAGTGTTTATTTCGTTTATTATGAACTAATTCACTATTTAGGCTTATGATGGATCTTTGAGTTAATCTATGATTTTGTAAACTTTGATTTCTAATTTAATAAGCTATTTCCAGTTTATCTATATTAATTTAAGTGTGAATCTATAAGTTACCTAATCAACAATTCTTTGTGAATTTGTTTGGAATCGAGAGAGGATATTCAAATTTAGACCTAGTTGATATAGCACGTGTTCATGAATTTTGTGAATAGCTTAATCTTGATGAATGTTAAGGTAGAGATATGCTTGACATCGCATGTAATCGGATAGAGAACTTGTTCTTAAACCTTCTTTAATTGTAATTCACATAGAGATATAGTGAGTTAGTTGATTAAGGTGTTTAACGGATTTCTATCTTAATTGTGGATTGTCGTTAATACGGTATTACTGCATCGAGAGGTGGTTAATACTACGTTCGCGTTCTTGATTTATAAACTGGGATAATGAATTGAATTGGTATAAAGGTGTTAAAATCAGAGTGAAGCTTAGGGTGAAATCATAAGTCTAATTCTCCATTAATTGTTTGAAATTCTAGATTTTGATATTGGTGATTGGTTTGTGGTATTTTATTTGTTTTCAATTTAGTTTCTATAATTTTTAATCATTAAATTGGATAGTTTAATAAAATTAGGATTAATAGGAAATTGATAATTGTGAAGTTAAGTGTCTTACTAAATTGTCTCTGTGGGAACGATACTCTATTCATCACTTTATTACTTGTTGACCACGTACACTTGCGTGTTTTGCGCGTATCGATTTTACCCAACAAGTTCAAACCAACTGAGCTACAACAACTATTCGTTTTTAATGTAATCTTCAATATATTTTAACTATAATTGAAAATTATAATTAAGGTATGTAGTTAATGTAGGTAATTAATTAATAATACTAATTTATAATACTATTAAAATTTTAATTGATTGAGATTAATTGACTCTTAAATTTCATATCATTTCAGCTATTTTACTTACTCAAAATATTCACATGATCTGCTCTTTTTGTAATCAATAATCATATATGTCACTTAATATTAAGATTTATTAAGATCCCCAACAATATGCATGCACGTATGTGACTATGTGAGTGTACTTAACACACACACACACACATATATATATAATTATAATTAAAACAAATGTAAATAACCTTTCTGTTGATGTTGATGATGATTTTTTACTCTCTTTTTTTTTTTCAGTAAAGAGGTTTGTACAAGGCAAGCTATGAATTTTCTCCATATTAAAAGTTACATATATTTTTTTGGTCACAGTGTATACCACACCTAAATTTGCAAAAATAAAATAAATTAATAGGACTATAGGACTCATAGTAAGCTACAAGTTCTGCTACATAATAAGATTGAGCAATACATTACTATTACTGAACGATGATTTTTGACGGAGCTAATTACACACACACATATTAATTTTTTAACGAAATCAAAAGGTAAAAATAATTATAATTAAAACAAATGTAAATAACCACCAACTTGATAAAATAAATGTAAAATGAATTATTCTAAACTAGAATAATGCATGGTTGTTTATTAGTGACAATAATAATAATAATAATAATGGTTAATTGAGATATGTAGTTAATGTAGGTAATTAATTAATTATTTTAATTTCTTGTGTAGCAAAGATTTTCCAAAAAAAAATTAAATAAAATTAAAGGTTGAAGTTACTTGGTTGGTAAAGGTAAAGGCATTAACACTGCCTACCATTTCAAATTTCACCAAAACCGGTTTTTTTGGGCTACCAAGACTAAATTTTACTGCCCAATTCGTTTGCCATGTCTAAACATGACCTTATTACTTTATTCAATATATGCATGTAATTCGTGCGAGTACGAACTTAGGGCCTGTTTTTTTACCACTTAATTGGTCTGAATAGCCCAAAATCTGATTCGGTAAGCATTTTAGATTGTTTGTTTAGGTTAAAGTAGAATTTGAATAAGGGCCTGTTTATTTACCACTTAATTGGTCTGAATAGCCCAAAATGTGATTCGGTAAGCAGTTCAGATTGTTTGTTTAGGTTAAAGTAGAATCTGAATAAGTTTGAATCTATCTGACCGAATCAACCCAATTTGTCTGGATTATTCTCTCAGTTGGCCAGCTGAATCAACTTTTACACAGATGCCCCTTTCACATTGAAAGGACTGCCTCCACTTTCACTATAATCGGAGGCGCCATGGCAGAAAAACTCCTCAGAGAAGAAGAAGAGGAAGAGGAAGAGGAAGAGGAAGAGGAAGAGCGAGTGTTGCGCCATGGCAGAAAAACTCCTCAGATAAGAAAAGAAGAAGAGGAAGAGGAAGAGCGAGTGTTGGAAAAATTGCAGTGGAGGCGAGAGACGAAGAAGTGGCTCAAATTAGGGATAAGCTTCAATTATGGAGAGAGAAATGACCAAAAATGAATGACACTGCTATTGCATAGACTTGCGAAATTTGAAAGATTTTTTTTTTTTGGTATTCAAACATTTCATTTATTAATTTTAAAAGAAAATTTTTCCAAAATGAAAGGCAAAAAAAACCAATTATAGTTCGGAGGGTAAAATAGTAAAAAATTATTATTCAGATGTTTCAGACATGTCAATTATCAAACAGTTTTTTCATTCAGATTCAGATTCAGCTCATTCAGATTCAGATTCAGATTTATTCATTTTTTATCAAACACCCCCTAAGTCTGAATCTAAAAAACCAAATCAATCCAATTTGTTTGGCTTATTCTTTCAATTGGCCAGCTGAATGAACTTTTACACAGATGCCCCTTTCACATTGAAAGGAATGCCTCCACTTTCACTACCATCGGAGGCGTCATGGCAGAAAAACTCCTCAGAGAAGAAGAAGAGGAAGAGGAAGAGGAAGAGCGAGTGTTGCGCCATGGCAGAAAAACTCCTCAGATAAGAAGAGAAGAAGAGGAAGAGGAAGAGCGAGTGTTAGAAAAATTGTAGTGGAGGCGAGAGACGAAGAAGTGGCTCGAATTAGGGATAAGCTTCAATTATGGAGAGAGAAAGGACCAAAAATGAATGACACTGCTATTGCGTAGACTTGCGAAATTTGAAAGATTTTTTTTTTTGGTATTCAAACATTTCATTTATTAATTTTAAAAGAAACATTTTCCAAAATGAAAGGCAAAAAAAACCAATTATAGTTCGGAGGGTAAAATAGTAAAAAAATATTATTTAGATGTTTCAAACATGTCAATTATCAAACAGTTTTTTTCATTCAGATTCAGATTCAGCTCATCAGATTCAGATTTATTCATTTTTTATCAAACACCCCCTTATCATACTTAAGGTAAACAAAAAATTCAAAAACTTAAATTAGGGAGATTAAAGAAATTTAAAAAAAATGTGATCCATCATCCATGGACACTAAATGACATCAACTTCGCTCTATGATAATGTTAATGCCTAAACTCATCAAATTATCAAATAATGAACGTAAAACCTGCACAGTAAACAAACAAACTGAGAAGTTTGACGACTAGAGTCGTCGAAAAATAACTCCGGTATGAGAATAAGTACAGATCAAAAAGTTCAACAATGAAGGTATGAAATTGATATCTGAAATCTGTCTTGTATTTATAATGTGACACACCTCCCCCATTTGGACTAAAAGTCGTGTGTAAAGATAACTACAAATCCTTATGATTGAATATAACTCAACCTCCTCAGTAATAGGAAGTCAAATAGAATAAAGGAGTCATAAGTCAACCAGGACGGTAGACTCTTTAGAATGTTAGATCCCCTATTGCAATACTTCGCCACGTCGCACGAGTCCCACCGAATCTTTTGAACCGACAAAACCATGCTCCAACATTGTCCCCCACTCTCTTATTATAAGGAACCTAAAATAAAAGATTACAAAACATAACAAAAGAAAACATAACAAAATGAAATAAAAGCTCTATGCCACAAAAGAAAGGTCTCATAATGATTAAATATCATAAGACACCCCATAATAAATGTCACACGGGCTCAAATCACAATATAAAATAATTATTATAATTCTGAATAAACTAACACATCAAGCCTAAAAAGAATATTTCTAAACCATTGGAATGAAGGGAGCTCTCATCACACGTGCCCTTGATCCCCCTGATTACCTGCTGGTAGAAAAATACAGCATGAGCCAAATGCCCAGTACGGATATAGAATACAAATAATGAACCGAAATAACTAACTCAATTTAATGAACTTAACTGAAACGAACAAAACTAACACAACGAAATAATATGCTGAATCAAATGACTGGGTGTTATTTCATACCGAACTTAGAACAAAATAAAAATATACCTTGCCACACAGGCAAGTCACACACATTGGACCGCGAATCCAATGCATGTAAAATCGGAAGGTGTGTTTGGCACAAACATCACCAATCCGCAGAATAGAACAGAACAGAAAAGTAGGGTCGACCCATACGCCTCTCACAACAAATCACCAAATGGCCAACTCTCACCGGAGCACAAAACGGAGACGCCGTGGACTGATCACACCACCACAGAAGGTGTCATGCCTCGGTGCCAAGAAGACATGCATGTGGTACCCCCCACAGGTGGTTATAGCTCAGGTATACCCTACGGTATATTCTAACAAAAATATCATGTCACAACACATGCAACATAATGCCAACAAAAGGGTTATATGTACATGTTGAACAAAATCAAATTATAATTACAATGTCTCAAAAAGAAGGTAGCAACATGTACCGCTCTACAATTATCAAAAATAAATACTAAACATGATAACCTAATTCAAAGAGTACAAATACGAGTCATATATAACAACTCTAAAATGAAACTATTATATGAATTTCACAAGAAACAATTATGTGAAAGAATAACGAAATTTAAAATAAGAGACAAAACGAACAAATCAAATTTAGCAAGAATGTCGCTGAAAGAGTACGAAATCCATACCTGGATTAAGCAATGTAATACCTAAAATTTATATTCCAAATATATCTCGTTAAATTTCCTTCACCCGAACTAATTACATAAAATAATAATAATAAATGTAAGTATAATTACTGAAATATTATTCCCATCTTTAAAGTTTATTCTCCTTATTCTTAATTACAAGATTAGTTATTCATGGTGACGAACAAACATATCTCGACTTGGTTTTGGTAGATAAAATTATAATTCCTTTTTCTTTTCTTTTTTTTTTTTTTACAAAACAATACTTTATAAATATAATAACATTAACAACACAAACTAATAACATGATATCTATATATACACGTATATATATAATAATATTAACAATACTTCAACTTCCATGTTACTCCTGATATATATAAACTTTATTTGCATCAATTTATTTGTATTCTTCTATGCATTGACCCATCATGACTATCAAAATAAGAATCCAAACTGTTATGCTTTCCTTATCGCATGCAATTCTTTTTATTATTATTGATTTGAACAATTTCCTCTATTTATAATCCATTCACAATGGCAATGAACTAAAGACGTAGTTTACCTGAAAATAATAAGCAACAGAAATATAAGTTATTCTCCTTTGCGGTTTTCTTTTCATTCTTTTCCCTCAATCAATTTGTATCAGATGTATACAAGGAAGATTAGGTTTGGTTATTGAAAGTAATATGCACACAAGCTAATCATGTTTGATGATAAAGCATATACTTTGTAACAATCTTATTCATTTATTAATAAAAGTATTAATTTATTAAAGGCTTTTAATTATCTACATGATGCTGTTTTATAATATGTGATAAACCCATAGTTTTAAGCAATGCTTTTAGAATAATGATGATGATCATTCTAATGAGATCTAAATTCTTAGAAAGCTTAAAACTAAAATAGTTCCCAATCATTGGATTACTAAATTGGGGATTAGTGAATCCGGATAGATTGGTACATACGTTCTTGCTCATTGAATGAGGATGATTGATCTCATGATCATTTGTGTGGAGACACTAAAGCAAGTATGTAGGTGCTTATTAGAGAATAAGTTCTTTGAACATTGGCTCGCTAAGGAATACCTAATGGAGTTTTACTTGCTCGTCAATAGGAATTCTTGTAGTGATAGTAGTACAAGTGATCCTTGGACTTGAGATCATCATAGTATCTTGTGTATGATGAGTTATACTTTGACTTATTCCTTAAGACCCTTAGGGTATATCAAAAGGTATGCTTGGGTATAATAAGTTATACATGGAGATAATGTATGATCAATAAAGAATCTACCACTTCTAATAAAAGAAGAGAAATGTCCTATGTGATTCGATAAATGACAACCCAAAGTAGTCCTTGGTTAAGGCAAAATGAAATTAGAAAGGAGTTTCTAATTTGCATTATTTTTGTTGTGTATTTAAGGAACAAAATACATATAATTAAATAAAATAAGACTTGATGGTAATTTCATGCCTTATATTTAATTGGGACATTGTATGGTGGAAGGATTGAAATTATGCAGTAACTATTTACTCAAAGGTTCTTTAATGATTAATGTTGAAATCTATATTATCCGGAAAGTCGTTGATCATTTGGGGAGGCTTATCCCTATTGTAGAATAAATATTATTTATTTTAATAAATTTATTGTTTAATTTATTTATTTAAATAAGATTAGAATTGTTCTAATTGATTTATTCACAATAGGTTTAATATGGAGAACCTAAAGGGTCACACCATAAAAGGAAGAATAATTATTTAAGAAGTTAATGGCATAATCGTAATAATATGTTAAGTATATTTAATTTAATCAATGGTGATAGAATAAATTAAATAGCTTAATATTTATTATTTAATATTTTAGAAATATTAAATATAAATTAATAAGAGGAGTCTTATTAATATTATTACAATTATTATTATTTTAATTTCTAAAAGAGTTTAGGAATTAATTTAATATAAGTACTCTCATTTATTCCTAATATGATTAGGAGGGAAAATTAATTAAAGGAGTTTAATTAATTATCCCTAATAAGATTAGGGAGCCCATTTAATTAAAAGAGTTTAATTAAAAATACCTTATTTTAATAGGGTTACTTGATATCTTTATAAGAGGAGTCTTATATCAGATATTAAACAGACGTAATTTCAATAGTTGGGAGAGTACGCTTTTTCTATAGAGATAGAAAACTAGGGTTAGCCATAACACCCATCTTCTTGAATCTTTATTTTTTCCTTGGTGGATCACCTCTAGAGGCCAAACATATGGGTGGCTAACGTTGATCAAAGGAAGGAACAAAACCCCGGTGGATTCAAGTTAAACGCGAAAGGATTTGGAGGTGAACTTGTACCTGAGGAAGCTCGATCTTCAAGGGTATGATTTTATTCTTTATCTTTTCGTTTAATTAATAATTATGCATAAAGGGTGATCCGGGTATATGGTTTGTAAATTTTTAAACTCTGATTTTACAAGTTTCCGCATTTTTTATGCAATTTGATTGCGTTCTTGAATATTACAAACCTAACAGTGGCATCAGAGCCAAACCTTTATGCGAATTATTAATTGTTTTAATTTGATATGTATATTGATATGTGTTTAGAACAATTTAATTGGGCATAATTTATTGTATATAAAAAAAAAGAGGAGCGAATTTTTATTTTTTTTGACAAGGCCTGTTGCGTTAATCATGTTAACAAGGGAGCAGGATTATGAGTTATATATATATATATATATAATATTAACGTTATATATATAAAATCTGTTAACTATATATATATATATATCCGGTCAATCTTGTCAATTTTTTTTTGAAAGCTGATTTACAGGATTAGCAGGTCATGCGAATTGAAAAATTAATTCACGTGAAACAAGGAAAATTTCCAGCAGCTTGGGCTTGTTAATAACCGCACGGAAATCAAAGGAATACAGGATTCTAAGTTAACTTATATATATATATATATATATATATATATATATATATATTAACGTAATATATATATTATTCTCAATTATTTTATAATTAAAATAAATAGTTTATTTTAATTTTAAAATTAGAATTTCATGCTAACTAATTAGAGTTGGAATTGGATTTCAAGATAACTAATTAGAGTTGAAATTGGATTCTATTTTTCCTTAAATAAAGGAGTTTATTTAAATATGAAATAAGATTTCATATTATTCAAAATAAAGGAGTTTATTTGTGAAAGGAGAAAGAATATCGTGTTTCCTTTAATAAAGTTTTTTATTACATGGAATTGGATTCCATAATTAATTAAAATAAAGGAGTTTATTTTGATTAAAATAAAATAGTTTATTTTATTCAAAATTGGATAAATTAAAATAAAATAGTTTTATTTTGATTTAAATTTGGATTAAAATAAAGGAGTTTATTTTGATTCAAAAAAAAAATAGATTTTATACTAACTAAATTTGCCCATTAAATGATATCAATATATATATTAAATGTTTATTATTCATAAGATGAATGTTATTTATTGATGCATATGGTGATGTGTATGATAATAAATGGGATTGATTATGACTATTATCGATATGATTGGATTTTATTTTAGTTGGATGCATGAATGTATGGGTTTTATTAAATGGGTCTGCAGTACCTCGTCTTCTCTAATTTTTAAGAATGTAAATTCTATCTCCTCCTATGTACTTCCCTCGATTGCGATCAAGGTTTCTATTTATTTTAAAATAGTTTTGTAATAGGAATATTTAGAATTAATTTTGAAAAATTGGAGATTAAGGAGCAAGGCGCTTTAAAGACCCGATTTGTAATGGAGCCCAGGGTTTAAATTTAATAGTTATATTTAAATATTATTTCTTGCACCCCTAGGGTTTGACCTTTTGGTTCACTTGGTGGCTCTAGTGAACCAAACTAGAATAAAAGTCCATAATCAATCCGGGTAGAATATAGTATTCTATATGTGCATGCTTATACTATATATATTATATATTATGCAAACATGCTTCAGCATGTTCATTAATATAACGCGTATGTTATATATATATATGTAAATGCCGCTAAACAAGATGAGACAAATTAATAACAAACCCCTCAATTTTTTTTATATATTAAGTCCTAAGCGTTCAAAGATATTTGGAATATCGAACGTCGCCTTCTAGCATGATAAAATTAATAGAGTATTAAATATTTAATATGAGTTTGTTGTGTCACCACAAGGCAAGTATTAAGTATTTAAGATGTTAATTTATCACATTTGATGCTTATAAAGAAAATTGAACAATATTGTTTTGTTGTGTCACCACAAGGATGATATTTTTCTTTTTTGAATATATGGAGTGCTAGGTCGGACTTAACTTGGATAATTTTGATTCGGATGTACCACCACTTGATCAAAATAATCTAAGAGGCAAAAGAAAAGGAGTTGCATAGTTGATGTAATTGACAAAAGTTGTCTACCTATTTATTTATATATAGTTTGTTGTGTCACCACAAGGCTATATACATTTGAAATGGGATCCTTATTCTCACTAGCAAATCTTTGATTAGATTTTGCTTAGAACTATATAAGTGAGGGTAATATAGTTTGAAGAAAATAGTGGGAGATACCAATTTAAAACAAGACCTAATTTATTTTGGTAATTAATAAAAAAGAATGTATGTTAAAATGTTGTTAATTACAAATTCATTTCTGTAATTTTACAATGTTTAAAATTACTATCATTATGAAGCATATTAAATGCTAAATTAACGAGGCATCAATTAAAGCGGATTGGTTAAGGAATTTGAGAATAGTTCTCATAGTTGAAAAGCTATCTTATGTCCTTAATACGCCTATCCCCGCAATGGTTGCGCATAATGCCTCCGAGGAAGAGATTGCTACTTTTAGAAAGTGGCAAGATGATGCATGATTAGCTCAATGCATCATGCTCAAGCGTCCATGAGCTTGAGCTTCAAATACGTCAAGATGAAACTATGGATGCTCCTACTATATTCCCGCACATCAAGTAGTTGATGGTGAGGAAAGTAGGACCGATAGATATCGATATCTAAGGAGCTCTTCCGATCTAGAATGGTAGATGGCACTATAAAGCAGAACAAAAAGTTCTTAACATAATCAATTTGATTGATCAATTAGGCAACAAGGTTTCGTCATGGATGGAGAGTTGAGCCAAGATTTGATCTTGCACTCACTCCCAGACTCCTTTTACAATTGTTGTGAATTTTTCATATGAACAAGCTAGATATCAGTCTCGCTAATTTGCTCAACATGTTGAAAAATGATGAGAGTCACTTTCTAACCAAGAAAGACCATGTCTTACTGGTAGGGGCCAAAGGATCTTCTGAAAAGAATAACGTTTCAAAGAAGGTATATAGAAAGGCATAAACAAAGGATAATAAGAACAAAACTGATATGGATAGCAAAAGAGTTTGCTTCCACTGCAATAAGCATGGACACTGGAAAGAAACTGCGAGAAGCACCTTGCAGTGGCTAACCAAAGAAGCTTAGTGAAGTTTGGTTCATAATACGCTTTTTGTTCATGATTGAAATAAATTTTTCTTTAAGTCAAGGTTCTACTTGGGTATTGGATACCGACTTTGGTTATCATAAATATAGATTTATGAAGGGACCAAGCAGAAGTAGAAAGCTAAACAAATATAAGTAATCCTATGTGCGGGAAATGTAGCAAAGGTTGCCATATTATCCATAGAAACTTATAGTTTAGCAATGCCTACGGACAAATCTATTAAGTCAATAAGTTGTTATTGTATTCCAGTTCTTGTTAAAAATATTATTTCCATTTTATTATTGGACAATGAAATCCTTGGTATTATAATTAAGAACAATTGTTGTTCTATTTATAATAATAATGTTTTGTATAGAACTGGAATATTACTTAATAAATTTTGTATACTTGACTTACATAAAAATAATTTTGCATATTGAACAAATTAGTATGAGAAAAGGAGATGATCATTCAAAGAGTTGAATGTGTGTATTTGCTAAAATACAAGTGTGAATTATTTGAAAGGTTTAAAGAATTCAGAAGTGAAACAAATTGGCAATGTATTAAGATTCTTTGATTAGATCAAGGAATAAATACTTGTGCAATAAGTTTCTAGATCATCTCAAATGGTTTTCTCATAATGGACACATCCTGATACACAATAATTGATTGATGTATCTGAATGAAAAATCGTACCTTGTTGGACATGGTGCGGTCCAAAATAATTTTACCGACATTCCAGTATCCTTTTGGGATAATGTCCTAGAAATGGCTGCATATCTACGAAAATGGTAACCTCAAAATCAGCCCCAAGACTCCATAAAAGTTATGGATGGGAGGATTCTAATCTTAAGTATGTTAAGATAAGGGTTATCCAACATATGTGAAAAGGTTTCAAAGGATAAGCTTGGGACAAGATTTGACATGTACAGATTTGTGGGACATCCTAAAGTAAGTTTAGGGTATATGTTCTATAATTCTACTTAGCAAAAGATGTTTGTTACGAAACATGTCGCTTTCTAAGATAAAAGTGTTTATCATTAAAAGGGGCTAGTGGGAGGATAATAGATCTTGAAGAGTTCAAGAACCACAAAATACTATAAGTCAAATAAGAGGAACACGTAGATGACCTATTATACCACAAATTGAATCGTAAAACGGAATAGTATAGAAGATACACGGGAGGTATGGATTCATCATAGATGATGATGATGAGGTACACATCATGAAGATGACGATCCGATTACATACGATGAGGTAAGTGTTGTAGACACTCGAGAAATGGATTGAAACAAGTTTCTCAAATATGGAACATTCGTTTTGATGAGGCAATCAAAAGAGTTTGATTTTATCAAAATAAGAATGAACCTAGTGTGTACAAAAGGGTCAGTGGGAGCATCGTGACATTCCTAGTACTATATGTTGATATACTACGGATAAGGAATGACATACCAATGCTACAATCAGTAAAGATAAAGTTGTCTAAACATTCCTCCATGAATGATTTGGAAGAGTATCTTAATTGGGGATATAAATCTATATAGATAGATTTAAGAGGATGCTCGACTTAACCCAAGGAACGTATATTCATTTGATGCTAAAGTCGTTTAGCATGGCAAACTCCAAGAGATGTCTCATGTTGATGAGCCATGGAGTGTATCTCTCTTAATAGTCCCCACAGATTCCTGAAAAGAGAGGTCGCATGAGTGACAATCATGAATGCAATGAAATGTACGAGACCTGATGTTGATTAGTCATATTATGGAGAAGTTCACTATGAGTCAATGAAAAATATCTTAAAGTGCTTAACCAAGCACTAAGAATGTGATCATATTCATGGTGGGTCTAAATTAAAACTAGAGGGCTTAACAATTTGAAGTTTTTCGAGATGAGACCAAGATGATGAAAAATCCACTTTAAGGTAAAGCGTTATCTTGAGCAATTAGTGCGATTGAATTGGAAAGGTTCCAAATAGCAAAAGGTTCTTTGGTTTAGTGATAAAGACAAAGTATATAGCTATAAATGAAGTCGCAAGTTGATTGTTTGGATTAAAAGTTCATTCTGTAACTAGGAATAGTTCTAAGTCTCATCTTGGATCTAAACATGTGTTGTGGCACTTTCATTTGATTATTAGAATCATTGAAAGATGGGAAATCACTATAGAGATAATGGACTCCCATGAACAACATTACATATCCATTAACTAAAGCTTATCCAACAGCAGGATAATCGTCACTTAGGGAAGAAGAGTATAAGATACAATGGCGATTGGTTTAGTGCAAGTGGGAGATTGAAAGTAATATGCACACAAGCCAATCATGTTTGATGATAAAACATATACTTTGTAACAATCTTATTCATTTATTAATAAAAGTATTAATTTATTAAAGGCTTTTAATTATCTACATGATGCTGTTTTATAATATGTGATAAACCCATAGTTTTAAGCAATGCTTTTAGAATAATGATGATGATCATTCTAATGAGATCTAAATTCTTAGAAAGCTTAAAACTAAAATAGTTCCCAATCATTGGATTACTAAATTGGGGATTAGTGAATCCGGATAGAGATTGGTATCGTTGCTTGCTCATTGGATGAGGATGATTGATCTCATGATCATTTGTGTGGAGACACTAAAGCAAGTATGTAGGTGCTTATTAGAGAATAAGTTCATTTGAGCGTGGCTCGCTAAGGAATACCTAATGGAGTTTTACTTGCCTGTCAATAGGAATTCCTGTAGTGATAGTAGTACAAGTGATCCTTGGACTTGAGATCATCATAGTATCTTGTGTATGATGAGTTATACTTTGACTTATTCCTTAAGACCCTTAGGGTATATCAAAGGGTATGCTTGGGTATAATAAGTTGTACATGGAGATAATGTATGATCAATAAAGAATCTACCACTTCTAATAAAAGAAGAGAAATGTCCTATGTGATTCGATAAATGACAACCCAGTAGTCCTTGGTCAAGGCAAAATGAAATTAGAAAGGAGTTTCTAATTTGCATTATTTGGTGTTGTGCATTTAAGGATCGAAATACATATAATTAAATAAAATAAGACTTGACAGTAATTTCATGTCTTATATTTAATTGGGACATTGTATGGTGGAAGGATTGAATTGTATGGTAACTATTTACTCAAAGGTTCTTTAATGATTAATGTTGAAATCTATATTATCCGGAAAGTCGTTGATCATTTGGGGAGACTTATCCTATTGTAGAATAAATATTATTTATTTAAATAAATTAATTGTTTAATTTATTTATTTAAGTAAGATTAAATTGTTCTAATTGATTTATTCACAACTAGGTTTAATATGGAGAACCTAAAGGGTCACACCATAAAAGGAAGAATAATTATTTAAGAAGTTAATGGCATAATTGTAATAATATGTTAAGTATATTTAATTTAATCTATGGTGATAGAATAAATTAAATAGCTTAATATTTATTATTTAATATTTTAGAAATATTAAATATAAATTAATAAGAGGAGTCTTATTAATATTATTACAATTATTATTATTTTAATTTCTAAAAGAGTTTAGGAATTAATTTAATATAAGTACTCTCATTTATTCCTAATAGGATTAGGAGGGAAAATTAATTAAAGGAGTTTAATTAATTATCCCTAATAAGATTAGGGAGCCCATTTAATTAAAAGAGTTTAATTAAAAATACCTTATTTTAATAGGGTTACTTGATATCTTTATAAGAGGAGTCTTATATCAGATATTAAACAGACGTAATTCCAATAGTTGGGAGAGTACGCTTTTTCTATAGAGATAGAAAACTAGGGTTAGCCATAACACCCATCTTCTTGAATCTTTATTTTTTCTTTGGTGGATCACCTCTAGAGGCCAAACATATGGGTGGCTAACGTTGATCAAAGGAAGGAACAAAACTCCGGTGGATTCAAGTTGAACGCGAAAGGATTTGGAGGTGAACTTGTACCTGAGGAAGCTCGATCTTCAAGGGTATGATTTTATTCTTTATCTTTTCGTTTAATTAATAATTATGCATAAAGGGTGATCCGGGTATATGGTTTGTAAATTTTTAAACTCTGATTTTACACGTTTTCGTATTTTTTATGCAATTTGATTGCGTTCTTGAATATTACAAACCTAACAGTTATTTATTCACTTAAAAATAGATTTTATTAATTAATATATTTATTAACTCTCCAAATTTTAATAGGATTTTAAAATTACACAATTATAAATTAGACCCACTTAGTTTAAAGCCTAATTTTACCAATTTAATTTATCCATCATTTATTAATACTTATTAGCCCAAAAGTAAATGACTATTTTGACCCCAAATAAAAGACAGAGATGCGGATACTCCGCTCAAATAGACTCCTCCATCTCCCAAGTAACTTTCCACTCCAAATGGTTTCTCCACAAAACCTTAATGAATGGAATTGTCTTTCTTTTCATAATCCGCTCTTGACGATCCAAAATCGCCTCGGCTTGCTCATCACAAGTAAGATCCTCCCGAATCTTATCGAATGGATATTTCACCACGTTCAATGGATGATAATGATATCTCCTCAACACCGACACATGGAACACATTGTGCACGTGAGCTAGTTGTGGAGGCAAAGCTAACCGATACGCAACTTCACCAACCCTCTCCAAAATCTCAAATGGACCGATATAATGCGGACTAAGCTTCCCTTTCAACCCAAATCGCCGAATGCCCTTCCAAGGAGAAACTTTTAGAAACACATGCTCACCAGGTTCAAACTCTAAAGTCCTCATATGCTTATCAGCATAACTCTTTCGTCGCGATCGAGCCGACTTCAACTTCTCCTTAGCCACCACTACCTTCTCCATAGTTATTTGAACTAACTCAGGCCCTTCTATGGCCCTTTCACCAACCTGATCCCAATAAGTCGGTGCCCGACACTTTTTACCATACAACGCCTCAAACGGAGCCATTCCAACACTTGCATGCAAGCTGTTGTTTTAAGAAAACTCAACTAGGCTCAAGTAATCATCCCAATTACCCGACCACTCAAGTGCATAAGACCTCAACATGTCCTCTAATGTCTGAATAGTCCATTCAGATTGCCCATCAGTTTGCGGATGGAAAGAAGTACTAAAGTTGAGCCGAAAGCCCCAAGCTCATTGAAACCCTTTCCAAAATCGTTAAGTGAACCGTAGGTCCCAATCTGAAACAATAGACACTAGAGTACCATGAAGTCTAACAATCTCCTGCTGAACGATATGTGCCAACCTATCCACCGAGTAATCCTCATAGATAGCCAAAAAGTGTGCCGATTTGGTAAGTCGGTCCACCACTACCCAAATGACATCATTCTTCCAGAAAGTCTTCGGCAAACCAGTCACAAAATCCATCGTGATATCCTCCCACTTCCACACTGGAATGTCTAACTGTTGCAACAAAACACTAGCTCGTTGATGTTCAATCTTCACTTGTTGACAAGTGAGGTATTTCCCAACATATTCAGCCACGTCTCGTTTCATCCCATTCCACCAAAAATTCTTCTTCAAATCCCTATACATCTTCGTAGAACTTGGATGAATAGAAAATGGTGAACTATGAGCCTCAGCCAACACTGCCTCCTAAATGATTGGATCAGATGCTACAAACAACCGCTTCCAGATCACACAGTGATCATCAATACGAAACTCAGGCTGCTTGACCTCTTCCAGATTCTGCGTCATACCCCATAACTCCCCATCTTCCTTTTGAGCTTCTTTGACCTGTGAGATAAGAGAGGGCTCCATTCTCATACCAGCCAAATGTTCATCTGAACCTTGCACATAAAACTCCAACTCTAGCCGCTCCATATCCGAAATAAGATGAGGTTGTGTAATAAGGGCTGCTACACTCCAAAAACTTTTTTGGCTAAGAGCATCTGCAACCACATTTGCCTTCCCCGGGTGATACTGAATCCTTGCATCATAATCTTTTAGAAGCTCCAACCAACGCCTCTACCTCATGTTAAGCTCCTTTTGAGTGAAAATGTATTTAAGACTTTTGTGATCAGTGAAGATATCACAAGTCTCTCCATGCAAATAATGCCTCTAAATCTATAGGGCAAATATCATAGCTGCCAACTCTAAATCATATGTAGAGTAATTCACCTCGTAAGGTTTAAGCTGTCTAGAAGCATAAGTAATCATCTTACCGTGTTGCATTAAAACACACCCCAAACCTTTCTTAGAAGCATCACTATAAATCTGGTAACCTCATGTCCCTGACGACAATGCAAGTATAAGAGCTGTCACAAGTCATTTTTTTAACTCCTCGAAACTCTTCTCATGCTCCTCATTCCACACAAACTTCGTCCCCTTTCTCATTAACTGGGTCAATGATAAGGCAAGCAAAGAAAATCCCTCCATAAATCTCCTATAGTACCCTGCCAAACCCAAGAAACTCCTAATCTCTGTCACTGTAGTAGGTCTCGGCCATTTAGTGATAGCCTCAACCTCACAGTATCCACCTTAATTAATGCGTTCAACAGAAACAATGTGGCCCAAAAATGCCTCCTACTCCAACCAAAACTCGCATTTAGAGAATTTAGCATACAACTTCTCTTTCTGCAAAATCCCCAACACTGTGCGAAGATGCTCTTCATGCTCTTCCTTAGACTTAGAGTAAACCAAAATGTCATCAATAAAGACAATAACAAATTGGTCTAAATACTCCCTAAACACCCGGTTCATCAAATCCATAAACACCGCTGGAGCATTAGTCAAACCGAATGGCATCACCAGAAACTCGTAATGCCCATATCGAGTAAGAAAAGCCGTCTTAGGGATATCCCCATCCCTAACCCTCAACTGATAATAGCCCGACCTCAAGTCTATCTTTAAAAAATACTTTACCCCCTAAAGTTGGTCAAACAAGTCATCAATCCTCGACAATGGATACCGATTCCTGATGGTAATCTTGTTCAACTCCCTATAGTCTATACACAGCCTCATAGACCCATCTTTTTTCTTCATAAACAAGACCAAAGCACCCCACAATGAAACACTTGGCCGAATCACACCCCGATCTAACAGTTCTTGCAACTGCTCCTCAACTCCTGCAACTCCAATGGTTCCATTCGATACGGCGCCTTAGAGATAGGCTCCGCACTAGGAATAAGCTCAATAACAAACTCCACTTCCCGTTGTAGTGGCAACCCTGACAAATCCTCAGAAAACACATCAAAAAAGTCACGAACAACTGAAACATCAAAATGAGACTCACCCTTAGAGGCATCCTTCACAAACGCTAAATACCTCTCACAACCCTTTGTCACTAACTTCCCAGCCTTCAAAGCTGAAATCAACTTCACCACCCTACTTGGTCATGAACCTTGAAACACGAACTCTGGAGACTTCAAATCTCCAAATATAACCTTCTTCGCTTGACAATCGATAGTGGCCTGGTGCTTATCCAACTAGTCCATCTCAAGAATGACATCAAAATCGTGCATACTCATCGGAAGAAGATTGGCCATACAAATTTTATCCCCAAAACTGATCGCACACCCTCGATATAAATTATAAATAACAACAGAAGTACCCATCGGGGTAGCAATAAACATAATAGAATCTAAGGACTGAGATGGCACACCCAGGTGCCGAACAAAAGACTGAGCAACAATAGAATGAGTAGAACCCGTATTACACAAAATAGATGCCTCACGATTGCCAACTAAAAGAGTACCAAAAACAGTGCCTGGTGCACCTGCCGTCTGGTTATACGTCAAGGCAAACACTAGACAACCATGACGCTGACCTACATTGCCACCATTACCACCACCTCCATTATTTCCACGTGGCCCGATACAATCTCTAGCCATATGACCCGTCTGTCCACAGAAGAAGCATGCACCGGTGACTCTATGACACTGCCTCCTTGATGATTAACCCCATAAGTAGCACAAAGAGCTATCGGAATAAGATTTGGATTACCCCCACCAGTTGGTCCCGGATAACGACCCTGATTCTGCCCCTGATGACGATTCTGCCACTGTTGATGATTTTGACCATGCCAAGGTAGCTGAAGCTAACGATTCTTCCCTTGCTGAGGTATCTGCTGATAACCCCTGTTTTGATTTTGGCCATGCCACTGCTGCTGCTGACCACCACAGTTCTTGTTCCAGTGACCACCCTGATTCTTCCCATGTTGACCCAATGCTTGACCCTGTTGGTCATCTCTGTCCCTCTTTTGACTCCCCTGATCCGATTTAGAAGACCGAAAGTCCTGTCGCTCCATTTCAATATTCTTGTCTGCATTGGCCACTGCCGACACGTCTGCAAACTTCGTGTTAATGAGATGTTGCCTATATCTATAATGAATTCGCCACTTAAACTTCTTCGCCTGTTCCACTGCAGTCCCTGCATAAGTTCCCGCAAAGCCTGCCAACCCGGTGAACCTCGTCATGAAATCCGTAATGGACTCATCATCTTTCTGCCGAATAGACAGATGTTCTCTAGCATAGGCCTCTTTATCACCAGCTGGGAAGTACAACTGATAAAAGACCTCACAAAACTCTGCCTAACCAAGTGTCTCAACATAACCATCACCCTTTATTATTTTTATAACCTTCCACTGCCTCTGTGCATCCCCTTCTAGCTTGTAAGCTGCAAGCAACACTCTCTGATTATCCGAGCACCCCAACATATCAAAAATCTTCTCCAAATGAGCAATCCAATTCTCTACATCAATTGGAGTCGAAGCTGAACTGAATGATTGTGGTTTCTGCTTTGGAAACCTCTCCAACCATACATACATCGGAATCACCGACTGATCATGACCATCTACATTCCCTTCCACTTCATTTTCATGCTTTGGTATTATTTCTCGGGTTCCCTTACTCAGGAATTTCTAGCAGCGGCTGCAACATTGCTTGTACAACCTGTGCCACCAACTGAGGTAAAGCCTTATTCACCGCCTGATTCACCAAGGTAGCCAATTGCGCATTAATAGGATCATTAGGTTACTCATTGGGCTGACCCTCACCTCTTCCCCTATTGTTGTCTCGCCTTCTAGTAACTCTAGCGTATCTACGAGCCATCTAAGAAAGAAGTCAACAAATAGATAACAAAAAAATTAGAAACAAATTCAGATATAGCTGATATAATAGCAGAAAAGAAAATCAAACGGAATAGAAACCTAACCCAAAAGTCTATCCATAACTCACAGGTCAAACCTAAATAGGTTTTCTACAAGAAAGAACCTAAGCTCTGATACCAACTCTGTAACACCCCCTTTCCGAAATAGAAAGAGAGGTTACGCACAAAACATAACAAAATGAAATGAAAGCTCTATGCCACAAAAGAAAGGTCTCATAATGATTAAATATCATAAGAGAACCCATAATAAATGTCACACGGGCTCAAATCATAATCTAAAATAATTATTACAATTTCGAATAAACTGACACATCAAGCCTAAACAGAATATTTCTAAACCATTGGAATGAAGGGAGCTCTCATCACACGTGCCCTTGATCCCCCTGATTACCTACCGGAAGAAAAATACAGCATGAGCAAAATGCCCAGTACGGATATAGAATACAAATAATGAATCGAAATAACTAACTCAATTTAATGAACTGAACTGAAACAAACAAAACAAACACAACGAAATAATAGGCTAAATCAAATGGATGGGTGTTATTTCATATTGAGCTCAGAATAAAACAGAAATATACATTGCCACACAGACAAGTCAAATAATGCCACATAGGCAAATTAAATAATGCCATATAGGCAAGTCACACACATTGGACCACGAATCCAATGCATGTAAAATCGGAAGGTGTGTTTGGCACAAGCATCACCAATCCGCAGAACAAAACAAAACAAAAAACTAGGGTCGACCCATACACCTCTCACAACAAATCACCAAATGGCCAACTCTCACCGGAGCACAAAACGGAGACGCCGTGGACTGATCACACCGCCATGGAAGGTGTCATGCCTCGGTGCCAAGAAAACATGCATGTGGTAGCCCCACAAGTGGTTATAGCTCAGGTATACCCTACGGTATATTCAAACAAAAATATCATGTCAGAACATGTAAGACCCCAAATTTTACGAAATGAAAGTATTCAATTTTCTGATAATTGTTATTCTATTTAGTAAATGGATAAATTGATAAAATGTTAAAGTTAAGGGTGATATTTGAAAATTTTTCAAAGTAAGAAAGTTGATATAAAATATTCGCTGTGTCGGGGAATATTCGTTTGGTCGGGGAATATTCTTTTTAATAGGGAATATTTATACGACGACATAATCATTGGTGAACCCCACAACGGAAGTATTGTCGTAGTTAGAAAATGACAGAAATATCTTTTTATAAAAATAACGGCGAAAGTTTTTAACGTTAAACTGTTGAACTATCTGGAGGTAAAAGTATAGTAATATGCGTGGTTGCATAGTAACACACGGTATTGATTATTGATGCTTATGTGAGAAGTCACTCATTTATACTCAATTATTGCTACAGTAATTGATGCATAATATCTCTTATATTATTGATTCAATTATTGTCACAGCATCATCTGCATAATATTTTATATTAATAAATCAATAATTGAGACGACAAAGTTATTTATATTATTATTTACAATATTGATGATGTCTAGAAAGTTCTGTCGAGGAAAGAGGTTTGGTCACCTAATTGCGCGCCAATAGAGAAAAATCCTTATCGAAAAACCCCATCTTTACTGGGAATGATCTGGTTGTTAAATATTGTGAGTTATAATATTAATTATGAATAAGTTTATGTTGATTAAAGATAAAATTGATATTTTTATTGTGTTGGGATTATTAGTGCTAGTGGAAATCGATATTTATTTCGATAATAATTGATTTCTGGAGGTTATATTGACCAATCGGGTAATTAGTCGAATAAATAAGCAGTTAATTTCTATTAATTCACATGCTTATAACTATTTATTCACATGTATGTACTATTGATTCACATGCATGTACTATTAGGGGAGGTGGTGCAAGATTAATAATATACTTGCATGACTAAATTAAAAATTGAGGTATAGATGAAAGTACTCTACTGTAACTATTTTTTTCACATGTATAGAACTATTGATTCACATGACTGAACTATAGATTCACATGATGTACTATTAGGGGAGGTGGTGCAAGTTTTATAATACTTATAGGACTAAATTAAAAATGAAGGAAAAGATGAAGGTATTATACTATAATATTTCGAGCCCCAAAATGTGCAATTATCGAAACTATATTTTTTTATAAATAGAAGCTCATTCTTCTTTCATTCTCACCAATTCACTAAGACTCACAAGAGCAATTATAGAGAGAGGCTTAAGCTATGTAATGTAAAGAAGAAGAGAATTTCGCTACTTCAATATTCCAAAGATCGGTCTTTTTTCTGAGGTAAGGGGTATTATTTATTTCATATTCAGAAGAGATATTATTTTTGGTATTCGTATGGATATTATCTTCGTTCAATATTCATATGAAATAATATTTTCTTCCATACTCTGTAGTATGTAAGTACTATTATTTCGTTTCGTATTCCTACTTCTACACTCATTTTTTGTTGAAGTATTGCTTCTATACTTAGTGAATTTAGTATAATATCCTTGATATTTACGCTTCATCCAGTATCTTTTCATGGAAATATTATTCTGAGCTTTCTTGATAATTATTGATCTTTCCACGCCGGAATACTATTCACGAGTTACTATTTATGAGTTACTATTTACGGGTTACTATTCACTCGGGTATTCAGGGCACTTTTCATACCAGAGTATTATTCACAAGTTACTATTCATGTGTTACTATTCACCCAATTACTATTCACTCGAATATTATTCACTCGGATATTTGGGGGCACTTTTCATGTCGGGGTACTATTCACGAGGTACTATTCTCGAAGTATTATTCATAGGATACTATTCACGAGTACTATTCACCCAAAAAATATATTTCTTTTCTGTCCAAATTATTTTTTATACATGGATATTATTTTTGAATTTTACTCCATAAAGCAGTATCATGTTGACAATTTGGATATTTTTAAACTCTGGATAAATTTAAAGTCTTTAATATTTATCCTTGATTTTATTTGATTAGTGCTTATATCATTGTCATCATCCTTATGCTTATATTGTAATAAAAGTCATCTATGGCTTACGTGCATAGATGGACTATTGATTGGTATGATTATTGTAAGATCCCTAATTTTTATGAATAAAGAATAATTTTTTCGAAATATATTTTTGAATATTATGGTATGGATTTGATATAATGTTATAGTTGTGGGTAATATTTACAAATTTTGCAAAGTAAGCATGTGGTTATATAATATTCGATTGGTCAGCGAATATTCGTTTTAATATGCAATATTCGTACGATGACACAATCATTGGTGGACCCCACAACGGAAGTATTGTCGTAGTTAGAAAATGAATGTAATTATCTTTTATAAAAATAATAAATGAAAGCGTTATCGTTAAAAACCGTTGAACTACACAGTAGTAAAAATACGATGAATGGCGTGGTTACATAGTAGCATACGGTATTGATTATTGATGCTTACGTGAGAAGTCACTTAGTTATACTCAATTATTGCTACAAGAATTGTCGCATCATATCTCTCATATTATTGATTCAATTATTATCACAGTATCACCTGCATAATATTTTATATTATTAAATCAATAATTGAGACAACAAAGTTATTCATATTATTATTTTCAATATCGACAATGTCTAGAAGTTCATTAGGAGAGGTTTGGTCACCTAATCAAGGCTACCAATAAGGAGAAATCCTTATCGGAAAGCCCCCTTTTTCCTGGGAACGACCTGATTGTTAAATATTATGAGTTATAATATTAATGATTAATAAGTTCGTGTTGATTAAAGATGAAATTGATAGTTCCATTGTGTGGGAATTATTAGTGTTAGTAGAAATTGACATCTATTTCGATAATAATGGATGTCTGGAGGTTATATTGATCAATCGGGTAATTAATCAGATAAATGATCAATTAGTTGCTATTAATTCAAATGCTTATAACTATGTGTTCACATGTGTGTACTATTGATTCACATGATTTACTATTAGGGGAGGTGGTGCAAGTTTGATAATACTTGCAGGACTAAATTAAAAATGAAGAAAAAGAGGAAGGTATTATACTGTAATATTTCGAGCCCCAAAATGTGCAATTAACGAAACTATATTTTCCTATAAATAGAAGCTCATTCTTCTTTCATTCTCACCAATTCACTAAGTCTCACAAGAGCAACTATTATAGAGAGAAATTATAGAGAGAAAAAAGAAGAGAAGTCTGCTACCTCACTATTCCAGTATCCAGTTTCTTCTAAGGTAAGGGGTATATTTTCTTTCATATTCATGAAGAGAGTTATTTTCTTTCAATACTCGTAAGGGTTGTTATTCCATTCTTTATTATTCATTGGAATAACACCGTCATGCGGGTTTATCGCATGCATGGTGAGTTCTTTTGTTATTCCATTCTTTATTATTCTGTTGGAATAACCTGTCTATGTGGACTACCGCATGCATAGTGAATGATCCTTCGTATTCGTTCCTTATTAAATTGTGGAAATGATCTGTCTACGTGGATTACCGTATGGCGGGCAAAAATCCATTTGTAGTTTCATATATTTTATTATACTCAGTTGGTTAGAGTTGTGGCTTCTATACTCCATGAAATTAGTAGAATATCTTGGATATTTGCGCTTCATCCAGTATCTTTTCATGAAAATATTCTTCTGAGCATTCTTGAATTTTACTCCACAAAGCAATATCATGTTGACAATTTGGATGTTATTGATTTCTGGATAAATTAAATTATAAATCTTTAAAATTTATCTTGAACTTGTTTTATTGAATTATTATGTCATTGTCATCATCCTCATGCTTATATTGTGATGAAAGTCATCTTTGTCTTACGTGCATAGATGAACTTGGTATGATTATGACCAGGATTATTCGGTATAATCATGACTGTAATGTGATGAATGATGTGGTGAAAGTCCTTATTGGCCTGTAGTTCATTGATGGACAATTGTTGGTATGATTATGACCAGGGATTATTCGGTATAATCATGACCGTTGATGATTACATGAATATCCTTGGTCGTGATGCAAGGATGATTCGATTTTATTTATTAAGCCGAGTCTCAGCGATAAAGTTGATGAAAAACTTTTTAAATCATAGAAGATAGTAGATTTTATGCTCTACTTGACTCTTCTAATGGATTGCTTATTCCGCTGCAGTTGTTGATCTAAAACTTGTTGTCTATTATATTCTATCCGTGGTTATACTGTTGAAGGCTAAGGATAATTTATTCTGCATTATCTTAGTCATATTTATTCTTACTGGGCTAGTTGAGCTCACCATTTCTTTCACTGTTCTCTTCAGGAAATGAGAATATAGCTGGGACGAGTCGGAGAACGGATTGACGGTCTAGATGGTTGTTTTAGTAGTCCTCACTATTCTATAAAATAGTGTGACAATAAATGTAATGAGGACTCCATTGAGTGTGGATATTGTCTAGATGACAATATTCTTATTAAAAACTCTTAGATTATGTTTTATCGTATTTTACACGACTGTTGTATAATTAAGTTGTATTTGAATTTTGTACCATGTATTTGGCGACTCAAGATGGGTGATGTACACCTATTTTGGGGGCGTCACAATTATGACCAGGGATTATTCGGTATAATCATGACCGTAATGTTACAAATGATGTGGTAAAAGTCCTCATTGACCCGTAGTGCATTGATGGACATATGTTGGTATGATCATAACCATGCGTTCTCTTCGGCCAAGGGTGTAAAGATGAATTGTTGTTTGACATGATCATGACCATTGGTTAAAATACGAATATCCATGTCCCGTTGTACATGTATAATTTGTGGTCATGATACTAATGAATATCCTTAGCCTGTAATGCATGGATAATTCATGGATATGATACTAACGAATATCTTTGGCCGTAGTGCATGAATAATTAGGTGATGTATTGAGCTGAGTTTCAGCGATAAAATATTGATAATAAACTTTTAATTCGTAGAAGATAGTAGATATCATGCTCTACTTGACTCTTCTAAAATACAGTTGTATGTCATTGTCCTATAGTGCAAAGTTGAACTGTTAATGAATATCTTTGGCCCGTAGTGCAAAGATGATTTTATTAGTATGATTATGAACAAGAACTGTGATTTGGTATAACCATGATCTTTGATGTTTCAGGTAAAGACATGTGATGAAAATTATCTTCGTCCTTGGTACGAAGAGGAATTTAGAATCACAATTATGATTATGAGTTATTCATATAATTGTGGACATGAAATGTTGATTGATGTTACAGGGATAAAACATTGTCGGTGGATTTTTAACATGGAGAAAATAATAGACTTTATAGTCTATTTGACTCTTCTAATGGATTTCTCATTCCGCTGCCACTATGGTTGAAAAGTTTTATCATCTACCATATATTCTAAATCTCTGATTTATTACAAACGAAGGCTATTGATAATTTATTTATCTTTAGTCATGATACTCTTTACTGGGCTAGTTGTGCTCACCCTTTTGCTTCACAATTCTTTTCAGGTAATAAGAGTGTAGCTGAGTCAAGCAGGGGTAAC
Source organism: Panax quinquefolius (assembly GCA_020205615.1). Lineage (NCBI taxonomy): Eukaryota > Viridiplantae > Streptophyta > Magnoliopsida > Apiales > Araliaceae > Panax > Panax quinquefolius. Next base: position 93,433,260 of record CM035167.1, on the reverse strand, counting down.
AAGGAAATAAAATGATGGTCTATAGATGTTGAGGTTTCCCCTAAAACAGTAAGGAAATAATTTTATTGAGAATTTTAGATAAATGTGTCGTATTTTCTACGTCATTTTAAACGTTGATTTTGGTGAACTGAATAGGGTGAGGTGAATCCAACTTTAAAATGGTGTTTTGCCACTATCATACATGATGTCTAATGACAGACGACTTTGTGTTATCATAAGATAGGGTTGTGAACATGCACTTGCTGATTATATCTATGAGCACTACCTATATAATCTTGGAGTTTGGTTGAAATATAATTCTCAATTGAAGATAATATAGATAATTATATATCAAGAGAAGACTCACCATTGGAAAGAATATGATAGTAATTTTCTTGATTTTCTTTAGGGTCTATTGGGTCAACCAAGGATAATTCTCGAGTTATATGATATCTATCATAACTTAGATGCATGTCCTCCCATGTACGAAGGTTTCCTTGAGCATTTTCCAAAGATTTTAATTTCTAAAACAGTTATTGACTGTACTTTTATGTAAAGTACCATTGTAAGGTGTTATGGTCGAGGCACCATGAGAGTTACATATATTTGTATTAAAACTCACAAGCTTATTTGTTATCGTACTCTTCACGAGAGTTCAACAGTTGTATAAATGAAATTTGTATTTGATTTCTATAGTGTGATATCTGGCGACTCAGAATGGGTCGTGTGGACCTATTTTGGGGGCGTCACAAATAGTATCAAAGCTTAGAGATATGGTCTCTGGCGGAGATCCGGATTAGAACTAGGAGGGGAGAGACGAGTAATATCCTTCGCTAGTGTGTGTCCTGCCTAAGCTTAATTTTCTTACTTAAGTTGACAAATTATGATATGTCAATTAACCTTTATTTTGAAGATTTATTCTAGAATGATATCTGAAATACAGGAGATGAGCAATGGGAAAATAATGATATAGAGGAAATAACCAGGAAGGTACAATCCGAAAAGAAAGCAATGTATTCTCACATCTTTGAACTACCAGGTACGTAAATTTCAAGGGCGAAAATTCATAAGGAAGGGAGATTGTAAGACCCCGAATTTTACGAAATGAAAGTATTCAATTTTCTGATAATTGTTATTCTATTTAGTAAATGGATAATTTGATAAAAGGTTAAAGTTAAGGGTGATATTTGAAAATTTTGCAAACTAAGCAAGTTGATATAAAATATTCGTTGTGTCGGAGAATATTCGTTTGGTCGGGGAATATTCTTTTTAACACGGAATATTTGTATGACGGCACATTCATTGGTGGACCCCACAACGGAAGTATTGTCGTAGTTAGAAAATGACAAAAATATCTTTTTATAAAAATAACAGCGAAAGTTTTTACCGTTAAACTGTTGAACTATCTGGTGGTAAAAGTACAGTAATACGTGTGGTTGCATAGTAGCACATGGTATTAATTATTGATGCTTACGTGAGAAGTCACTCAGTTATACTCAACTATTGCTACAGTAATTGCTGCATAATATCTCTCATATTATTGATTCGATTATTGTCACAACATCATCTGCATAATATTTTATATTATTAAATCAATAATTGAGACGACAAAGTTATTCATATTATTATTTGCAATATTGACGATGTCTAGAAAGTTCTGTCGAGAAAATGAGTTTGGTCACCTAATTGCGCACCAATAGGGAGAAATTCTTATCGGAAAGCCCCCTCTTTCTTGGAAATGATCTGGTTGTTAAATATTATGAGTTATAATATTAATGATGAATAAGTTCGTGTTGATTAAAGATAAAATTGATATTTCCATTGTGTTGGGATTATTAGTGCTAGTGGAAATCGACATTTATTTCGATAATAATTTATTTCTGGAGGTTATATTGACCAATCGGGTAATTAATCGGATAAATAAGCAATTAATTGCTATTAATTTACATGCTTATAACTATTTGTTCACATGTGTACTATTGATTCACATGCATGTACTATTAGGGGAGGTGGTGCAAGTTTGATAATACTTGTAGGACTAAATTAAAAATGAAGGAAAAGATGAAAGTATTATACTGTAATATTTTGAGCCCCAAAACGTGTAATTATCGAAACTATATTTTCCTATAAATAGAAGCTCATTTTTCTTTCATTCTCACCAATTCACTAAGACTCACAAGAGCAATTATAGAGAGAGAGGCTATAGATAGAGAAGGTATAGAGAGAAAGAAGAAGAGAAGTCTGCTACTTCATTATTTTAGTATCCAGTCTTCTTCTGAGGTAAGGGGTATTATTTATTTCATATTCAGAAGAGATATTATTTTTTGTATTCGTATGGATATTATCTTCGTTCAATATTCATATGAAATAATATTTTCTTCCATACTCTGTAGTATATAAGTAATATTATTTCGTTTCATATTCCTACTTCTACACTCATTTTTGTTGAAGTATTGCTTCTATACTTCGTGGAATTAGTATAATATCCTTGATATTTGCGCTTCATTCAGTATCTTTTCATAGAAATATTATTCTGAGCTTTCTTGATAATTATTGATATTTTCACGCCGGAATACTATTCACGAGTTACTATTCATGAGTTACTATTTATGGGTAACTATTCACTCGAATATTATTCACTCGGGTATTCGGGGCACTTTTCGTGCCAGAGTACTATTCACGGGTTACTATTCACCCGATTACTATTCATTCAAATATTATTCACTCGGGTATTTGGGGCACTTTTCATGCCGGGGTACTATTCATAAGGTACTATTCATAGGGTACTATTCATGGGGTACTATTCACCCGCAAAATATATTTCTTTTCTGTCCAAATTATTTTTAATACATAAATATTATTCTTGAATTTTACTCCACAAAGCAGTATTATGTTGACAAATTGGATATTTTTAAACTCTGGATAAATTTAAAGTCTTTAATATTTATCCTTGATTTCGTTTGATTAATGCTTATTTCATTTTCATCATCCTTATGCTTATATTGTAATGAAAGTTATCTATGGCTTACGTGCATAGATGAACTATTGATTGGTATGATTATGACTGGGGATTATTCGGTATAATCATGATCGTAATGTTACAAATGATGTGGTAAAAGTCCTCATTGGCCCGTAGTGCATTGATGGACATATATTGGTATGATCATAACCATGCGTTCTCTTCGGCCAAGGGTGCAAAGATGAATTGTTGTTTGGCATGATCATGACCATTGGTGAAAACACGAATATCCATGTCCCGTAGTGCATGGATAATTTGTGGTCGTGATACTAATGAATATCCTTGGCCCGCAGTGCATGGATAATTCATGGATATGATACTAACGAATATCATTGGCCGTAGTGCATGGATAATTTGGTGATGTATTGAGCTGAGTCTCAGCGATAAAATTTTGATAATAAACTTTTAATTCGTAGAAGATAGTAGATATCATGCTCTACTTGACTCTTCTAAAATACAGTTGAATGTCTTTGGCCTGTAGTTCAAAGATGAACTGTTAATGAATATCTTTGGCCAGTAGTGCAAAGATGAATTTATTAGTATGATTATGAATAAGAACTGTGATTTGGCATAACCCTGATCTTTGATGTTTCAGGTAAAGACAGGTGATGAAAATTATCTTCGTCCTTGGTGCGAAGAGGAATTTAGATTTACAATTATGATTATGAGTTATTCACATAATTGTGGACATGAACTGTTGATTGATGTTACAGGGATAAAATATTATTGGTGGACTTTTAACATGGAGAAGATAATAGACTTTATGGTCTATTTGACTCTTCTAATGGATTGCTCGTTCCGCTGCCACTATGATTGAAAAGTTTTATCATCTACCATATGTTCTAAATCTCTGATTTATTACTGACGAAGGCTATTGATAATTTATTTATCTTTAGTCATGATACTCTTTACTGGGCTAGTTGTGCTCACCCTTTTACTTCACAATTCCTTTCAGGTAATAAGAGTGTAGCTAGGTCGAGCAGGGATAACATGGGAATAGAACGATGATCTATAGCTGTTGAGGTTTCCCCTAAAACAGTATGTAATTAATTTTATTGAGAATTTTAGATAAGTGTGTCGTATTTTATACGTTATTTTAACCGTTGATTTTGGTGAACTGAATAGGGTGAGGTGAACCCAACTTTGGAATAGTGTTTTGCCACTATCATACAAGATGTCTAATGACAGACGACTTCGTGTTATCATAAGACATGGTTATGCACATGCACTTGCTGATTATATCTATGAGCACTACCTATATAATCTTAGAGTTTGGTTGAAATATAATTCTCAATTGGAGACAATGGAGATAATTATATGTCAAGAGAAGACTCACCATTGAAAAGAACATGATAGTAATCTTCTCATTTTTCTTTAGGGTCTATTGGGTCAACCAAGGATAATTCTCGAGTCATATGATATCTATCATAAGCTAGATGCATGGCCTCCCATGTACGAAGGTTTTCTTGAGCATTTGCCAAAGATTTTAATTTCTAAAACAGTTATTGACTGTACTTTTATGTAAAGTACCATTGTAAAGTGTTGTGGTCGAGGCACCATGAGAGTTACATATATTTGTATTAAAACTCACAAGGTTATGTGTTATCATACTCTGCACGAAAGTTCAACAGTTGTATAAATGAAGTTTGTATTTGATTTCTATAGTGTGATATCTGGCGACTCAGAATGGGTTGTGTGGACCTATTTTGGGGGCATCACACAACACATGCGACATAATGCCAACAAAAGGGTTCTATATGTACATGTTGAATCAAATCAAATTATAGTCGTAATGTCTCAAAATGAAGCTAGCAAAATATACCGCTCTACAATTATCAAAAATAAATACTAAACATGATAACTTAATTCAAAGAGTACAAATACGAGTCATATATAACAACTCCAAAATGAAACTATTATATGAATTTCACAAGAAACAATTATGTAAAAGAATAATGAAATTCAAAATAAGGGACAAAACGAAGAAATCAAATTTAACATGTCGCTGAAAGAGTACGGAATTCGTACATGGATTAAGCAATGTAATACCCAAAATTTATATTCCAAATATATCTCGTTAAATTTCCTTCGCCCGAACTAATTACATAAAATAATAATAATAAATGTAAGTAAAATTACTAAAATATTATTCCCATCTTTAAAGTTTATTCTCCTGATTCTTAATTACAAGATTAGTTATTCAGGGTGACCAGAACAAACATATTGACTTGGTTTTGACCGATAACATTATAATTCCTTTTTTTTATAAAATAGTACTTTATAAATATAAAAACATGCATTAACAACACAAACTAATAACATGATATCTATATATACACGTATATATATAATAATATTAACAATACTTCAACTTCCATGTTAGTCCTGATATATATAAAATTTATTTGCATCAATTTATTTGTATTCTTCTATGCCTTGACCCATCACGACTATCAAAATTAGAATCCAAACTGTTATGCTTTCCTTATCGCATGTAATTCTTTTTATTATTATTGATTTGAACAATTGCCTCTATTTACAATCCATTCACAATGACAATGAACTAAAGAAGCAATTTACCTGAAAATAATCAGCAACGAAAATATAAGTTGTTCTCCTCTGCGGTTCTCTTTTCGTTCTCACCCATCAATCAATTTGTATCAACTGTATACAAGGAAGATTAGGTTTAGTTATTTATTCACTTAAAAATAGATTTTATTAATTTATATATTTATTAACTCTCCAAATTTTAATAGGATTTTAAAATTACACAATTATAAATTAGACCCACTTAGTTTAAAGTCCAATTTTACCAATTTAATTTATCCATAAATTATTAATACTTGTTAGCGCAAAAGTAAATGACTAGTTTGATCCCAAATAAAGGACAAAGTACAATTAATATAGTTTCAAATAAAATAATTTAAAATAAAATAATTTTTATTATTCAATATTTATTTATTTATTTTACCGGGTATTACATCACGTGCCAAATCGGGGTTCACCATAACCATCATTAGTCATAAATAGGGAAACGTGCAGAGACGATCCATCACATCTTAAGTCTCTCCCTCAAAGAAAAAGAACCGTCATTTCTCACTTGCACACTCAAAATCTTTGTACTACTGTTTCTCTCACTTTCTCAACAAATTTTTTCGGCTACACCTTATTAGACCACAACATTCATCGATCAAACATGTCAGACGATAAACCTGTTCAACCCACCTCCTCTACCAACCAACTTTCCACTGAAATCACCTCCATCGCCCAACCCATAACAGCAACACCAGCCACGAACATCGCTCTAGAAACACACCCAACAACTCCTCGGCGTCGCCACCGCCTCCTCCCCCCAAACAACAACCCCTTCTCCCCCAACTAAAGACACTCCGTCTCCGGTGTGAAGTGATGCCGAAATCACAGAAGTGAAGATCTGAGAGAAATACTCGTCAAAGAAAGCAATACTCACCAGAGAAAGGATACTCGCATATCAACACCTGATCCTCTATACAAAACCGAGTGCTACCAAACCTCCGCTAACAATACCAAATTCTCGATGAATATGAACTCCGCGAATCGAACCTCAACAAGAAGATATACTGACGCCTAGGGGGCGAGTGGGTCGTCATCCCCCTCTATGCTCTGAAATATGGGGTGCGATTCTCCTTATATGAATTCATTTATTCTTTCTTGTGCTTTGTTGGGATCAGGTTTGCACAACTCATTCCAAACTCGTATATTCACCTGATCTACTTCATCGCCTTTTGTTATGAATATGGGGTCGAACCGTCTCTAGACTTCTTTTTTGCCATGTTCACCCTAGGTCGGTCAAAGGAACCAGGGTACCGCCAAATAAATAAATAATCGGGCAGACGCGTGTGGATGAAGACCCCTTTAGTAACAAGGGATGACATGCATACTTGGTCTTCATCAAGGGTCTCAACACCCATTTGCTCCCGAACTGGGGTGAACCTTTAAAAACAAACTTTGGATTCAACTCCAACCCCTACGATTGGGTCACAGAATTCAAGGCATTTTACTCCAAGATGCCGAAAATAGAATGGTCCCTCGACCTACTGTCCAACCAATTATGGCTTTTCAACCATAAATATTTGTTCCGAACTCACCATCCACATACAAAATATATTCAATCATGATCCTTACTAATTTTCTTACGTTTGTAGTGTCTATCTTTAAACCATAGTCGATTATAGAGATCGTCCAATCATCCAGCGAGGTTGCACCAACCGAAGGAACCTCCGAACCCGCTAACAAAATAACCCTCCACCCGAACAAACAAACTGAACCACTCATCGTCATAGAATTGATCTTTTCTATTCCCATACCGACATCAACCCTAGCCAAAAAGATTACTTTAGAAATGACTACCAAGGAGAAAATAGCTCTGCTTAAAAAGAAAAAGTGAAGGCATCCTCCAAGACACCTTCCGTCGAACCATCCCAAACCTCCACACCATAACCCATCTAAAAACTCATAGACACCGAACCCCTACAACAAACTACACTCAAACTTATACTCAAAAAAAAGAGAGCTCGAAGAACCAATCTCTAAACCACCCGCTAAGAGACCCCATACAAAAACAACTCCCGAACCCAAACACCACCCCCACAATCAATCGGTCTCCTTCTACCTCCACACCGGAGCGAAAGACCTTTGTTGCAATGACCTTATGGTTAGAAGGCCCCATCGATTACTATCCCTTCGAACTTTTTGACTTCTTCGTTTTCTCAATAGACTACAAAAGGTTTAAAACCTCACCCCTCAGCAACTCATCTGTGTAAATGCAGTCCACCATGGTCGGATAAGTACAAACATACATAATTTTCTTTTCTGCTACTTTTATCCCGGTGATTCTAAATAAAGTGCTTCATATTTCAGTCTTTGGTCTGAAAGTAATATGCCCTCAAGCCAATCACATTGGATGTAATAAGAATTTAGTTATAATCTTGTTCATTTATTAATAAGAGAATTTATATAATATAAAAGGCATTCCTTATCCATGTTAATTAGTTGAATTAATAAATGTGATAAACCCATAGTTTTGAAGCAATGATTTTAGAATCATGATGTTGATCATGCTAATGACATCTAAATTCTAGATAGCTCTAAAACTAAAATGTTCGTAATCGTAATGTATCACTAATGTGGGGTTACTGATTCTGGATAGATTAGTACACACTATGTTTGCTCTATTAAAGAGGATGATTAATCTCATAATCATTTGTGTGGAGACACTAAAGTAAGTATGTAGGTGCTTATTGGAAAATAAGTTCACGGAACATGATTCGCTTAAAGGAACCATAATGGAGCTTTACTTGCCTGACAATGAGAGTTCTTGTAATGATAGTTGTACAAGTGATCCTTGGACTTGAGATCATCATAGTGTTGGGTAAAATCTTGTTACGCACAATACGCAAGTATACGTGGTCAACAAGTAATATAATAGTAAGTAAAGTATCGTTCCCTTAGAGACTTTATTAAGAAATTAACCCTCACAATTACCAATTTCCTATTAATCCTAATTTTATTAAATTAGCCAATTTCAAGTTTGTAACTAAAAGTATTGAGAATATTAAAATCACCAAACCCTAAAAACTAAATTTTTAAACAGATATTGGAGAATTTGGCTTACGACTTCACTCTAAGCATCACTCTGATTATTACACCTTTATTTCAGTTTAACTCACTATCCCAGTTTATTAATCAAGAACACGTATGTAGCACTAGCCACCTCTCTATATACTAATATCGTATTAACTCAAATCCACAATTTAGATAGAATCAAGTTAAACACCTTAATCAACTAACTCACTATATCTCTGTGTGAATTACAATTAAAGAAGGTTTAAGTTCAAGTTCTTTATCTGATTACATGCGATGTCAAGCATATCTCTACCCTAACATCCATCAAGATTTTGTTCATTCACAAAATTCAAGAACATATGCTATATTAACTAAGTCTAGACTTGTATTTCATCTCTCGAGTTCATATAAGTCCACCAAGAACTTTTGATTAGGCAATTCATAAATTCAAGCTCAAATTAATATAGATAAACTGGATAATAACTTATTAAATTGAAAATCAAAGTTACATAATCATCGTTCCACTTAAAGATCCATTATAAGCCTAAAAAGTACTTAGTTCATCATTAATGAAATAATAATTGAATAACTTAAAGATATCATCCTCTCAATTACAAATATAAAACTAGAGAAGAATAATAATGCAGAACACCCTTCAGTTTAGCCTTAATCCGCAATCGATATAAAAATTCCTTCAAAATCTTCACTCCAATGCTTGATATGAAAATATGTCCTTAATATCTGTTAATTGCCTTCCGTGATAATGATCTTGTTGTTTGTTGTTCAATATATATCCAATACCCACATTCTGAGTGCAATCCCATGTCATTTAGAGTCCCAAAGCATTCCACGTACTAAAGCTCACGATCCAACAGTGTTTGAATCAAATTAGGATACTCTGTTACGGGACCCCCCGCCCCGGCGGGCTTGTCTCATGTCTTCTGAGTATTGGACCCCGCGCCCCGACGGGGGTGTAAGGCTTATAAACGCCCACCCCGGCGGGCTAGGCTCATGTCAATTGACTTTGCTTAAGCTCCAAACTTGCTCAGTTTTTGCCACATTTGCCTCCTTTTCGATCACTTGCCACACCACCCAACCTACACACAAAATAACAATAAACAAGTAAAAATAAACTAGAAAACAAGGAATTAACACCGATTAAGCTTGAATTAGGAATAGATTCGCAGGTATAAAACCCACTTATCAAAATCCCCCAAACTTAAAATGTGCTAGTCCTCGAGCACAAAAAAAAAACATTCTATGCAGTGCAGTGCAATGATATGTGATGTATCTAATCTATATGCCTACGAATCCAACAGTATCATAGAATCAAGACTATTCCTTCGGCCTCTGAAAAATCAAGCAAACACTACATCACTTCATATTGAAACCAATCAATAACCTCTTATCAATCCTAGAATCTTAGACCGTCATCACTGATATAGTGCGTGTGTGATCAACATCTATGCTAACTGATACTAATTCAAATTCAATACATAACCAATCTCTTATCAGTAATTTAACAATGCAAACTCAAAAATTTCAAAAACAGACGAATTCCAACTAAAATCAACATTCACAAAGATTAGGGGTCCAAATAGGGTATTCATGCTTTCTTTTTCATTCACGGGGGCTCTTTGCTCTTATTTCCTGTCTTTTTTTTATTTTATATATTGATAAATGGTTGGTGAGTGCGTTTTATGCTCCATCTCACGCCTGTGTTTATGGGGAGTATTTCTTGTCAACCCACCACAAGACTCAACTAGATATTATTTTCTTTTTCTTTTTAACTGAAGCTTATATACCCCACTTTTTCCCCTAAACTTCGGTGTTTGCCTAATTCTTTCTCTTCACTGCCTATTTTTGTCATTTTCTTATTTACACTAGCATTATCCTTTAGAAACTATTTATGTATCAATTTGAACTAATTAGTCGATACAGATGTTATTAACATGCTACCCTTTTTATACCAATTTCAAACATGCTAAAGATTCAATTCATAACTCAAAATTACATCATAGTTCTAATAATGGGTACTGTATTTATCTACTCAATCCCAATCTCATCATTGTCCAAAATCAAAATGAACTACAATGACTGTTGGACATATGCAAAACAACACAATTCTAACTAAAATTTACTTCTTTTTTATTATATTTTATATATGGTAAACATAACATAATCATGATGCAAAAATAAATAAAAACTATTTGTGCTCCTAAGCTACTATGCAACTATATGATTACATAAATGCAACATTAAAAATCCTAAAACTAAACATGTAATAACGAATGTAAACCTAACTAATGACATTAAACATGCAAACATGAAATGCAACATGAAAACTAAATCCCCCAAACTTGAAAACTACAATTTCCTCATTGTATGGATAAAGCAATGAATGTTTGAGGACTTCCCTGTAATCGTCTAAGTCTGGAGTGGTCGTGGTTGGTCTTCTTCATCAGAGTCATTGGGTGGAAACCTTGGCATTGGAGCTGGCTGCTGGTACATCAATTGTGTATTGGGGTTGAAGCTTTGTAGTGCCGTATTCAATGAAGCGAAGAATAGATTCATGGCTTCAAACATGTGGTCCTGCCTCGCTGCGAGTCACTGCATCTCTCTTCGTGCTTCCTTGTTGTGCTCATCCACTTGGCGTTAAAATGCAAAAAATCGAGGGCTAGATATAGCGTCGGGTTGTGGTGCCGCCTCTGTTCCTTGATCTCCCATCGTCTCATCCTCTTGAAACTCGACATTATCCGAGGTGTCTTTAGCGTCAGCTTCATCCTCTAAAGCTGAGGGAAATATAAAACCTAGTCCTCTAGGATGTGAATCACCCCTAGCCCACACCGCATATTGCACAATCATTCTAGAATCTAGTAGCTGAAGCGGCATCTGAGTGGGTTCATCATCGGACCATCAAACACCTACTTGGTGACACAACCCACAAATCAGTGATGGGTGTGGCAAGCCGCCTGAGAAATTTCCTCGTAAGCATCGTCGAATTGAAAAACTGATTATAGCCCCCACGTCGATGATGAAATCTTGCACAATTGCATATAAAAGTAATGCCTTTTCTTTGGTCACATCCGATGTGTGTGTGGACGAAAATAGCTTGGCACACAAGAATACGTACCATATCTTCCCATACCTGTTGAGATCCTTACTGTGAAACACAGTGCCTCCTTTTTGACCTTTTATCCAAGTTGTACCCGGTTTAGTCATCTCCTTCAAAATAGCCTCGAAATCAGGATCGAAATCACATAAGTGAGCATACTGGCAATGTTTAGGCACTCATAACTGGTAATAAGTGTTGATGGCATCGGCACTGAACGAAACTAATCTACCCCACACAAAAGCGTTGAATGGGGCCTTGTCCTCGACGTTAGTATAAAATTGTTTGACCACACTTACAATGGCAGCCTCGGGTTCCTCCGTGAACTTTTTCCACCCTTTTTGATATATCTATTGCATCATTTCACCGTTGACATGGTCCGGTGCCAATCACCGCTCCGGTGTAAGTGTTTTTAGCACCATATAGTCGTAATGGTCGGCGGCGGCGACACTTTTGAATTTTCGCTGATCAAAGGTCCGTGTTGGTTGTGTGGTGCCATAACTCTCTCCCCTTTGTCGTTTGGATATGGGTTGAGATGCCATTGAATTGAAACTCAGGAAGCTTTATCAACAAAATTCCCCCCCAAACTTCACTCACACAATCTGTCAAACACTTGGTGTGCACACTGTTTTATCCCACAAACTTGATTATTTTGCTTCTACTATGGTGATAGAAGATGAAGAATTGGAAGACAAGTGACTCACTCTCAAGTGCAATATGAATTCCCTCAATAATAACCCTAATTTATAGCTTTCTGAGTTTGTGTTGAATGTATGTGGTGAACTTGGGTTGTGAGGGTGAGAATTTATAGAGATGATAGGATGGCGCAAGGTTGTGGTGTGAAGTAATGGGTTAGTGGGTAATTGTGTTAATGAAGTGGGATGATGGAGTGTAAGTTGCCAAAAACGTGGGTAGAGAGTGGGTGGTGTGGTGTTTCAGTTGGGAGTGGGAGTTTTACTTGCTGAAGAAGAAGTAGTAGTGGGCACACAATATAACTGCCGAAACAAGACTTGTTCGAATTCCAGGACCCCCGCCCCGGCAGGGGGTATTATGCCTAAAAGGCCCGCCCCGGCGAGCTTGCTTCCTGTAAGTGGACTGGGGATACCCCCGCACCGGTGGGGGGTTTGTGCTAGAAAGGGCCCGCCCCGACAGGCATGCCTCCTGTTAAAGGCCTTTGTTTTCCTTATTGGTACTTTCTTAATGCTACTCGTTACTCTACTCGTTGCTCTTTAAGTCATCTATTAGGACCTTCATTACCTGTTCATTATGAAACAAAAGTATCATTAGATCTTGTACAATTTATGCATGAGAGATTAGATTATCTAGAACACTACAACTAAATAACTACATAATGAAATTATTATATCCTAATTATTATTCTAAACTATAATTTAACTAGCATGGATAAAAATATGAAGAATAAAAAGACGATTGGGTTGCCTCCCAATTAGCACTTGATTTTAAGTCGTTCAACCTGACTACTCCCTGTTTATGGTAAGTCGGATAATGTGATTGCGATGACATTATGTTGATTCACCACCCCAGTACTGCTTTAGCCTTTGACCGTTGACCTTAAACGTTTCCAATGGATTCCTACTATAGAGTTCAACGGCGCCATGTGAGAAAACTCTTTTGATGGTAAATGGGCCCGACCATCGTGATTTTAGCTTCCCTGGAAACAACCTCAACCTTGTGTTAAACAATAGTACTGATTGTCCCGGCTCAAACGTTCTTTGCATGATTTTCTGGTCGTGCCATTTCTTGACCTTTTCTTTGTATAATTTTGAGTTCTCGTAAGCTTGAAGTCGGAATTCATCGAGCTCGTTTAACTGAAGTAATCTCTTTTCTCCCACATCTGCTTGCTTAAAGTTAATTTTTTGAATAGCCCAGTAGGCTTTGTGTTGTAATTCCACAGGCAAGTGAAGTGCTTTCCCATAGACCAATTGATATGGTGACATACCAATTGGTATTTTGTACGCAGTTCGGTAGGCCCATAGCGCATCGTCCAATCTGAGAGACCAATCCTTTCGATTCGGATTCACTACCTCTCCAAAATTCTCTTTACCTCCCTGTTCGAAACCTCAACTTGTCCACTTGTTTGGGGATGATATGGTGTAGCTACTTTATGGTTGACCCCATACTTTGCCAAGAGAACTGTAAATGATCTGTTGCATAAGTGACTACCTTCATCACTTAATAGCTCTTGGCGTGCCAAATCTCGTAAAAATATTCTTCTGGAAGAATTTGAGAACCACTTTGGCATCATTAGTTGGGAGTGCTACGACTTCAACCCATTTTAATACATAGTCAACTGCAAGCAAAATATACTGATTACTGAACGATGAAGGAAATGGCCCCATAAAGTCAATGCCCCAAACGTAAAACATTTTAACTTCTAAGATCGTTTGTAGTGGCATCTCATTCCTTTTCGATATGTTGCCCACCCTTTGGCATCTATCACAAATTTTAACAAACTGGTGGGCATCCTTAAATAGTGTAGGCCAATAAAACCCGACTTGAAGCACTTTTGCTGATGTTCTCTCACTACCATAATGTCCCCCATATGCAGATGAGTGACATTCATGCAATATGTTCTTCACTTCACTGTAGGGCACACATCTTCTAATCATCTTGTCGGCGCACTGTTTGAATAAGTATGGCTCATCCCACATGTACCACTTGACGTCATGTAGGAATTTCTTTTTCTGTTGTCATGTAAGATCAAGGGGAATGATGTTGCTCACTAAATAATTAGCGAAGTCCGCATACCATGAAAATTTTGTAGTGATCCCAAACAGCTGCTCATCCGAAAATGACTCATTAATTACACATCTATCCTCTTCCTTTTTACCTTGATTTTCTAGCCTTGACAAATGATCTGCAACTTGATTCTCCGTCCCCTTTCTATCCTTTATTTCTAAGTCAAATTCTTGTAGAAGGAGAATCCATCTGATAAGGCGTGACTTAGCATCTTTTTTCAAAATTAAGTACCGAATATCCAAGTGATCTGTATAAACTACCACTTTTGTCCCGATCAAATATGCTTGGAATTTATCGAACGCGTATACCAATGCAAGTAATTCCTTTTCTGTAGTTGTGTAATTCATTTGGGTCTCCGTAAGTGTTTTAATAGCATAGTATATGGCATGGAATACCTTCTCTCGGTGCTGACCCAAAACAGCCCCAACTGAATAGTCGCTCGAATCACACATTAACTCGAAGGTCATATTCCAATCCGGTGTGACGATTACGGGAGCTGTAGTCAATTTCTTCTTCAATAGCTCGAATGCCAATTTACACACCTCATCAAACTTAAAAACCGAATCCTTCTCTAAAAGACTGGACAAAGGTTTTGCAATTTTAGAGAAGTCTTTTATAAATCTCCTGTAGAACCCAACATGTCCCAAAAAGCTTTGAATTACCTTAACTGAACTTGGTGGAGGAAGCTTTTCAATTGTTTCCAGCTTCGCTTTATCAACCTCTAATCTTTGAGCCGAGACCTTGTGCCCCAAATGTAAGACCCCGAATTTTATGAAATAAAAGTATTCAATTTTTCTATTTTGGTAAATAGTTAAATTGATAAAAGTTTAAAGTTAAGGATGATATTTGAAAATTTTGCAAAGTAAGCAAGTGGTTATATAATATTCGTTTGGTCGGGGAATATTCATATGACGGCACAATCATTGGTGGACTCGCAACGGAAGTATTGACGTAGTTAGAAAATGACATAATTATCTTTTTATAAAAATAACGGCGAAAGTTTTACCGTTGAACTACCCAGTGGTAAAAGTACAGTAATATGCGTGGTTGCATAGTAGCACACGGTATTGTATATTATTATTGATTATTGATGCTTACGTGAGAAGTCACTCAGTTATACTCAATTATTGCTACAGTAATTGATGCATCATATCTCTCATATTATTGATTCAATTGTTGTCACAGTATCATCTGCATAATATGTTATATTATTAAATCAATAATTGAGACGACAAATGTATTCATATTATTATTTTCAATATTGACAATGTCTAGAAAGTTCTGTCAAGGAGAGGTTTGGTCACCTTATTGCGCGCCAATAAGGAGAAATCCTTATCGGAAAGCCCCTCTTTCACAGGAGCGACATTTGGTTGTTAAATATTGTGAATTATAATATTAATGATGAATATGTTCGTGTTGATTTAAGATGGAATCGATAGTTCCATTGTGTTGGAATTATTAGTGTTAGTGAAAATTGACATTTATTTCGATATTAATTGATGTCTGGAAGTTATACTGACCAGTCGGGTAATTAATCGGATAAATGAGCAATTAATTGCTATTAATTCACATGATTATAACTATTTGTTCACATGTGTGTACTATTGATTCACATTCTTGTACTATTAGGGGAGTTGGTGCAAGATTGATAATACTTGCATGACTAAGTTAAAAATGGAGGTATAGATGGAGGTACTATACTGTAATTCATATTTTCACATGATTATAACTATTGATTCACATGATTGAACTATTGATTCACATTATTTATTATTAGGGGAGGTTTTGCAAGTTTGATAATACTTGCAGGACTAAATTAAAAATGAAGAAAAAGAGGAAGATATTATACTGTAATATTTCGAGCCCCAAAACGTGCAATTATCGAAACTAAATTTTCCTATAAATAGAAGCTCATTCTTCCTTCATTTCTCACCAATTCACAAAAGCTATAGAGCAATTATTATAGAGAGAAATTATAGAGAGAAAGAAGAAGAGAAGGATGGTACCTCACTATTCCAGTATCCAGGTTTTCTAAGGTAAGGGGTATTATTCTTTCGTATTTATGAAGAGAGTTATTTTCTTTCAATACTCGTAAGGGTTGTTACTCCATTCTTTATTATTATGTTGGAATAACCTGTCTATGCGAAGTACCGCATACATGGTGAAATTCTTATGTTATTCCATTCTTTATTATTCTGTTGGAATAACCTGTCGGTGCAGTCTATCGCATGCTTGGTGAATTCTGCTGTTATTCCATTCTTTATTATTCTGTTGAAATATCCTGTTTGTGCGGATTACGCATGACCTAGTTCCATTCTTTATTATTTTGTTGGAATATCATGTTTGTACGGCTTACTCATGACCTGGTTCCATTCTTTATTATTCTGTTGCAATAACCTGTCTGTGCGGATTACGCACGCTTGGTGAATTCTTCTATTATTCCATTCTTTATTATTCTGTTGGAATAACATGTCTATGTGGATTACCGCATGCATGGTGAATGATCCTTCGTATTCATTCCTTATTAAATTGTGGAAATGATCTGTCTACGTGGATTACCACATGGCGGGCAAAAATCCATATGCGGTTTTATATATTATATTATACTCAGTTGGTTAAAGTTTTGGCTTCTAAACTCTATGAAATTAGTTGAATATCCTTGATATTTGTGCTTCATCCAGTATCTTTTCATGGAAATATTCTTCTGAGCATTCTTGAATTTTACTCCACAAAGAAGTATCATGTTGACAATTTGGACGTTATTGATTTCGGGATAAATTAAAATTATAAATCTTTAAAGTTTATCCTTGAACTTGTTTTATTGAATTATTATGTCATTGTCATCATCCTCATGCTTATATTGTGATTAAAGTCATCTTTGGCTTACGTGCATAGATGGACTTGGTATGATTATGACCAGGAATTATTCGGTATAATCATGACCGTAATGTGACGAATGATGTGGTAAAAGTCCTTATTGTCCTGTAGTTCATTAATGGACAGTTGTTGGTATGATTATGACCAGGGATTATTCGGTATAATCATGACCATTGATGATTACATGAATATCCTTGGCCGTGATGCAGGGATGATTCGATTAAATTTATTAAGCTGAGTCTCAGCGATAAAGTTGATGAAAAATGTGACGCCCCCAAAATTCGGTATACATCACCCATCTTGGGTCGTCAGATACATAGTACAAAATTCAAATACAACTGTCGTGTACAATACGACAAAACAAAACTGTGAGTTTAAATACAATTATTGTCTACTAGAGATTATACAAACTCAAAAGGAGTCCTCATTACAATTATTAACACACTATTTCACAGATTAGTGAGGACTACTAATGCTATCCTCTGGATCGTCACTCCGCTCCCCGACTAGTCCTCGCTATGTTCTCATTTCACAAGAGAACGGTGAAAAAAAAGGTGAGCTCAACTAGCCCGAGAAGAAATATTATGACAAAGATAATGCGAGAATAAATTATCGTTAGCCTTCAACAGATGTTAAAGCGATAAAATATAACAACATCAAGTTTAAGCTGCAGCAGAACAAGCAATCCATTAAAAGAGTCAAGTAGAGAATAAAATCTACTATCTTTTATGATTTAAAAGGTTTTCATGACTTTTATCATTTGGGACTCGACTTAATAAATAATCCATATCATCGAATCACCCATGCACTACTGGCCAAGGATATTCTTTAGTTACACGACCACAAATTATCCATGCACTACAGCCAAGGACATTCGTGTATTCATTAATAGTCATGATCATGCCAACAACTGTCCATCAATGCACTACGGGCCAATGATAACTTTTACCACATCATTTGTAACATTACGGTCATGATTACATCGAATAATCCACGGTCATAATCATACCAAGTCCATCTATGCACCTACTGAAGCCACGTAGATGACTTTCAACATAATATAAACATGAGGATGATGACAATGATATAAGAATTCAATAAAACAAGTTCAAGAATTAATTTATCCGAGAACTAATAATGTCCAAATTGTCAACATGATCATCGCTTTGTAGAGTAAAATTCAAGAATGATCGGAAGAATATTTCCATGAAAAGATATCTTTGGATGAAGCGCAAATATCAAGGATATTCTACTAATTTCATGGAGTATAAAAATCAAAACTTTAACCAACTAAGTATAATAAAGAATGGAATAACAAAAGAAATCACCATGCATGCAGACCAGCATGTAGCGAGGTTATTCAAATGTAATAATAATAACGAAACTATGTTAGGCAAAATTTGCATCGACAAGATGTTCCAATAGAATAATAAAGAGCGGAACCGGTCCGGTGTAAAACACATGATGCAGGATGTTCCAATGAATAATAATAAAGAGCGGAAACCAGTGGGTTTTAAAAACACACGCATGGATGTTCCAACAGAATAATAGAAGAATGTCACCAAGTATAGGGTAAACCGCAGTATCTGAGTTATTCCAATGAGAATAATAAGCAATGGAATCACAGCAGTTCTCTTCATGAATAAGAAAGAATAACACCCCTTACATTAGTAGTAGATTGAATCTACGCGGTAGTGTAGTAATGAGAATACTCTTCTTCTTTCTCTCTTATTACATACTATACATTCTCTCTCTATAGCTTGAATTAATTCGTGAAAAATAATGAAGCACTAGGCCTCTATTTATAGAAGATTTCTAGCTTAGCACTTGAAATGTGAAAAGGCAAGTGGCTTGACGTCTGGTAAAGGTAGTTACTATTGACGAAGGTAATTACTATTGACGAAGGTAATTACTATTGACAAAGAGACTCTTAGATGATGACATATGGCCCCCCCATAAAATAACTAAACTTACCACAAACGTCTCATAATAGACTCTTTATATACATCAAGGATTGAATAAATATTACCATAAATCATTTTATTTTTAATCAACACATATTTAATCTTTCAACAATTATTAATCATTTATAACTTGTCATCTCAATTATTGATTTAATAATATAACATATTATCTGAGGATAATCTTGTGACAATAATTGAATCAATAATATAAGAGATATGATCAAAGAATTATCGTAGCAATAATTGAGTATAGGTGAGTGACTTCTCACGTAAACATCAATAATCAATACTGGTGTGCTACTATGCAACCACGCCAGTACATTGTATTTTTACTAGGGTAGTTCAAGCAGTTTTAACAGTAACACCTCCATAGTTATTTTCATAAAGTATTTTTGTCGTTTTCTCAATTCGACAATAATTTCATTGTGGGGTCCACCAATGATTGTGCCGTCGTACGAATATTCCCCGACAAAAAGAATATTCCCTGACCAAACGAATATTTTATAACAACTTGCTTACTTTTCAAAATTTATAAATATTACCCAAAACTATAACATTATATCAAATTTACTCCATAATATTCAAAAATAATATTTATAGAAAATTCATCTTTATTTATAAAAGTTGGGGTCTTACAAAAAACTTTTTAAATCATAGAAGATAGTAGATTTTATGCTCTACTTGACTCTTCTAATGGATTGCTTGTTTCGCTGCAGTTACACTTGTTGTCTATTATATTATATTAGTTTAACATTGTTGAAGGCTAATAATAATTTATTCTGCATTATCTTAGTCATAATATTTCTTACTGGGCTAGTTGAGCTCACCCTTTCTTTCACTGTTCTCTTGTGAAATGAGAGAACGAAGGGGACTAAGTCGGGGAGCGGAGTGACGGTCCAAATGATAGTATTAGTAGTCCTCACTATTCTATTAAATAGTGTGACAATAAATGTAATGAGGACTCCATTGAGTGTGGATATTGTCTAGATGACAATATTCTTATTAAAACTCTTAGATTATATTTTATCATATTTTACACGACTGTTGTATAATTAAATTGTATTTGAATTTTGTACCATGTATTTGGCGACTCAAGATGGGTGATGTATACCTGTTTTGGGGGCGTCACAGTTGGTATCAAAGCTTAGGATATGATCCACGGATCGAGATGTGAGACAAGAACTAGGAGGGAGAGACGGAAAATTCCTTCGCTGGTATGACCTACCTAAGTTTATTTGGTATTTAATTGGTCGGTCAGAGTATAGGAATAATATGTGATATGTTAATTAACCCTTGTTTTGTGGCAGTATTTGAAAATGGCATCAAAAAATATTGAGGTAAGCAATGAAGCACATGAGACCGTTGAGTCACCAACGATCAATACCCAGGGTAATGTGTAACAGGAAGACAATAACCCTCATGTAAACATTAACACCGATGAAATGGTGAACGATGGGATGTTCAGAGGCTTTATGCAATTCATGCAACATCAGGCGAGAACGGCTCCTGTCCAAAATGCAGGTGGAAACACTGACAACTCTCGAATGGATACTGCTAAGTAGTTCAAGGAGCTGGGACCACCGGAGTTTTTTGGAGAGCCAAAACCACTTAAGGTGGAGACGTGGATAAAGTAAATCAACAAGATATTTGATGTCTTGGGATGCTCCGAGGAGAAAAAGGTTCCCTTTGCCACCTTCATGTTACGAGTAGATGCAGATTACTCGTGGGAATATGTAAAGCGTACTCAACCTGCCGCACTCAAAATATCTTGGGAGAAGTTCCAAGAGCTGTTCAACGACAAGTATTTTCCTGAAAGTATTTGTCACATGAAGGAGGTAGAGTTCATTAAGCTTGAGCAAAACAATATGACCGTGGCGCAGTACGAAGCTAAGTTTGTTGAGTTGTCTTGGTTTGCGTCCCATTTGGTTGATAATGAGGAGAGAATGACGCGGATGTTTCTAAGAAGTTTAAAACCCGAGATACGTAAATACCTAATTTCTCACAAACTGTGTTTGTATTCAGATGTTGTGAATAGGGCTCAGTTATTGGAGCACGATAATGAGTTAAACCAACCAAGACAGAGCAGCCGACAAGTCGATAATACCAGTGGTAGCAGTCATCGAAGCGGTGGCAACAAACGTGGAGGGAATCAACGTGCCAGAAATGGTAATCACTTCGGTGGTAATCATGGCCATGATAATAAGAGTGGACATTTCAAGAAGAGAAGATTCAACAATGATGGAAAGACGTCAGCACCAACACCTATTGTTAAGGAAAGAGAACGACCGCCGGTCGTATGTTACAAATGTGGAGGGGAAGGACACATCGGTTCAAAAGCTATAATGATACGGTCAAAGCGTGTTACAATTGTGGAAAGAAGGTCACCTAGCTTTGATTTTGTCGTGCACCAAAGTCAAGTCCAATTTGGGATGGAGGCATCAAAGGTGTCCCAGACGAAGACAAAACCAGTAGTTGAGGAGATCGTTTGTCGTAACCTCCCAAAAAGCAAGGAATCCGAACGAGGTGATCACGGGTAAGCTAATCATAAACTCTAGTGAAGTTTATACTTTATTTGATACCAGTTCTACCCATTCTTTTATTTCTCCTACTTGCGCTCAATGTTTAAATTTGACTCCAGAGAAATTAGACTTTGACTTATCGGTTGAAACTCCGTTGGGAGAAACCTTCATTACATCCACTGTTTATAAGTCTTGTTTGATTCAAATCGGTAACCACACGTTACCTATCGATCTTATTTCTTCGAAAATACTTGCATTTGATGTGATTTTAGGGATTGATTGATTAACTACTCATCATGCTAAAATCAATTATTTTTATAAGGTTGTTAGCTTTCATATTCATAACCAACCTATTATGCAAATTCAAGCAACCAAACCACTAAAATCAATCACTGTCATATCAAGCCATAAAGCTATTCGTTTATTGAAAAATGGATGTCAAGCTTTCTTAGCCCATGTCACGGATTTAAATAAAAATACGTCAGATTTGAATTATATTTCTATTGTTAATAAATTTCCTAACGTATTCCCTGAAGAACTTCCTGGCCTACCCCCAGAGCGTGAAGTTGAATTTTGTATCGAGCTTGAATCCAGTATAAAACCCATTTCCAAAGCCCCATATCGAATGGCTCCTATTGAACTTCAGGAGTTAAAAACCCAACTATAGGAATTGTTAGACATTGGTTTCATTCGTCTTAGTACGTCTCCTTGGGGTGTTCTTTCATTTATTCGTGTGAAGAAGAAAGATGGAAGTATGCGACTTTGTATTGATTATCGGGGAGTTGAATCATGTCACCATCAAAAAATAGGTACCCATTGCCTCGCATTGATGACTGTTTGACCCGATTCAAGGAGCCAAATTCTTTTCAAAGATTGATCTTTCGTTAGGATATCATCGATTGAAGATTAAAAGCGATGACATTCCAAAGCGCTTTCGAACTTCGATGCGGGCATTATGAATTTTTAGTCATGCCTTTTGGATTGACTAATGCTCTAGCTGCCTTCATGGAAATGATGAACCGAGTATTCAAGGAATATTTGGATCACTTTGTTGTCGTCTTTATTGATGACATCCTCATATACTCCAAAACCCGTGAAGACCATGAGAAACACTTGAGGTTGATACTTTAAAAACTTCGTGAAAACAAGCTTTACGCCAAGTTGAAGAAATGTGAGTTCTGGCTTGAGGAAGTTGCATTCCTTGGGCACGTAATATCAAATCATGGAATATATATTGACCCGGTAAAGATTGAAGCAATTCAAAGCTGGGAGCAACCTAAGTCAGTGACCGAAGTACGTAGCTTTCTCGGTTTAGCTGGTTATTATCGGAGATTCGTAGAAGGGTTTTCTCAAATCACTACTCCATTAACTCATCTGACTCGAAAAGATACAAAGTTCAGTTGGAGCGAGGAATGTGAGAAGAGTTTTCAAGAACTTCGAAGACTCATTTTAGCTTTGTTACAACAATACCATCTGGCTCGGAGGGATTTGTCATCTATAGTGATGCTTCAGGCAAAGGGTTATGATGTGTTCTCATGCAACATGGGAAAGTCATAGCCTATGCCTCATGACAACTCAAAGAATATGAGAGAAATTATCCTACTCATGATCTAGGGTTAGCAACAGTCGTTTTTGCGCTTAAGATTTGGAGGCATTACCTGTATGGAGAGAAGGTGGAGATTTATACGGAACATAAAAGCCTCAAATATTTCTTCACTCAAAAGGAACTCAACATGCGGCAACGACGATGGCTTGAGTCGTTGAAAGATTATGATCATACCATCAAATACCATCCTGAAAAAATGAACATAGTAGCTGATGCATTGAGTAGAAGATCATATGCGGGCACGAGTGCATTATTGTTAATGCAAAGGCCCATTGTGTATGACTTGGAAAGGATGGAAATAGAGTTAAAGACTCTAGGGACCCATGTGATGATGGCAAATATATGAGTGGAACCGACTTTAATCGATAAAGTTAAAGCTGCTCAAGCTACAGACCTGGAGCTGATACGTATGAGGAAGAAAGTACAAGAAGGTACTATTCTGGAAGCAAGAATCGATGAAGAAGAAATACTTCAAGTCAACTCCAAACTTTGTGTTCCTAACGATTCTGACTTAAAGTATAAAATCATGATGGAGGCGCACAACACACCGTTTGCAATCCATCCTGGGAGTACCAAAATGTATCGTGATCTTCAACATACATTTTGGTGGAGCAATATGAAGAGAGAGATAGCGGGGTTTATCTCAAGGTGTCTAACTTGTCAATGAGTCAAGGCGGAGTATCAAGTGCCAAAAGGTCCATTGCAACCACTTGAAATTCCAGAATGGAAGTGGGAGCACATTACCATAGATTTCGTTACTGGTCTTCCCAAGGTTTCTCAAGGCATAGATGCGATTTGGGTCATTATTAATAGATTCACCAAGTCTGCTCATTTCTTACCGATACGAGAAACTTATACACTTGAATGTCTTGCTAGTATGTACATAAACGAGATTGTAAGATTGCATGGTATGCCAGTATCCATATTTTTTGATCGAGACCCAAGATTCACTTCAAGATTTTGGGTTAGTTTGCAAAAACCTATGGGCACGAATTTACGACTTAGTTTGGCATATCATCCTCAAACGGATGGGCAGTCGGAAAGGACTATTCAAACTCTTGAAGATTTATTAAGACTCTGTGTCCTTGACTTCAAGGGAAGTTGGGACAAGTTCTTACCATTGGTGGAGTTTTCCTACAATAATAGTTATCAAGCAAGTATTGAAATGGCTCCATTTAAGGCGTTGTATGGAAGAAAGTGTCGTTCTCCAATATGCTGGGATGAGGTGGGTGAAGCAACGTTGTTGGGACCGGATTTGGTACGTATGACTACAAAAAAGATTCAAATGATCCGACAACGTATAAAAACCTCACAAAATCGACAAAAGAGTTATGCTGATCTTCATCGAAAGGACGTGGAATTCAATATTGGAGATCATGTGTTGTTACGTGTTTCTCCATGGAAAGGAGTTCGTGATTTGGAAAGAGAGGAAAGCTTTATCCTCGATTCATTGGCCCATTTTTAATCCTCGATCGTGTAGGAACTGTGGCCTATAGACTCTCCTTACCGCCAAGTATGTCTCGTGTTCATAACATTTTTCACATATCTATGTTACGTAAATATGTGAAAGAGCCGAACCACATTATTGAACTAGATCTATACGAGATAGAGGAAGATTTAACATATGAAGAGTTACCTGTTAAAATCTTGGATAAGAAAGATCATATTCTACGCTCCAAGGTTATACCTCAAGTCAAAGTTTTGTGGAGAAACCACGATGTGGAGGAAATGACTTGGGAGTTAGAATCTGAGATGAAGTCAAGATATCTTAACCTCTTCGATATACCAGGTACGTACCCTAATTTCGAGGATGAAATTTCATAAGAAGGGGAGGTTGTAAGACCCCAACTTTTATGAATAAAGAATTATTTTCTCGAATTATATTTTTGAATATTATGGTGTGGATTTGATATAATGTTATAGTTGTGGGTAATATTTACAAATTTTGCAAAGTAAGCAAGTGGTTATATAATATTCGATTGGTGGGGAATATTCATTTTAACGGGGAATATTAAATGCATTTGATCGCACAATCATTAAGTGGACCCCATAGCGGAAGTATTGTCGTAGTTAGAAAAAGCGACAAAATTATCTTTTATAAAAATAACGGCGAAAGTTTTACCGTTAAAGCTGTTGAACTACCCGGTAGTAAAAGTACGATGTCTGGCGTGGTTGCATAGTAGCACGATATTGATTATTGATGCTTACGTGAGAAGTCACTTAGTTATACTCAATTATTGCTACGATAATCTTTGCATCATATCTCATATTATTGATTGATTATTGTCATTATATCATCGTATAATATGTTATATATATTAAATCAATAATTGAGATGACAAAGTTTTTCATATTATTATTTGCAATATTGACAATGTCTAGAAGTTACATCGAGGAGAGGTTTGGTCACCTAATTAATTGGCGCCGATAAGGAAAAATCCTTATCGAAAAGCCCCGCTTTCACGGGAGCGACTTTTGGTTGTTAAATATTGTGAATTATAATATTAATGATGAATAAGTTCGTGTTGATTAAAGATGGAATTGATAGTTCCGTTGTGTTGGAATTATTAGTGTTAGTGAAAATCGATATTTATTTCGATATTAATTGATGTCTGGAAGTTATACTGACAAGTCGAGTAATTAATCGAATAAATGAGTAATTAATTGCTATTAATTCACATGATTATAACTATTTGTTCACATGTGTGTACTATTGATTCACATTCTTGTACTATTAGGGGAGTTGATGCAAGATTGATAATACTTATATGACTAAGTTAAAAATGGAGGTATAGATGGAGGTACTATACTGTAATTTATATTTTCACATGATTATAACTATTGATTAACATGATTGTACTATTGATTCACATGATATACTGTTAGAGGAGGTGGTGCAAGTTTGATAATATTTGCAGGACTAAATTAAAAATGAAGAAAAAAGGAAGGTATTATACTGTAATATTTTGAGCCCCAAAGCGTGCAATTATCGAAACTATATTTTCCTATAAATAGAAGCTCATTCTTCATTCATTTCTCACCAATTCACAAAAGCTATAGAGCAATTATTATAGAGAAAAATTATAGAGAGAAAGAAGAAGAGAAGGATGGTACCTCACTATTCCAGTATCAAGTTTTTCTAAGGTAAGGGGTATTATTCTTTCGTATTTATGAAGAGAGTTATTTTCTTTCAATACTCGTAAGGGTTGTTACTCCATTCTTTATTATTATGTTGAATAACTTTTGCTACATGCCAATACCGCATACATGATAAAATTCTTATGTTATTCTATTCTTTATTATTACATTGGAATAAACTGCATTATCTTGATCTATCGCATGCACTGGTGATTTTCGTTGTTATTCCATTCTTTATTATTACATTTGAAATATCGTATGCATGTGCGGATGATTACGCATGACTGGTTCCATTCTTTAGTATTTTGTTGGAATATCACATGCATGCGACTACGCATGACACTGGTTCCATTCTTTATTATTTACTGTTGGAATAACACATGCATGCGGATTACGACGCCAGTGAATTCTTCTGTTATTCCATTATTTATTATTCTATTGGAATAACCTGTCTATATGGATTACTGCATGCATGGTGAATGATCCTTCGTATTCATTCCTTATTAAATTATGGAAATGATCTGTCTACGTGGATTACCACATGGCGGGAAAAAATCCATTTGCGGTTTCATATAATATATTATACTCAGTTAGTTAAAGTTTTGGCTTCTATACTCCATGAAATTAGTGGAATATCCTTGATATTTACGCTTCATCCAGTATCTTTTCATGGAAATATTCTTCTGAGCATTCTTTAATTTTACTCCACAAAGAAATATCATGTTGACAATTTGGACGTTATTGATTTCGGGATAAATTAAAATTATAAATCTTTAAAATTTATCCTGGAACTTGTTTTATTGAATTATTATGTCATTGTCATCATCCTCATGCTTATATTGTGATTAAAGTCATCTTTGGCTTACGTGCATAGATGGAATTGGTATGATTATGACCAGGAATTATTCGGTATAATCATGACCGTAATGTGACGAATGATGTGGTAAAAGTCTTCATTGGCCTGTAGTTCATTAATGGATAGTTGTTGGTATGATTATGACCAGGGATTATTCGGTATAATCATGACCATTGATGATTACATGAATATCCTTGGCCGTGATGTAGGGATGATTCGATTTTATTTATTAAAATTTGAGTCTCGTGATAAAGTTGATGAAAAACTTTTTAAATCATAGAAGATAGTAGAGTTTATGCTCTACTTGACTCTTCTAATGGATTGTTTGTTCCGCTGCAGTTAAACTTGTTGTCTATTATATTATATCAGTTTAATATTATTGAAGGCTAATGATAATTTATTCTGCATTATCTTAGTCATAATATTTCTTACTGGGCTAGTTGAGCTCACCTTTTCTTTCACCGTTCTCTTCAGGAAATGAAAACGTAGCCGAGACTAGTCGGGGAACAAAGTGACAGTCCAGATGACAGTATTAGTAGTCCTCACTATTCTGTTAAATAGTGTGATAATAAATGTAATGAGGACTCCATTGAGTGTGGATATTGTCTAGACGACTGTTGTATAATTAAATTGTATTTGAATTTTATACCATGTATTTGGCGACTCAAGATGGGTGATGTATACCTGTTTTGGGGGCGTCACATGTGAGATTAGAACTAGGAGGGGAGAGACGGGTAATTCCTTCGCTAGTATGACCTACCTAAGTTTATTTGTTATTTAATCGGTTGGTCAGAATATAGGGATAATATGTGGCATGTCAATTAACCCTTATTTTGAAACTATATTCTAGAATGATATCTGAAATACATGTGATGGGCAAAGGGAAAATCATGATATAGAGGAAATATCCTGGAAGGTACAATCTAAAAAGAAAGCAAGGTATTCTAATCTCTTCGATTTATCAGGTACGTAAATTTCGAGGGCGAAATTTCATAAGGAGGGGAGATTGTGAGATCCCGAATTTTATGAAATAAAAGTATTCAATTTTTCTATTTTGGTAAATAGTTAAATTGATAAAAGTTTAAAGTTAAGGGTGATATTTGAAAATTTTGCAAAGTAAATAAGTTGTTAAAAAATATTCGTTGTGTCGAGGAATATTCGTTTTAACAAGGAATATTTGTACGACAACACAATCATTGATAGACCCTACAACGAAAGTATTGTCGTAGTTAGAAAACGACATAATTATCTTTTTATAAAAATAACGGCGAAAGTTTTACCATTAAACTGTTGAACTACCAGGTAATAAAAGTACAGTAATACGCGTGGTTGCATATTAGCACACGGTATTGATTATTGATGCTTACGTGAGAAGTCACTCAGTTATACTCAATTATTGCTACAGTAATTGTTGCATCATATCTCTCATATTATTGATTTAATTATTATCACAGTATCATCTGTATAATATTTTATATTATTAAATCAATAATTGAGACGACAAAGTTATTCATATTATTATTTACAATATTAACAATGTTTAGAAGTTACATCGAGGAGGCGTTTGGTCACCTAATTGTGCTTGATAAGGAGAAATCCTTATCGAAAGCTCCTCTTCTTGGGAGGACGACACGGTTGTTAAATATTAAGAGTTATAATATTAATGATGAATAAGTTCGTGTTAATTAAAGATGAAATTGATAGTTCCATTGTGTTGGATTATTAGTGTTAGTGAAAATCGACATTTATTTCGATAATAATTGATGTCTGGAAGTTATATTGACCAATCAGGTAATTAACCGGATAAATGAGCAATTAATTGTTATTAATTCACATGCTTATAACTATGTGTTTACATGTGTGTACTATTGATTCACATGATTTACTATTAGGGGAGTTGGTGCAAGATTGATAATACTTGCATGACTAAATTAAAAATGGAGGTATAAATGAAGGTACTATACTGTAATTGTTTTTTTCAGATGATTAGAACTATTGAGTCACATGATTTATTATTGATTCACATGATTTACTATTAGGGGAGGTGGTGCAAGTTTGATAATACTTCCAGGACTAAGTTAAAAATGGAGGTAAAGATGAAGGTATTATACTGTAATATTTCGAGCCCCAAAACGTGCAATTATTGAAACTATAATCTCCTATAAATAGAAGCTCATTCTTCCTTCATTCTCACCAATTCACTAAGTCTCACAAGAGCAATTATAAAGATAAAAGCTATAGAGAGAGAAGCTATAGAGAGAAAGAAGAAGCGAAGTCTGCTACTTCACTACTCTAGTATCTAGTCTTCTTCTGAGGTAAGGGTTATTATTTTTTTATATTCTTAAGATATATTATTTTTCGTATTCGTATGAATACTATTATCGTTCAATATTCATTATATTCATTTAATAATCGTAAGGAATATTATTTCCGTTCAATATTCGTAAGAAATATTATTTTCGTTCAACCGTTGTAAGTAAGGGGTTTCTGCTAGGGGTAGTTTTGTAATGTTTCTGACCCTCAAAAATTCTGGAAAAATTTGAAATGATAATTTGATGAGTTTTCTACATTGTGTCCAAAAATGGCGATTTTTGGATGTATAGATTAGGAGTTATGAATTTTATGGGAAAAAACTATTTTAAAAATAAACCCTTATAACTCCTTGTGGTTAACTCCAAAATTGGTGAAATATTTATTGGGAGTACATCTATATAACAGCAGTATACCCTGTAAATTTTGGAATTTTTGGACAAAATTACAGTTTTTGATAAATGTCTAAATATTCGGCAGTTTTAGCCATATAAAAAATAGTAAATGAATTTTAAAAATTCTAAGAAAATTATATGTTCAATATGGGACTATATTCTGCTACATTCCAGAAAAGAAAATTTGTTTGTACTGATTTGGTATTTTTCATGAAAATGGACTATTTATGAGTAAATGAATTAAATATGTTATGTGAAGTAAGAAAATTGGAAAATAGGATTTTATGGCTTGAGAATCCTATATAAGGTATATGCAGATTTTTGATGAGACTTTTGGTTATTGGTGATGAAATCTTATGAGTTTGGCATTTTAAAATGATTAAATGCATTAATTAGTAAAGTATAAACAATTAAAATAAATTATTTATAAGTTTAAGAAATGATTAAAATATTATGGTTATATTAATAATATTAGATTATGAGATTATTAAGTGATTTATAACATTTGGATTAAGGTGTTATAAATATTGATATGGATTTTGTTGTGAAACTTTATCTTTTTGTCTGGGGGTTCTTATTCACGTATCGATTAATTATTATTCATGTATATGACACTATTTGCGTATATGACATTATTTATGTATATACTGTATTATGTACCAATCGTAGTACTATTTCTGAGATACTATTCACAAGTTACTATTCATGAGTTACTATTCACGAGTTACTTATTCACGGGGTACTATTTACAGAAAAATATATTTCTTTTACGTCCAAATTATTTTTGATACATGAATATTATTCTTGAATTTTACTCCCAAAGCGAGATCATGTTGATAATTTGGATATTTTTAAACTCGGATAAATTTAAAGTCTTTAATATTTATCCTTGATTTCGCTTTGATTAATGTTTATATCATTGTCATCATCCTCATGCTTATATTGTGATGAAAGTCATATTTGGCTTACGTGCGTAGATGGAATTTGTTGATTATTGGTCTTTAGTTTGTATATTTTTGGCTTACGATGCAAAGATGGACAGTTGATTATTGGTTTTCTAGTTGTATATCTTTGGCTTACGTGCAAAGATGGACATGTGTATGACATGATCATAACCACTGGTGATAATAACAAATATCCTTGGCCTGTAGTGCATAGATAATTCGATGATGTGATTGACAGGATCATAACCATTAGTTAATAGTTGAATGTCTTTGGCCGTAGTGCAGTGACAGATAATTGATTGGTATGATCATGACCATTGGTTTTATAGTTGAATATCTTTGGCCCGTAGTGCAAAGGCAAACAACTGATTGGTATGATCATTGTTATTACATTTGAATATCTTTAGCCTTTGGGGTAAGGATATTGAGTAAATGTTCTATTAAGCCTTTGTGGCAAGGAGAAATTGTTGATTCACATTATTATAAACATGAATTATGAATTTAACTAACATCTTTGGTTGTTCAGGTGAAAACATGTGATGAAAGTTCTATTTGTCTTGGGTATAATAAAAAACTGTTGATGAGTATTACAAGGATAAAATTGATGATAAACTTTTAAATCATAGAAGATAGTAGATATCATGCTCTATTTGACTCTTCTAATGGAATGCTTATTCCGCTGCAGTTGCTGATCCAAAACTTGTTGTCTATTATATTCTATCAGTTGTTATACTGTTAAAGACTAAGGATAACTTATTCTGCATTATCTTATTCATAATATTTCTTACTGGGCTAGTTGAGCTCACCCTTTTCTTTTACTATTCTCTTCAGGAAATGAGAATATAGCTAGGACGAGTCAGGGAACGGAGTGATGATCCAGATGTTGGCTTTAGTAGTCCTCACTATTTTTATAAAATAGTGTGATAATAATTGTAATGAGGACTCCATTTAGCGTGGATACTGTCTAGAAGGTAATATTCGTGTTTAAACTCTCAGCTATGTTTTGTTGTATATATTACACGATAATGACATACAAGAAGTTTGTATTTGATTTATGTAGTGTGTATCCGGCGACCCATGATGGGTGATGTATACCTGTTTTGGGGGCGTCACAACATGCTTATAACTATGTGTTCACATATGTGTATTATTGATTTACATGATTTACTATTAGGGGAAGTAGTGCAAGATTGATAATACTTACATGACTAAATTAAAAATGGAGGTATAGATGAAGGTACTATACTGTAATTATTTTTTCACATGTATTGAACCATTGAGTCACATGATTGTACTATTGATTCACATAATATACTATTAGGGGAGGTGGTGCAAGTTTGATAATACTTGCAGGACTAAATTAAAAATGAAGGAAATGATAAAGGTATTATACTGTAATATTTCAAGCCCCAAAACATGCAATTATCGAAACTATATTTTTCTATAAATAGAAGCTCATTCTTCCATCATTCTCACCAATTCACTAAGACTCACAAGAGCAATTATGGAGAGAGAAACTATAGATAGAGAAGCTATAGAGAGAGAAGATATAGAGAGAAAGAAGAAGATTAGTCTGCTACTTCACTATTCCAGTATCCAGTCTTCTTCTGAGGTAAGGGGTATTATTTATTTCATATTCTGAAGAGATATTATTTTTCGTATTCGTATGAATATTATTTTCGTTCAATATTCATAAAGAATATTATCTTCATTCAATATTCGTAGGAATATTATCTTTGTAAAATATTCGTTGGAATATTATTCTCGTTCAACAGTTGTAAGGGATGTTATTTATTTCTTATTCGTAAGGGTTATTATTTCTTACTATTCATGAGTTACTATTTATGGGTTACTATTCACCGGTTACTATTCACTCGAATATTATTCACTCGGGTATTCGGGGCACTTTTTATGCCGAAGTACTATTCACGAGTTACTATTCATGGGTTACTATTCACCCAATTATTTTTCACCCGAATATTATTCTCTCGGGTATTTGGTTTACTTTTCATTTCGGGGTACTATTCACGAGGTACTATTCCCGAAGTACTATTTATATGGTACTATTCATGGGGTACTATTCACCCGAAAAATATATTTCTTTTCTGTTCAAATCATTTTTGATACATGAATATTATTCTTGAATTTTACTCCACAAAGCAGTATCATGTTGACAATTTGGATATTTACATGATTATAAATATGAATTGTGGATTTAACTATAATCTTTTGTGGTTCAGGTGAAGACAGATGATGAGAGTTCTTTTTGTCTTGGGTATAACCTAGAATTGTTGATGAGTATTATAGGAATGAAATATTAACGATGGAATTTTAATCTAGAGGAGATAGTAGACATTATGTTCTACTTGACTCTTCTAATGGATTGCTTGTTCCACTGTAGTTAAACTTGATATTTATTTTATTTTATCAGTTTAACACTGTTGAAGGCTAACGATAATTTATTCTGCATTATCGTAGTCATAATATTTCTTACTGGGCTAGTTGAGCTCACCCTTTGTTTTCATTGTTCTCTTCACGAAATGAGAATATAACTGGGACTAGTCGGGGAACGGAGTGACGGTCCAGATGTTTGCATTAGTAGTCCTCACTATTCAGTGAAATAGTGTGATAATAAATGTAATGAGGACTTCATTTGAGTTTGAATACTGTCTATGAGACAATATTCGTGTAAAAACTCTAAGCTACGCTGTTGTCATATTGTATAAAAGAAGTTTGTATTTTATTTTTGTACCATGTATTTGGCGACTCAAGATGGGTGATGTATACCTGTTTTGGGGGCGTCATAGTTGGTATCAAAGCTTATGATATGATCTCTGGCTGAGACGTGAGACTAGAATTAGGAGGGGAGAGACAGGTAATTCCTTCGCTAGTATGACCTACCTAAGTTTATTTGTTATTTAATCGACCGGTCAGAATATAGGGATAATATGTGACATGTCAATTAACCTTTATTTTGAAAATATATTCTAGAATGATATCTGAAATACAGGAGATGAGAAATGGGAAAATCATGATAGAGAGGATATAACCGGGAATGTACAATCCGAAAAGAAAGCAAGGTATTCTAATCTCTTCGAACTACCAGGTACGTAAATTTCGAGGGCGAAATTTCATAAAGAAAGGAGATTGTAAGACCCCGAATTTTATGAAATAAAAGTATTCAATTTTTCTATTTTGGTAAATAATTAAATTGATAAAAGTTTAAAGTTAAGGATGATATTTGAAAATTTTGCAAAGTAAGCAAGTGGTTATATAATATTCGTTTGGTCGGGGAATATTCTTTTTATCAGGGAATATTCATATGACTGCACAATCATTGGTGGACCCGCAACGGAAGTATTGTTGTAGTTAGAAAATGACATAATTATCTTTTTATAAAAATAACGGCGAAAGTTTTACCGTTGAACTACCCGATGGTAAAGTGCGAGAATACACGCGTGGTTGCGTAGTAATTACGCGGTATTGCGTAAGTATTTTGATTATTGATGCTTACATGAGAAGTTACTCAGTTATACTGAATTATTGCAACAGTAATTGATGCATCATATCTCTCATATTATTGATTCAATTGTTGTCACAGTATCATCTGCATAATATGTTATATTATTAAATCAATAATTGAGACGAAAAATGTATTCATATTATTATTTTCAATATTGACAATGTCTAGAAAGTTCTGTCAAGGAGAGGTTTGGTCACCTAATTGCGCGCCAATAAGGAGAAATCCTTATCGGAAAGCCCCCTCTTTCCTGGGAACGACCTGGTTGTTAAATATTGTGAATTATAATATTAATGATGAATATGTTCGTGTTGATTTAAGATGGAATCGATAGTTCCATTGTGTTGAAATTATTAGTGTTAGTGGAAATCGACATTTATTTCGATATTAATTGATGTCTAGAAGTTATACTGACCAGTCGGGTAATTAATCGGATAAATGAGCAATTAATTGCTATTAATTCACATGATTATAACTATTTGTTCACATGTGTGTACTATTGATTCACATTCTTGTACTATTAGGGGAGTTGGTGCAAGATTGATAATACTTGCATGACTAAGTTAAAAATGGAGGTATAGATGGAGGTACTATACTGTAATTATTTTTTCACATGTATAGAACTATTGAGTCACACGATTGTACTATTGTTTCACATGATATACTGTTAGAGGAGGTGGTGCAAGTTTGATAATACTTGCAGGACTAAATTAAAAATGAAGGAAAAGATGAAGGTATTATACTGTAATATTTCGAGCCCCAAAACGTGCAATTATCGAAACTATATTTTCCTATAAATAGAAGCTCATTCTTCCTTCATTCTCACCAATTCACTAAGACTCACAAAGAGAAATTATAGAGAGAGAAGCTATAGAGAGAGAAGATATAGAGAGAAAGAAGAAGAGTAGTCTACTACTTCACTATTCCAGTATCCAGTCTTCTAAGGTAAGGGGTATTATTTATTTCATATTCTGAAGAGATATTATTTTTCGTATTCATATGAATATTATTTTCGTTCAATATTCATAAAGAATATTATCTTCATTAAATATTCGTAGGAATATTATCTTTGTTAAATATTCGTTGGAATATTATTTTCGTTCAACAGTTGTAAGGGATGTTATTTATTTCTTATTCGTAAGGGTTATTATTTCTTACTATTCATGAGTTACTATTTATGGGTTACTATTCACCTAGTTACTATTCACTCGAATATTATTCACTCAAGTATTCGGGGCACTTTTCGTGCCAAAGTACTATTCATGAGTTACTATTCACGGGTTACTATTCACCCAATTATTTTTCACCCGAATATTATTCACTCGAGTATTTGAGGTACTTTTCATGTCGGGGTACTATTCATGAGATACTATTCCTAAAGTACTATTCATATGGTACTATGCACGGGGTACTATTCACCTGAAAAATATATTTCTTTTCTGTTCAAATCATTTTTGATACATGAATTTTATTCTTGAATTTTACTCCACAAAGCAGTATCATGTTGACAATTTGGATATTTTTAAACTCTGGATAAATTTAAAGTCTTTAATATTTATCCTTTATTTCGTTTGATTAATACTTATATCATTGTCATCATTCTTATGCTTATATTGTGATGAAAGTCATCTTTGGCTTACGTGCAAAGATGGACTGTCGATTATTAGTTTTACAGTTGTATATCTTTGGCTTACGTACAAAGATGGACAGGTGTATGACATGATCATGACCACTGGTGATAATAACGAATATCCTTGGCCCGTAGTGCATGGATAATTAGATGATGTGATTGGCAGGATCATGACCATTAGTTAACAGTTAAATGTCTTTGGCCATAGTGCACTGACAGACAATTGATTGGTATGATCATGACCATTGGTTTTATAGTTGAATATCTTTGGCCTGTAGTGCAAAGATAGACAACTGATTGGTATGATCATTGTTATTACATTTGAATATCTTTAGCCTTTGGGGTAAGGATATTGAGTAAATGTTCTATTAAGCCTTTGTGGCAAGGAGAAACTGTTGATTTACATGATTATAAATCTGAATTGTGGATTTAACTATAATCTTTTGTGGTTCAGGTGAAGACATGTGATGAGAGTTCTTTTTATCTTAGGTATAACCTAGAACTGTTGTTGAGTATTATAGGAATGAAATATTAGTGATGGACTTTTAATCTAGAGGAGATAGTAGACATTATTTTATACTTAACTCTTCTAATGGATTGCTTGTTCCGCTGCAGTTAAACTTGATGTTTATTATATTTTATCAGTTTAACACTGTTGAAGGCTAATGATAATTTATTCTGCATTATCTTAATCATAATATTTCTTACTGGGCTAGTTGAGCTCACCCTTTGTTTTCATTGTTCTCTTCAGGAAATGAGAATATAGTTAGGACTAGTCGGGGAACGGAGTGACAGTCCAAATGTTTGCATTAGTAGTCATCACTATTCAGTGAAATAGTGTGATAATAAATGTAATGAGGACTTCATTTGAGTTTGAATACTGTCTATGAGACAATATTCGTGTAAAAACTCTAAGCTATGCTGTTGTCGTATTGTATAAAAGAAGTTTGTATTTGATTTATGTAGCATGTATTTGGTGACTCAAGATGGGTGATGTATACATGTTTTGGGGGCGTCACACCAAAATTATTCCTTCTTCAACCATGAAATGACACTTTTCCCAGTTAAGGACCAAATTCGTGTCTGTGCATCTCTGTAAAACTATCACCAAATTCTCTAGACAAGCATCAAAATCATCCCCATAGACAGAAAAGTCATCTATGAAGACTTCCACATTTTTCTCCACCATGTCCGAGAAGATGGCCATCATACACCTTTGGAAGGTCGCGGGTGCATTACACAAACCGAATGACATTCTCCTGAATGCGAATGTGCCATATGGGCATGTGAAAGTAGTCTTCTCTTGATACTTAGGAGCAATGACTATCTAATTATACCCCGAATATCCATCCAATAAGCAGTAGTACTCGTGTCTCGCTAGTCTGTCCAACATCTGATCGATAAAGGGCAAAGGAAAGTGATCTTTGCGGGTTGCCTTATTCAACGCAAACCCTCCATCCAGTCACTGTTCTTGTCGTAATTAGCTCATTGTCATCTTCTTGCAATTCATTAAGTGCATCAAAAATAATAATAGGTAAATGTGACGCCCCCAAAATAGGTATACATCACCCACTCTGAGTTGTCAATACATGGTACAGAAACAACTACAACTTTATTATTACAACAGTAAAACTGTGAGTTTGAATACAAATATTATCTTCTAGACAATATCTATACTCAAATAAATCCTCATCACATTTATTGATACATTATTTTACAAAATGGTGAGGACTACTAAACAACTCTCTCTAGAACCTTCATTCCATACCCCCACTCGTACTCGCTTATATTCTCGCCTCCACGAGAAGAAAAATGGAACAAAAAGGAAAAGGGTGAGCTCAACTAGCCTAGTAAAGAATATTATGACTAAGATAATATACAACAAATTATCATTAGTCTTCAACGGAAAAAAAATCTAATAGAATACAATAGACAACAAGTTTTAAATCAATATTTGCGGTGGAAATAATAATTCATTAGAAGAGTTAAGTAGAGAATGCAAACTACTATCTTCTATGTATAAATTTAAAAGTTCATCGCCTCATCTTTTATCCTTGTAACATCAATCAATATACATCGGAATCAAATATTCATCTTTGCACTCTGGGCCAAAGATATTCATCGATTGGTCGTGTTCATCTAAACACTGTTCATCTTGGCACTATGGGCCAAAGATATTCATCGAAATCATTCATCTTTACCACTCTGGCCAAAGATATTCCATAATATCATCATTTAAGGGCGAGGATGATGAAAAATATTTTTAAAGAAACAAATCGGTGAAACAAAATGACAAGGATTAAGGATTAAGGATTAGTACTTTGTTTTATCCACGTCCAAAAATACCTCAAAAATAATCATAGTGGTGTAAAATTCAAGAATGATCAAAACATGGATACAATCAAAGCTAGTATCTAGAATAGATATTTTGAACGAAATGAGAAAATTTTTCATTTTTCGATGAATAGTGCCGGTTTTCTGAAATAGTGTCGTATACGTGAATAGTAACTCTGACACCAAAAGTTCCAAATTTGATAAAAACTTCAGATCAATATTTCAACATAATGATATTGAAGAAATAATATCATTACGAAAAAAATAATATCCCTTACCTCACAAAGATAGTACTTCTAGTTGAAACACCGGATATAGGCTATGACGTGAACTTGCACCGTATAGCAATACTCAAAGTATACTCAAAATACTCACAAGAATACGCCGATAATATATAGAGAAAACTTGATTTACGGTGTAATTTTCAGTTCTAACCTAAGCACCCTATTTATAGGAAATTGCTTAGAACACCAAAGCAGAAAATTTATTAAATTAATAAGCCACCAACCAGCCCACTACACAAGACTAACAACAAAAAAAACATTTTTCTAATTTTAAATATTTTAAACTTCCAGAAATCAATTATTTTGAACTTGAACTTCAACAATTCATAATAAATAGCCCTTTTGCGGAAAATTGAATCTCGCAATTTTTATAGGAAATTCAATTCTCTATAACTTTGCAGAAGAAAGTTTTTCCAAATTCCAAACAAAATTAATCAAAATCTACAACGAGGCGATTTTTACGTTTATAATCAAATTTCGAATAATAAATGGGGTCCATGAGCATGTTTAACATGTTTTAAACATTTATTGCAACAAAATAATCTTCCTCCTCGTATACTCATATATCCCACATTCGTTGTAAAAATATCACCATTATTATATTATTAAAATATAATAATATATTTAAATAATTATTTTATCGGAAAAAGATAAAATTTTAATTTTCAACAATTGTCACATTAAAATTTTCTCCATTTATATCCACATAAAATCAATATTTTCTCATCATATGAATCAATAATTAATTATTCACAAATAATATTACTGTAATCACAATATTGACAACGAGGCGGTTCAGGAAGAGGGGCTTTCCAATAAGAATTTCTCCTTCTTAATAGCAGCAATTAGGTGACCAAACCTCTCCTTGAACAGAACTTTCTAGACATTGCCAATAATGTTATCTAATAATATTATTAGGATAATATAAATTATTGCTTCGATAATGAAAAAATCTTGTGTAAATGACAA
This sequence comes from Panax quinquefolius, assembly GCA_020205615.1. Classification (NCBI taxonomy): domain Eukaryota; kingdom Viridiplantae; phylum Streptophyta; class Magnoliopsida; order Apiales; family Araliaceae; genus Panax; species Panax quinquefolius. The sequence goes on along the minus strand of CM035167.1, from coordinate 93,393,440 downwards.
TTATTGAAACAACAACAATATAAAATATCAACGCAGCAATTATTGAATCAATAAAATCTTTGAGCAATAATTACGTAACCATTATTGAGTAGTGCCTTCTTACGTAAGAATCAATAATTGGTGCAATACCGTGTCTTCTTGTGTTTTAACTACCGAGAGTATTTTAACAAAGTATTACTTGGTAACAATTACTGTTATTATTTTTAAACAACTTATATTTGTCGTTTTCTTCATCCAATCGCTTTACGTTATGGGGCCCACACACGGTCATTTGCCGTGCATGCATACGAATATTCCGACAAGCATTTAATATTCCACGACCAAACGAATATTCCAAAACAACAATGAATATTTTATAACCACTTACTTATTTTGAAATATTTGCGTATTTTACCCATAACTATCCACATTAATCAAATCAACCCTTACTATTTCAAAATAATAAATAGAGAAAATTAAATTTCATTAATAATAAGTTGGGGTCTTACAACCTCCCTCCTTATGAAATTTCGTCCTCGAAATTGACGTACGTACCTGGTGTTTCGAAAAGGTGAGGATACCTCGCTTTCATTTTCGTTTCCAATTCCCAGGTCATTTCCTCTATAGCATGATTCCTCCACAAAACTTTAACTTGTGGTATGATCTTTGCGCGTAGGACATGCTCCTTCCTATCCAAGATCTTGACAGGTACCTCCTCATACGTTAAGTCTTCGGCTATTTCGTCCGGTTCTAACTCTATAACGTGGTTCGGGTCTTTCACATATTAACGGAAATACGGATATATGAAACACATTATGAACACGAGACATACTCGGAGGTAACGCAAGTCTATAGGCTACATTTCCTACTCGGTCAAGAATTTGAAATGGACCAATAAATCGTGGATTGAGCTTTCCTCTCTTCCCAAATCTTTTAACTCCCTTCCATGGAGCAACTCGCAACAATACATGATCCCCTATACTAAATTCCACGTCCTTTCGATGAAGATCCGCATAACTCTTTTGTCGATCTTGTGCGTTTGTATCGTTGTCGAATCATTTGGATCTTTTCCGTAGTCATACGTACCAACTCGGGTCCCAACAATGTTGCTTCACCCACCGTCCCTAACATATCTTTGAGAAGCGACACTTTCGTCCATATAATGCTTCAAATGGACCCACACCAATACTTGCCTGATAACTATTGTTGTAGGAGAATTCTACCAATGGTAAATACTTATCCCAACAGCCCTTGAAGTCCAGGACACAGAGTCTTAATAAATCTTCAAGAGTTTGAATAGTCCTTTCTAATTTTCCGTCCATTTGAGGATGGTATGCCGAACTGAATCGTAAATCCGTGCCCAAAGCTTTTTGCAAGCTAACCCAAAATCTTGAAGTGAATCTTGGGTCATGATCCGAAACTATGGATACAGGCATGCCATGCAACCTCACAATCTCATTCACGTACATACTAGCAAGACGTTTAAGGGAATAAGTCTCCCGTATCGGCAAGAAATGAGCGAGACTTGGTTAATCTATCAACAATAACCCAAATAGCATTGATGCCTTGAGAAACCGTAGGAAGACACATGTGAAATCCATGGTAATGTGTTCCCACTTCCATTTCGAGAATCTCAAGTGGTTTGCAGCGGACCCTTAGGTACTAGATGTTCCGCCTTTACACGTTGACAAGTTAAACACATCGAGATAAACTTTGCAATCTCTCTTCATATTGTTCCACCAAAATGTATGTCGAAGATCACGATACATTTTGGTACTTCCGAGATGGATTGCAAATGGTGTATTGTGTGCCTCCATCATAATCTTGTACTTAAAATCGAGTCGTTAGGGACACAAAGTCAGAGTGGACTCAAGTATTCCTTCTTCATCAATTCTCGCTTAGGAATAGCTCCTTCTTGTACTTTCTTCTTCATACGCATCGACTCACGATTCGGTGGCTTGAGCAACCTTAACTTTTTCTATTAAAGTTGGCTCTATCGCGTATACTTGACATCATCGCACTCATTCCGCATATGATCTTCTTCTCAACGCGTCGGCTACCACGTTTCGCTTTTCCAGGATGGTATTGAATAGTGTGGTCGTAGTCTTTCAATAGCTCGAGCCCAACGTCACGCCGCATGTTGAGTTCTTTTTGAGTGAAGAAATATTTAAGGCTTTTATGGTGCGAATATATCTCCACTTTCTCCCCATATAGATAATGCCTCCATATCTTTAGTGCTTGAACGATCGATCACGCTTAACTCTAGATCATGAGTAGGATAATTCCTCTCATACTCTTTAAGTTGTCGCGAGGCATAGGCTATGACTTTCCCACGTTGCATGAGAACACATCCTAACCCTTTGCTCGAAGCATCATTTGTGAGATAACAAATCCATCCGAACCGGATGGTATTGTTAGAACAGTCTTGAAATAAGTCTCCTCTTAAGCTCTTGGAAACTCTTCTCGCATTCTTCGCTCCAAAGCGAATTTTGTATCCTTCCGAAGTTAAATTTGAGTTAATGGAGTAGCGATTCGAGAAAACCCTTCCACGAATCTCCTATAATAACCAGCTAGACCCAGAAAGCAACGTACTTCGGTCACCGACTTCGGTTGCTCCCAACTTTGTATTGCTTCAATCTTCGTCGGGTCCACGGATACTCCATGTTTTGACACCACGTGCCCAAGAAATGCTACTTCCTCAAGCCAGAACTCGCATTTCTTCAATTTGGAATATAGTTTGTTTTCACGAAGCCTTTGGAGTACCAGCTTCAAATGGTGCTCATGATCTTCATGACTTTTGGAATATATGAGGATGTCATCAATAAAGACAACAACAAACTGATCCAAATATTCCTTGAATACTCGGTTCATCATATCCATGAAAGCCGCAGGAGCATTAGTTAGTCCGAAAGACATGACTAAGAATTCATAATGCCCATCCAAGTTTCAAGGCGGTCTTTGGAATATCCTCGATTCTAATCTTGGTGATGATATCCGAGCGAAGATCGATTTTTGAAAAGAATTATGCCCCTTGTAAGCTGGTCAAACAAGTCATCAATACGAGGTAGAGGATACCTATTCTTGATGGTGACATGGTTCAATTCAGATAGTCAATACAAAGTCGCATACTCCGTCTTTCTTCTTTCTGAATAAAAGCAGGAGCACCCCAAGGAGATGTACTTGGGACGAATGAAACCGATGTCCAACAATTCACTGTAGTTGGACCTTTAACTCCTGAAGTTCAATAGGAGCCATTTGATATGGGGTTTAGAAATGGGCTTTATACTAGGTTCAAGATCAATAAAGAATTCAACTTCAAGTTCGGGGTAGGCAGGAAGTTCTTCAGAAATACGTCGGGAAAGTCAATAACAACAGGAATATTATTCAAATTTGACGTGTCTTTATTCAAATCCATAACATGGGCTAAGAAAGCTTGACATCCATTTTCAATAAGCGAATAGCTTTATGATTAGATATGGCGATGATTGATTTTAATGGTTTAGTTGCTTGAATTAAATACAACAGGTTGGTTAGGAATATGAAAACTAACAACCTTACAAAAACAATCAATTTTGGCATGATGAGTAGTTAACCAATCAATCCCTAAAATAACATCAAAAGCAAGTATTTTTAAAGAGATAAGGTCAACAGGTAAGGTGATGGTGCCAACTGGAATCAAATAAGATTTATAAACAGTGGATGTGATGAAAGTTTCTCCTAACGGAGTTTCCACAGATAGGTCAAAGTCTAATTTCTCCGGAGTCAAGTTTAAACGTTGAGCACAAGTAGGAGAGATAAATGAATGGGTAGCACCGGTATCTAGTAAAGTATAAACTTCACAAGAATTTATGAATAGCTTACCCGTGATCACCTCGTTTGGGTTCCTCGCATTTTGACCAGTCACAACAAACGCTCTTCCAAGAACCGTTGACTTTGATTTTTTTGGGACAATCTTTTGAATCACCGTCCCCGCTGAACTAGGCTTTGCTACCGTACAATCCCGAGCGATATGTCCTTCCTTTCCATAATTATAGCATACCTTGAACTGTTGTGGGCAGTTTGGACTGATATGTCCCTCTTTTCCGCATTTGTAGCATATGACCGGTGGTCGTTCTCCTCCATTAGAACCGATTCTTCTTAAGACTTGTCGTCTTCACATGGTCGTTGTTAAATCTCCTCTTTTAAAATCTCCTCGACTCGCTTCTTCTATTTTCATGGCCATGATTACCACCGAGTGGTTACCATTTTTGTCGTTTTTTCTTTCTCCGTGGTTATCGTTGTTTTGTTGACTACCATCTTCTTGGTATGATCCCTGGTTGTGGTCCCTCGGTTGACCGTACTCGTTATCTCGCTCTAATAATTGAGCCCATTTACAACATCTGAATAGAGAAAATTTATGAGAAATGAGATCTTGGCGTATGTCGGGTTTCAAACCTCTAAGAAACATCGCGTCACACGTTCCTCATTCTCCACCAAATGAGGTGCAAACACGGATAACTCGCAAACTTTGCCTCGTCTTTGAGACACCGTCATGTTATTACTGCTCCGATCTAATAAACTCCACTTCTTTCATATATTGAACACTTTCAGGAAAGTATTTGTCATTAAATAGTTCTGAAATGTCTCCCAAGACATCTTTGAGTGCTTGGTGGATGGGTGCGCTTCACGAGACTCTCACCGAGTGATGCGCCTCGCCACCGGAACATAAAGGTGGCGAATGGAACCTTCTGTTCTCCGTGCATCCCAAGACATCGAATATCTTGGTAATTTGCTTGACCCATGTTTCCGCCATGATCGGATCGGCTTTCCCTTAAATTCGGTGGTCCCAACTCTTTGAACTGTTTGGTTTGTGACAACCCGTGAATTGCTATCATTTCCTCCTCTGTATTTTGAACACGAGTCTCCTCGTCGATTTTGTATATGAAGCGCAAAAAGCTTCTAAACATCCCCTCGTTCATCATCGCTTTCGATTGGTGTTGTTCACGGGAGGAACATTGCCGACTGTTACACGTTCTCCTTGTTGGTGAGTACTGAGGCGTCTCCACGGTCTCATTTCCATTGTTAATATTCTCGATCGACATTACGAAATCTTGTCATAAAACAAGGGTTAATTAAGGAAATCAATATATCACATAATATCCTATATCTTGACCAACTAACAAATAAGCTTAGGTAGGACACACTAGCGAAGGATTTACTCGTCTCTCCCGCGTCTAGTTCTACTCCCTGCCTCTCATGGAGATCATATCCCTAAGCTCGATACCAACCGTGACGCCCCCAAAATAGGTATACATCACCCATTACGAAGTTGTCAATACATGGCATGCGAAACAACTACAACTTTATTATTACAACAAGAAAGCTGTGAGTTTGAATACAAATATTATCTTCTAGACAATATCTATACTCAAATAAATCCTCATCACATTTATTGATACATTATTTTACAAAAATGGTGAGGACTACTAAACAACTCTCTCTAGAACCTTCATTTCATACCCAGGCTGCGTACTGCTTATATTCTCGCCTCACGAGAAGAAAAATGGAACAAAAAGGAAAATGGTGAGCTCAACTAGCCTAGTAAAGAATATTATGACTAAGATAATATACAACAAATTTTCATTAGTCTTCACGGCGGGGAAAAAAAATCTAATAGAATACAATAGACAACAAGTTTTAAATCAATATTCGCAATGAAATAATAATTCATTAGAAGAGTTAAGTAGAGAATGCAAACTACTATCTTCTATGTATAAATTTAAAAGTTCATAAATCATCTTTTATCCTTGTAACATCAATCAATATACATCTGGAATCAAATATTCATCTTTTGCACTATAGGCAAAGATATTCATCGATTTGGTCATGTTCATCTAAACACATTCATCTTTGCACTACGGGCCAAAGATATTCATCGAAATCATTCATCTTTTGCACTACTGGGCCAAAGATATTCCATAATATCATCATTTAAGACCGAGGATGATGAAAATATTTTTAAAGAAAACGAATCCAGTGAAACAAAATGACAAGGATTAAGGATTAAGGATTCGTACTTTGTTTTATCCACGTCCAAAAATACCTCAAAAATAATCATAGTGGTGTAAAATTCAAGAATGATCAAAACATGGATACAATCAAAGCTAGTATCTAGAATAGATATTTTTGACGAAAAGAAAAATTTTCATTTTTCGATGAATAGTGCCGTATTCGTGAATAGTGTCGTATACGTGAATAGTGCCGTATACGTGAATAGTAACTCCGACACCAAAAGTTCCAAATTTGATAAAAACTTGAGATCAATATTTCAACATAATGATATTGAAGAAATAATATCATTCTGAAAAAATAATATCCCTTACCTCACAAAGATAGTACTTAATTGAAACAAACAGGATATAGGCTATGACTTGAACTTGCATCAGTATAACAATACTCAAAGTATACTCAAAATACTCACAAGAATACGCTCGATAATATAGAGAGAAAACTTGATTTCGGTGTAATTTTCGATTCTAACCCAAGACACCTATTTATAGGAAATTGCTTAGAACAATCAAGCGAGAAAATTTAATAAATTAATAATATATATATATATAAATATTTTTCCAACGCACACTTAATTTGCCCAACATCGACCACCAACCAATTACACTACACAAGACTAACAACAAAAAAAATGTTTTTCTAATTTTAAATATTTTAAACTTCCGTAAATCAATTATTTTGAGACTGAGAACTTCAATAATTCATAATAAATAGCCCTTATTCGAGAAAATTTGAATTTAGTTTTTTATAGGAAATTCAATTCTCTATAACTTTACGAGAAGAAAGTTTTTCAAATTCCAAACAAAAATTGACCAAGAAATCCACAACCAAGCGATTTTACAAAGTTATAATCAAATTTCGATCAATAAATGGGGTTCATTGACATGTTTAACATGTTTTAAACATTTATTGCAACAAAATACTCTTCCTCCTCAGATACTCATATATCCCACATTCGTTATAAAAATATCACCATTATTATATTATTAAAATATAATAATATATTTAAATGAATTATTTTATCGAGAAAAGATAAAATTTCAATTTTCAACAATTGTCACATTAAAAATTTTCTCCATCTATATCCACATAAAATCAATATTATTCTCATCATATGAATCAATAATTAATTATTCACAAATAATATGTCGTAATCACAATATTGACAACCGGGTAGTTCTAGGAAGAGGGGCTTTCAATAAGAATTTCTCCTTCTTGGCGCGCAATTAGGTGACCAAACCTCTCCTTAGAAGCAGAACTTTCTAGACATTGCCAATAATGTTATCTAATAATATTATTAGGATAATATAAATTATTGCTTCGATAATAAAAAATCTTTGTGTAATGACAATTATTGAAACAAGCAACAATATAAAATATCAACGTCGCAATTATTGAATCAATAAAATATTTGAGCGATAATTCATCGTAACCATTATTGAGTAGTGCCTTCACGTAAGAATCAATAATTGGTGTAATAGTGTCTTCTTGTGTTTTAAACTCACAAAGTATTTTAACAAGATAACTTGAATAACTACTTCTGTTGTTATTTTTAAACAACTTATATTTGTCATTTTTTCATCCAATCGCTTTTCGTTATGGGGCCCACACATGGTCGCTACTGGCCGCATTTACGAATATTCCCAAAGCGATCGAATATTCCACGACCAAACGAATATTCCCAAACAACAATGAATATTTTATAACCACTTGCTTATTTTGAAATATTTGCGTATTTTACCCATAACTATCCACATTAATCAAATCAACCCTTACTATTTCAAAATAATAAATAGAAAAAATTAAATTTCATTAATAATAAGTTGGGGTCTTACAGTAAAGAATTAGAATTGCCTAAATATGCGTACCTGAGATGTTTAGGGAGTGGTTTAAGTTCAAAAGTCGGTGGCTCCTCCAAAGACGGTTTCATCCTCGTTGTGGCTTTTTCCTCCATGTGCAATGGTTCAAAGGGTGCTTTAAATCTGCTAACTCGTGGCAGGGAGTCTAGCATCTGCAAGTAATCCACAAATTTTGGATCATCTAAAACTTCATCTCCCAATAAGGTTATTTCCAATGGATCATTAGCCAAACTTTTAACCATGTCTTCGCAGATTATCTGATCAATGGCATCCATCCTGAAACACTTCTCTTCATCCGTGGGGAATTTCATGGCCTTGAAAACATTGAATTTTACTTCTTGATCTTGGACCCTCATCGTTAGTTCTCCTTTTTGTACGTCGATGAGCGTTCTACCCATAGCCAAGAAAGGTCTCCCTAGGATAATTGGGATGTTCTTATCTTCCTCAAAATCCAGAATTATGAAATTTGCAGCGAATATAAACTTGTCAACCTTGACCCATATGTCCTCTACAATGCCTTTTGGGTACGTGACTGACATATCCGCCAACTGCAATGAGATGTTCGTAGGCTTTGGAATTGGCAAACCCAATTCTGAATAAACTGATAACGGCATAAGGTTCACACTTGCCCCTAAATCACGTAGACATTTATTGAACGCCATGTTCCCAATCGTGCACGGAATGGTGAAACTCCCCGGATCTTTCAACTTTGGTGGAAACTGTCGCTATAAAACCGCACTACACTCCTTTGTTAATGCCACTGTTTTGAAATCTTCCAACTTCTTTTTCCTGGACAAAATCCCTTTCATGAATTTCGCATAACTTGGCATCTGCTCTAGTGCTTCTGCGAACGGGATGTTAATCTGAAGTTTCTTAAAAACTCCCAAAAATTTCGCGAACTGCTTATCTAATTTATGCTTTTGGACTCTCTGCTGATTACCTTTCGGATTTTTCTCTGTATCACTTGGTAATGTTCCTTGAGGCCTATTATTGAATGCAAAATCTATCTGTCCCATCTGATTTTCTAAATTCTTGATGGCCATTTCTTGTGATTTCATAGCCATTGCTTGGTTTTTCATAGCTGCTTCGTTGCTTGTTATGTACTTCGATAATAACTCCTCTGAATCTGATTTCCTCTCTTAATGTTGAGCTGGTTGTTGTTGATTCTGAAATCCTGGGGGATACGATGGGCGTGGAGCTTGCTGATACTGATTATTACTCCACAAAAAGTTAGGATGATTCCTTTTCCCCGGATTATATGTATTCTGGTACGTATTCTGTGGAATTTTGTTGTATCTACCCACAAATTGCACCGATGCTGGGTTGATTGCACATTGATCTGTAGGATGTTCACCTGCGCACAATTCACAAATAACTGCAACTTGCTGTGTGTGTACCCCTGACCAAGCATCGAACTATTTAGCGAGCGCTAAAATCTGCGTTGTTATTGTCGTCACTCCATTTAACTCTAACACTCCGGCTATCGTAGGTTGTGTCATTCTTGTCGTGGGCCACTGATAGTTGTTAGCTGCCATTGTCTCTATCAATTGATATGCCTCATAATTCTTTGTCATAAAAGCACCCCCCGACGCTGCATCAATACTAGTCCTGAGATTCCCATGTAGTTCGTTATAAAATGTGTTCATCTGCAACCACTTAGGCAATCCGTGATGTTGGCATTTTCTGAGCAACTCTTTGTATCTCTCCTATACCTCGTATAATGATTCCCCATGTTGCTGATCAAACATAGTAATCTCATTTCTCATCTTTGCAGTTTTCGCTAGCGGGAAAAATTTAGCTAGAAACTTCTGAGCCAGATCATCCTATGTCGTTATTGAACCCGATGGTAGAGAGCGTAACCAACTCTTCGCCTTGTCCCGCAGAGTGAATGGGAACAAGCGAAGTCTGACTACTTCATCCGACACCCCATTGTATTTGAAAGTGTCGCATATTTCCAAAAAGCTGATCAAATGTTCATTCGGATCATCATTTGCAAGTCCCCCAAATTGAACCGAATTTTGGATCATCTAAATAGTCCCAGACTTAATCTCGAATGTGTTTGCAGCTATAATAGGTCTGGTGATACTCATTATGATTTCGATCACCTTGGGTGTAGAAAGTCCCTTAAAGCTTCTCGGTCTTGTTGACCATTGCTTCTTCTTTTTCAGAATTTTCGAAGTAGTCCCTTGTTTCCTTAATCCACTTACTTAGCCTTTGAAAGTGTCTTTCAATGTCGTCCTCAAAAGGAAGCAAGTCTGGATTTTTGGATCGAGTTTGCATCAACCAATTTCAAAAACCTGAAATAAGACGAACAAAACAAAAATAAAAATATTTAAGTAAAACTGGACTAATTAAACTGATATCGCAAAATATTAAAATCTATACTAAGTCCACGACAACGACGCCAAAAACTTGTTGAGTAAAATCTAGTTACGCACAACACGCAAATATACGTGGTTAATAAGTAATATAATAGTAAGTAAAGTATCGTTCCCTCAGAGACTTTAATAAGAAATTAACCCTCATAATTACCAATTTCCTATTAATCCTAATTTTATTAAACTAGCCAATTTCAAGTTTGTAACTAAAAGTATTGAAAATATTAAAATCACCAAACAATCAACAAACCCTAAAAACTAAATTTTTAAACAGATATTGGAGAATTAGGCTTACGACTTCACTCTAAGCATCACTCTGATTATTACACCTTTATTCCAGTTTAATTCACTATCCCAGTTTATTAATCAAGAACACGTATATAGCATTAGCTACCTCTCGATGTACTAATTCCGTATTAACTCAAATCCACAACTTAGATAGAATCAAGTTAAATATCTTAATCAACTAACTCACTATATCTCTATGTGAATTACAATTAAAGAAGGTTTAAGTTCAAGTTCTTTATCTGATTACAAGCGATGTCAAGCATATCTCTACCCTAACATTTATCAAGATTCCGTTCATTCACAAAATTCAAGAACACATGCTATATTAACCAAGTCTAGACTTGTATTTCATCTCTCGAGTTCATACAAGTCCACCAAGAACTGTTGATCAGGCAATTCATAAATTCAAGCTCAAATTAAAATAGATAAACTGGATAATAGCTTATTAAACTAAAAATCAAAGTTACATAATCATCGTTCCACTTAAAGATCCGTTATAAGCCTAAAAAGTACTTAGTTCATCATCAATGAAATAATAACTGAATAAATTAAAGATATCATCCTCTCAATTACAAATATAAAACTAGAGAAGAAGAATAATGCAGAACACCCTTCACTTTAGCCTTAATCCGCAATCGATATGAAAATTCCTTCAAAATCTTCACTCTAATGCTTGATATGAAAATCTATCCTTAATCTCTGTTAATTGCCTTTGGTGATAATGATCTTGTTGTTTGTTGTTCAATATATATCCAATACCCACATTCTGAGTGTAATCCCATGTCATTTAGAGTCCCAAAGCATTCCACATACTAAACCTCACGATCCAACAGTGTTTGAATCAAATTAGGATACTCATTTTGGGACCCTACGCCCACCAACGGGGTATTGATTATATAAGCCCGCCCGTGGCTGTCTCTTAATCTTCGAGTATTGGACCCCGCACGGTGAAATGGGGTGTAAAACTTTATAAACGCCCTTAAGAAGTTAGGCTCTGTCAATTGACTTTGCTTAAGCTCTAAAATTGCTCAGTTTTTGCCACATTTGCCTCCTTTTCGATCACTTGCCACACCACCCAACCTACGCAGAAAATAACAATAAACAAGTAAAAATAAACTAGAAAACAATGAATTAACACCGATTAAGCTTGAATTAGGAATCGATTCGCGGGTATAAAACCCACTTATCACATAGTACCTTGTGTATTCTGAATTATACTTTGTCATATTCCTTAATACTTAAAAGTATGTTGTAGGGTATGTTCGGGCATAATAAAGTATACATAGAGGTAGGTAAATGATCAACAAAGGATCTACCACTTCCATTAAAGGGAGGAATGTCCTATGCGATTCGATGAATGACAACTCAGAACCACATTTACCGGATCATTGCTGAACCATTAAAGAGGAGCCTCCTACCCTACCTCCATTTTACTGCTCTCCAGATCCTTCCTTTGGTAGGCATGGTTGTATAAAATGTCCATTGAAGACCCATTATCAATCAAATCCTTTGCATGTCTACCGGCCCTGCTTGTGCTAAGATGACCAGAGCTCCTTCGTGGGGTTCCACCGTGTCGGGTGGATAATCCTCGTTAGAAAAAGAAATAACCATGTTAGGATAAGGCAGATCCCTCCATATTGGCTGTTCGGACATTGTTAAAATTGAGTCTAACGAGTCTCGACGCTTTTTTCCTGTCACATATCCCACCTTATCTCATGTAATAACATCTATTTCCTGACAGATGGATATATTTTGATCGAGTTGTCGATCCCTAGAACGTTCCCCACCATCGTCCTTACGCCTCTATTCCGATATTCCCCGACCTGCAACATAATCCACCAGCTCACCATTTTGAATATTCTTCTCAATCATATTTTTCAGCTGCCAATCCCTAAGTTGAATGCCTAACGCTTTGATGATACTGACAGAATAAGTTTTAATTCCCCATTGGTGATGTTGTTCATTAGGAAAGGCTCGAAGAATGGTTTGTTCCTGATATCTTCCAAGATCCTAGCACGATTTATGTTGAGTGGAGTATAAACCCTATTGACACCCTAATTTGAGAACATAGGTCAATTGTTTCCCCTGGTCCCATTATTGAACCCCTTCTTTGGTTGTGTCTACATCTTGGGATCATAAATCCTATCTCAATCCTGATCCCAATCCCAAGGCATATCCATTATGCGCGTCTGGGGCTTAAGTCTCTCTATAGCATTGTCGATGTCAATAAAGTTCTTTGTCCTATTATATGTTTCAGACAAATCCTTTGGAGGATTAAATATAATATCTTTCAGTAATTTTTGGGATTTCTCCTTATCCAATCCCTGGGTAAAGAACTAGAGGGCCTAAAGACTGTTGAGGTCTATTACAGTGCCAACCGCTTCCCTGAACCTCTTCACGTACTAACTCAGACTCTTGTTCGGCTGTTGTTAAATCTACATGAAGGAAGCTATCAACTTTCCCCTTCTCCTGTTACTTCCAAACCGATCATTGAACTTGTCGCACAACTTCAATCAGGACCCGATAGAATTGGACGACAGCGACGTCATCCACAATCGGGCTCCCTTTTTCAGTGGTGAAAAATATCTGGCATCGAGCAACATCGAAATGCTCATAATAGTGCATGCGATGATCATATATGTGTGTATGATCGTAGGGGTCGCTAGTGCCATTATAAGTTTCTAGTGGTGGCATTTTCGAAGTCAGATCAGCCTGAACCCAATCAATTTTCGATGTGAAGGGAAACTTCGGGTTGATCGGCAATTCGTTCACCTGTGTTGTGATGAGAGGGTTTTATACCTAAGAATCGGTCTCTAATTCGAGCTTAAACTGTGTTAATTCTTTATTTTTGTGATTCTTTTTACTTGTTTATTATTATTTTATGTTTAGGTGTGGTGGTGTAGCATTTGGACTTAAAAGTTGGTTTCGTGGTGAAACTTGGCAAGAAAAAGAGCTAAAATTGGACTGCAGCAGAATAGATCCCCGTCAGGGCGGACATTCTACACACAAAACTCCCGTCGGGCGGGGTACTAGACGAAACGAAGCACCCGTAAATGCACTTAAAGAAGGAAAACCCGTGCGTATGGGTACGGAATGGCTAAAACTCTTGGTTCAGTTATAATGTTGTAGAGGCGTAAATGAGAGAGGTTGGCATGGTTTGGAACTATATTAGGCATTGAGTTATGGTCAGAATACGTGTTCTAGGCTAGATTTTAACAAGAAACAACAAGGGAGATTGAATTGAATAATCAATTAGCAATTGGAAGCCCTAATTTGAGCAACAACATTGGAGGAAGGATTAAAGGTCTGAGTTATGATAATTACAAGTGGGAGCTAAGGAGAAGGGTGGTTTTGTATTCATTCAACTTCTTTAATTCAATAATTGTAATTGGGATGATGATTACTTTGATGTTTTTCAGTTTTTAATTCATTTGTGATGAACTAATTTACTTATTAGGCTTATGACGGATCTTTATGGTGGAACGATGATTATGTAGTCCTTAATTTTAGTTTAATAATCTATCATTCAGTTTATCTATTGTGATTTGTGTTTTAATTTATGAATTGCTTGATCACCAATTTTGTGTGGATTTGTATGGACTCGAGAGACAATATATGAATCTAAACTTAGTCACTATAGCATGTGTTCTTGAATTCTGTGTTTGAATGGAATCTTGATGAATGTTAGGGTAGAGATATGCTTAACGTCGCATGTAATCGAGTAGAGAACTTGAACTTAAACATTTTTTTATTGTGATTCACATAGAGATATAGTGAATTAGTGGATTAAGATGCTTAGCTTAATTCTATCTAATTTGTGGATTTAAGTTAATATGGTATTAGTGCATCGAGAGATGACTAGTTCTACTTGAGTGTTCTTGATTAATAAACTGGAATAATGAATTGAACTGAAATAGGGTGTAGTAATCAGAGTGATACTTAAAGTGAAGTTGTAAGTCTAATTCTCCATTATTTGCTTGAAATTACAGTTTTTAAGTTTGTTGATTGTTTATTATTTTTATGTTTTTAGTTTTTAATAGTTATAATCATTGAGTTGGACAGTTTAATAGAATTTAGATTAATATAAAGCTGGTAATTGTTAGGATTAATGTCATACTAGTCTCTGTGAAAACGATACTTGACTTATCATTATATTACTTGTTGACCATGTGCACTTGTGTGTGAGCGTAATTAGATTTTACCCAACATGTTGCCACTGAAATCTTCTACGCTTACTTCGTCAACTTCTGCATAATGGGGCCGTGTATGTCCCTCGGAGAGGATCCTCTGCTTCAATCCCTCATGTATTCTGGTGAAGCCATTAGCTAACGCCTTTCAAACTGTACTTGCCCCTTGTCAGGGTCCCGGGAGTGTGGCTTGCGTTTTCCCCTACCTTCCGAAAAAGCTCCCGATCAATAAGATCTTGATCAACTCTAGGGTGTAGACTTCCGACTCCTATGATTTCTTGAGTTGATCTCATATTCTCCTTCCAACTCAGACAACTGTGCCTCCCATTCTTCCTATTGGAGATGTAACGCCTCCAAAGCATCCTTAGCTTGTTTGATCTTATGTATCTGAATCAACTCTCGTTTGTCCTGTCCCTCCCGCTCCCAATCCCGTTTCTAAAGAGTATGCATTCGAGACTGGTTGTCCACCTCGCAGCTATGGGGATCGAGAGTCTTCTGGCTTGTAGAGAACAATTGTCGCTGAATTGGAGCCAACTGAGCCTTTGTAGGTACCATAACAAGGTTATTTGGCTTGAGCCGGTCTTTGTCTGACTTTCAAATTTGGGCTGTTGGATTGACCAAAGACCTCTCTTGGTGAAGAACTACCTTTCTTTTACCGGCCATCTATTCAACGTAAAACAATTAGGTAATTGTAAAAAGTAGCACTAAAACAGACTCCCCTTCTAGCGTCAATGTTAACGCCTAAATCTGTTCGCTCGCTGAATCACCAAATAACGAACATAACACATGTACAGTAAATAAACAATCATATTGAGAAGCTTGACAGTCGAGGCCGCCGAAGGATAGCTCTAGTGTGAGAATAAGTACAAGGCAGAAACATCAACAATAGAGGTATGAAATTACTTTAGTGCATAAACGTATGTTGTATCTGAAATCTGAATTATGGTCGTGTATTTATAGTGTGACGTACATCTCCCATTTCGACTAAGAGTCATGTGTAAAAGATAACATCAAATCCTTTTTGATTGAATATAACTCAACCTTCTCAGTAATAGAAAGTCAAATAGAATAAAGGAGTCATAAGTCAACCGTAAGTGTAGATTCTTTAGAATCTCATACCCCTATTTCAATACTTTACCACGTGGCACAAATCTCACCAAAGTTTTCGGACCCATAAAATTGTGCTCCAACAAATATAGATATGAATAAGCATGTTCATTTTGTTTTATAAATCAAAAACAACAGTAATATTGGATTAGTTATTTACTTTCTTGAGGTAATATAATTAATTGATCTATGATATTTTTTTAATTATTATATGTTATCCAACTTAATTTTGATTAGATTTGTTTGGACTTATTAGAGTTGGAATTTAGTATTATTGCTAACGTCTATTATGGTGTCTTCAAATTGGCACACATATGATGCACATATATCTTTTTGTCTGTTAAGTTCTGATTTTGGGTGTTGTTATATGTACATTTTAAACCGATAGTCGTACATTTAAGAATGACTAATTTATTCAATAATTCTGGGACAACAGGGATTTGCGATCGGGATTGGCGACCAGGTGAGATGGACGTGCCAAATCAGCATCATGAGAGAATAAAAACTCCTTATTATAATCTCACTTTACCCGTCACTTTCCAATCACTTTACCAAAATACTCTCTCTCACCAAACTCTCTGCCTCGCTGTCGTTGCTCCGCTACAAGGTATGCATCAAAACCTCATCTTTTTCTGCTTTCCATGGCAACACCTAAATGTCTCCTCCCATTCCCCTTCCCATTACGTATCCTCCTCCTCCTACCATTACTCTCTCATATGCCTAAATTTCCAAAACCCTAAAAAGTTATTGGAAAAGGAAAATCTGGGTGTTGCTAGATTCTTTCCGCTTGTAAATTTTGTGCAAATCCTTGTGTTGTAAAATTGACAGTATTCTCTCCATAGTTAGATAGCTAGAAAGATGGCTACAAATTCTGCAACAATGAAAAATACAAATTATATATACAATAGTTTCATTCAATTTACCCTTTGTGCAACTACTACAATTACTTTGACTTGCTTTAGGCTATTGTTTTGGTGGTTTGCCATTGAAAAGTTTTGAAGTAGTGTATTCTATTTTGGGGGTTGAAAATTGGGATATATTTTACTTAGTGTTTGCTATAGGCAATGGTTTTTATAATATAGTACTGACTAGGATTTTGTGATGGGCCTAGCCATGGGAGGAACCGGGGGCGAGGGTGGGTCATATGACCCCCCACCAAAATTCTGTACAAGCTATATATTAATACATATATTAATAGTCAATAAACACACACACACACACACACATATATATATATATATATATACATACACACACATATATATGTATAATAATAGTAGTTTATAATAGCAATCCAAAATTTTCTACATGCGCTACATAAATTAAAAAATAGAAAATTTTTTATTTTACAATGAAATTCAAATGAAAGAACTTAAAACACAGTCAAATTTAGATCGTTACTTGAGGTTGAAGAATGATCACAAAAACAAGTTCTTTATTTACCAAATTATTTTCTACAAACATTTTATATTTTTAAACATCATTAATTTACTTCAGAGACTCTCCCCTTTGTTGATTTCTTTTTGGATTAATTTTCTTTATTCTATATAGAAAATTGATTTTTTCATATAAAAAATAATATTTCTACATGAATCTCTCTCACTATTTCTAGATGAAATAAAAAAAAAATATTTTTGTACATAAATTTTGATATTGACCAAAATTTTGAGACGTTTTCAAATTATGCAGAGTCGCAGGATACCGTTACTTCCTCTCAGTCGTACAGTCGAAAGAAGCACTCCAAGCGTCAATAAATAATTTTTTTACTGATGTATTTTGACCCCCCTTTAAAAATATTCTGGTTTTGCCATTGGGCCTAGCTAGGGGGTGGGGGTGGGGATGTTGTTTCTTTCTATAGGAATTCAATTATGTAAGCACAATGACTTATTATAACTTTTGTTTTTGGTAGTATAGTTTCTATAAGGTTTAAGCCTAGAAAAATCCAATGTTGATATTTATTTTATTTTTTTAATAATAAAATTTAATTTCATTTTGCATAATTAAATGTGTCATAAATTTTATCCATAATTATATATTTTATAATTTATGTATATGAAGGAGTGTCATATACAGAAGACATAAATTATATGTTATGTATAATTAAAGAAATATATTGTTCTCAATCTTAGATGGAAATGAACAAACCATTTTAGTAGATTGTAATACACTTGATTGGATGATTTGTCTTAGTCATGTAAAGTGAAGACTTTAATATAGTGTATTAGTTTATTTTTGAAATAGATAGAACTGGATCGTTGCGAAAAATTATTTGTTAAATATTGTTATTATAAATAATTTTTCAATTACTATTAAAGTGCTATTACTCTTAATCTGAGAGAATAATGAACTTAATTTTATAATGTATGTCACTTTAATATATTAAAGAGTGAGATTTTAAATACAATCAATACCTCAATTATGTTGGATGATATATGTTATGAAATTAGGAACATGTATTTGTCAAGATGGAATTTACAATTAAATTATAATATCCCTTGATATTATTTATTGGTTGATCACCGAATCTTGGCCAAGTATTTTAGTAATTCAAATTACTAAAGTATTAATTTAATTTATTAAATTAATGTGTGATCAAAAGTGTATAAATTATGTAGTAAAGGATATAAGCAGTAAACGTAGTAGGTTAACAGTTTTATTCCTACACACGTTTATGGATATTATTGTAGATGAGTATTTTTGCAAGATACTAATAATGGTAGAATTTAATTAATTAATTTTAATTATATTAATTCTAGAGTGCAATTATATATAACTATTTAGTGGAATTGATTATAATTAATATAAATCTAATTGATAAAGAGTTAATCAGAAATTAGTATTATATTGGAGCTAGAATTGTAGAATCCTACTTGATCCCCACTCTAGCCCTTATTAATTAAGATATAACAAAATAGCAGGATAAAATATATCAGATAAGTTTTCAAATTATCCTGATAAATATAAGGGAGTTGAGGACTCTATATATTATATCACTATGTAGCATTTTGAGCCCACACTTAGAAAAGTAAGTAATATCAAAATGAGGGACGTAGGGAGGAAGATCAGGAAGGAGGAAGATCAGGAAGGAGGAAAAGCCTTCATCAGAATAAAAAAAATTCTCCATTGTGATATAACCGAACACGAGGTATGTAATATAATTTATTTAATTTTTTATTATGCTAAATTATGAGAAAGATCTTGGGATAATAATTTTAAAAGTAAAAATTATTAATTTTTATGGAAATCGTTTCCTACAATTGGTATCAGAGCTAACTCATAATTTTCATAATTTATATTATTTATTTAGAATTATATTCGATGAGATCATGTATTGTAACAATCCAAAATTTTATTTTAAATTGTAATTCAAAATATTTATTGAGTTATATAAACATTTTAATTGATGTGTTTATTGTTGAATAAGTATTTATTTAAGGTGAGTTGATTTGATTATTTATTTTTAAATAAATAATTTATAAGTTAAGGAAATTGATCATCATGAGATAATATTTTAATTTAAAGTAATAAATTAAGTTAGAGAGTTTATAATGAATAAATGAATTATTATAATGATATTTTAATTTGATTTTGTAATTAAAATGATGTGTTAATTTATTAAATAAAATTATAATTATAAAGAAAATTATAATTTTGTTGTATTGATTTATGTGGTAAATTTATTTAATAAATTATTATTAGAATTAATTAAATTAAGTATTAAAACATAATTAAATAAAGTGTGACAATAAACTATACTATAAAGGAGTTATTAAAATAAGTGAAATGAGGTTAATTCAGTTTTGCCAAACAATGCTTAATGAATGTTAAGTCTTTAATTAAATAGGTTTTACCCAAACAAGGCCTAAGGATTTTAAGTTGTTAATTTTAAAGTAGTTTAGCCAAACAAACCTTATGCCTTTTGATTTTCAAAAACAAAATAACTGATATCAGTTATACATATATTTATATTATATAATTAATACCTATTATATTATATACGTTATAATTTTAAGTACATTAGTTAGAAAGAACACAAAAGAAGAAAAAAGAAGAAAGAGAAGAAGAAAGTTTGTAAAGAAAAGTTGAGAGAGAATTGAGAGAATTCTAGAGAGATTTTGAGAGAGGAGTTGTGGGAAGGAGTCTTGATAATCAAATGGTAGCTATCATCTTCTAGAAAACAAAGGTATCATCTTACTCTTCTATTTTTCAAAAGTTATAGTTTTATTCTATTCAAAAATCCTCTGTAAAACTTTGTGAGGGTTGAATTATTTGTTATATATAGTTTTATATGATAGTTGGTTGATATAAAATTTCTTTCATAAGTTTATAGATGAGTTATAGTAAATTGATTCATGTAATGTATTTATATATGAAGGAAATCATATTACATGTTGAATTGGTATGAATATATATATGAATATGGCTTAGTTTAAAGTAAAATTGATGTTTAATTCATTGTATAATGTATAAATTGACTATTGATTTTGAAAGTAGATGAAGAAATAAAAACAAAGTATTTTAAATGGTTGAAAAACAAAGTCATAGTGATGATTTTCACTAAGAATGTCAAAAAGTGAAGTTTTCTCAAGAACAGTGAAATTAGAGGTCTTAAATTCGATGTTTATATTGTTATATGGGAAAAATCATGTTAAGAGACATTAAATTATGTTTGTGTGAAGTCTATATATATATATATATATATATATATATATATTACGTGTTAATTTAGTTGTTAGAAAGTAGCTTGTAGGCCAAATTGGCTTTGTTTATGTTGTTGCCAAAGTTGGTCGCCAAAGATCGTAATTAATTAGGTGCTTGAACGAGGCCTCGCGACTACAAGTCTCGTGACCGCCATCCATCATCTTTGTCAGAAGCGCCAAGTATAGGCTCATGACTCACGCTGTGAAGCGGCCACAAATCGCATGCCTTGAACACAAGAGATCACAGCAATCCCTGGCCCCTAGGCTGTAAATCGCATGGCCACAAGTAGAATGGAGAATGGTCGTGTGTTTAGTTACACAAAGTCTGAAAAAATTGTTAAGGTGAAATAGTATGACTGTTAGGATATGATTTTGGTATTACTATACTAAGAATGAAAATATTATTAACATTTAACGAGTTTTGTTATTACATTACTAATATGTCTTGACTATGTGATTAAAACCGATCCATACATGATGTAGATACTTAATTGTATATAGAGTGTATGTAGTTACTAATTATGTTATAATGATATGTGTATAGGATATTGTGAATCGAATTATTATGGTTTAGCTTACACGCAAGTCAAGTTTTCTAACTTTAAACTTTCGTTGAGCAAGTTTCTAAACCTTATCTATTGATATTGAACAAGTTTTCTTATCTTTAACTATATTGTTACGATTGTGCAAGTTTCTTTACTCTACCTTGTTTATTATTGAGCAAGTTATTCATAATCTTATTTATACAATTTAAGTATATTCGTGTAAATCTATTTAATCTAACTCTTACTTTGAGAAGGTTCCTTACTTTAACTTGTTTACTAGCATGTAAGTTTATCGTTCCAAATCACTATTTATTATGCATGCTTGATAATTCAATTCTAAACAACATTCTGACCTTAGCTTATTATTGTCCAAGCAAGGTATGTTACGTTATTTAATGTTTATGCTTTTAGTTCATTTCTAAAGCATGGCCCTAAACTATAAATTTTGTATTCATCTATGACTTGTTCCATAGCATATTGTTATTGCATTTTATTCAACTAATCCTTAGTTGATGTTCATTGAATTCCAAATTTCCTTGAAACGTATCCAAACCAAACTTACTTTGGGGCTGACTTGTATTCTAAATGCTGAGATGAACAACCCTGTTACAGGGGATAATTTACTGATAAGTAGGTTTTATACCTACTTATCCGGTATCTGTTACTTGAATTAGTTGCTTAATCTCATGTTTCTTAGTTAGTTTTTGTGACGCCCCCAAAATAGGTATACATCACCCATTATGAGTCGCCAAATACATGGTACAGAAATAAATACAACTTCAGTAATACAATTGTCGTGCAAAATACGACACAACATATACTATGAGTTTGAATACAAATATAGTCTAATAGAGAGTATACAAACTCAAAAGGAGTCATCATTACAATTATTGATACACTATTTTACAAAATAGTGAGGACTATTAATACATCTATCCTGAACCATCACTCCATATCCCGACTAGTTCCTGCTATGTTCTCACCTCCTGGGAAGAAAAATGGAACAAAAAGGAAAAGAGTGAGCTCAACTAGCCCAGTAAAGAATATTATGACTAAGATAATATACAAAAATTTATCATTAGTCTTCAACAGGAAAAAATCTGATAAAATATATTAGACAACAAGTTTTAGATCAACAAATGTAGCGGAAACAACAATCTATTAGAAGAGTCAATTAGAGAATGAGTTCTACTATCTTCTAAGATTTAAAAGTTCATCATCAATATTTTATCCCTGTAATATCAATCAATATACATCTTTAATCAAATATTCATCTTTGCACTACAGGCCAAAGATATTCATTTGTATCACCAGTTGGTCATGTTCATCTCAACACCTGTTCATCTTTGCACTACGGGCCAAAGATATTCATCAGTTAATCATTCATCTTTGCACTACAGGCCAAAGATATTCAGTAATATCATCATTTAGGACTGAGGATGATGAAAAAAATTTAAAGAACAAATCTAGTGAGACCGAGGGACAAATATTAAGGATTCGTATAACAGTTTATCCAAGATCAATAATACTCCATAATAAACTATAGTGGAGTAAAATTCAAGAATGAAGATCAAAACATGGATTTAATTTCAAGAATAAGGGTCACAACAGATAACTTGGAAGAAGAAAAATTAATTTTTTTTTCTTTTGTGAAAGCGATGCCGTGAGCGAAGTACCCGTGAGCGATGCGTGAGCGATGCGTGAACGTGCGATGAACTGTGAAAGCGATGCGTGAAAAGTACAGCGTGAGCGATAAATGTGAACAATACTCGTGAACAATACCCAGTCATGAAAAGTTTCAAATTTGATAAAAAGTTCAGACCAATAATCTTATGAAATGATATTAGATGAAATGAAATTTCTAATCATTTCAGGAATTATAGAAGCAATACTTACCATAGTAAGTTCAAATTTAGGAATATGAAATTAAATAATATCCCTTCCAGACTATGGAGTATGAAAGAAAATAATATTTCTCACAGTATTGAAATAAAATAATATCCTTTACCTTGGTAGAAAGCTGGATTTATTTGGAATATCGGATATTATTACGAGAAAATCTTGAGAAAATTACGCTCAAAGTATTCTTATACTCAAGAAAATACTCACAATACTCTAGAATAAATTTCGATTTATGAAGGTGTGTTGAGGAAGGAGGGTTACCCCTATTTATAGTCTTGACAAGGAGGAGAAAGCCAATTGAATTAGCCTAACTCTCTGCCAAATTTATTTCTCCCTCCGTCTCACCTACCGCACATGCCTAACTTTCCCTTTGTTTTAATTTGATGAAGTCCCACCAATTATTTGAAAATAAGGAAATCTAGCCTAACTCTCCTCATTTTTCCTCTGCCACACTCAATGTTTCACTTTATAATTTCAAAAAGTTGGTGCCAACCATCTTTGATCAACTTTGCAGGCAAAACAAATCCACCAACCCACCACTTTTAATCACATATATATATATATATATATATATATATATATATAATATACTTGAATGAGTATTTAATCGAAGAACCAATTGTAATTCCACAGAAAATATGTGAACATTATTTCATGCTAAAAATTCCTTCATTTATATCGATATAAAATAAATATTTTCTTATCATAAAATCAATAATTTAATTATTCACAAATAATATTACGAAATTACAATTATGACCGGTAGTTCCAGGAAGAGAGGGCTTTCAATAAGGATTTCTCTTCTTTGGCGGTATGATTAGGTGACCAAACCTCTCCTTGTGAACTTTCTAGACATTGCCAATAATGTTATCTAATAATATTATTCAAATAATATGAATTATTGATCGATAATGGAAAAATATGTGTATTGACAATTATTGAAACAACAATAATATAAAATATCAAAGCTGACAATTATTGAATCAATAAAATAAAATATTGAGCAGTAATTATCGTAACAATTATTGAGTAGTGCCTTCTTACGTAAGAATCAATAATTCAACAATCATCATGTAATACAATCTGGTGTGCTTCTTGTGCGACCACGCGTATTCTTATATTTTAACCACTAGGTAATCCAGCGGTGTTGTTACTTGGTAACAATTATGCCGTTATTTATAAAAACTCAAGCTTATCGTTTTCTTCATCAAGCAGTTATTCCATTATGAGGCCCACAATTGGCTGCTTGTCGTCATACGAATATTTCCGACAAAAAGAATATTCCACGACTAAACGAATATTCCTCGACAACAATGATTATTTTATAACCACTTGCTTATTTTGTAA
This sequence comes from Panax quinquefolius, assembly GCA_020205615.1. NCBI lineage: Eukaryota > Viridiplantae > Streptophyta > Magnoliopsida > Apiales > Araliaceae > Panax > Panax quinquefolius. The sequence continues at coordinate 93,369,100 of CM035167.1, read as the reverse complement.
AATTTGCACATTTCACCCATAACCAAAGTATTATATCAAATTAACACCTTATTATTTCAAAATAATAAATATGAAATTCAATTTTATTTATAAAAAGTTGGGGTCTTACAACCTCCCTCCTTATGAAATTTCGTCCTCGAAATTGGCGTGCGACACAGTGTTTGAAAAGGTGAGGATACCTCGCTTTCATTTTCGATTCAACTCCCGTGTCATTTCTTGATAGCATGGTTTCTCCACAAAACCTTAACTTGTGGTATAACCTTCGTGCGTAGGACATGCTCTTTCCTATCCAAGATCTTAACAGGTACCTCTTCGTATGTTAAATGTTCGGCTATCTCATCTAGTTCTAACGCAATAATATGGTTCGGGTCTTTCACATATTTACGAAGCATAGATATGTGAAAATATTATGAACACGAGACATGCCAGAGGTAACGCGAGTCTATAAGCCACATTTCCTATTCGGTCAAGAATCTCAAATGGACCAACAAATCGTGGATTGAGCTTTCCTCTCTTTCCAAATCTTATAACTCCCTTCCATGGAGCAATATGTAACAGTACATGATCTCGATATTAAATTTCACGTCCTTTCGATGAAGATCAACATAACTCTTTTTGTCGATCTTGTGAGGTTTTTATCGTTGTTGAATCATTTGGATCTTTTACGTAGTCATGCGTACTAATTTTGGTCCCAACAATGTTGCTTCTCCCACCTCGTCCCAACATCTTGGAGAGCGACACTTTCGTCCATACAGCGCCTCGAATGGAGCCATGCCTATACTTGCTTGATAAGCTGTTGTTGTAGGAGAATTCCACCGATGGTAAGTACTTATCCCAACTTCCTTTGAAATCTAGGACCACGAGTCTTAATAGATCTTTGAGAGTTTGAATAGTCCTCTCTCGATTGTCCGTCCAGGTTTGAGGATGGTATGCCGCCGAAGCCAGAATCGTAAATCCGTGCCCATAGCTTTTTGCAAGCTAACCCAAAATCTTGAAGTGAATCTTGGGTCACGATCCGAAACTATGGATACTGGCATGCCATGCAATCTCACAATCTCATTCACGTACATACGAGCAAGGCGTTCAAGGGAATAAGTCTCACGTATCGGTAAGAAATGAGAAGACTTGGTTAATCTATCAACAATAACCCAAATCGCATCTATACCTTGAGAAACTTTGGGAAGACCTGTAACGAAATCCATGGTAATGTGTTCCCACTTCCATTTCGGAATCTCAAGTGGTTGCAATGGACCTTTTGGCACTTGATGTTCCACCTTTACACGTTGACAGGTTAAACACCTCGAGATAAACTCCGCGATCTCTCTTTTCATATTATTCCACCAAAATGTGTGTCGAATATCATGATACATTTTGGTACTCCCAGGATGGATTGCAAACGGGGTGTTGTGTGCCTCCATCATGATTCTATGCTTCAAGTCAGAATCGTTAGGAACGCAAAGTCTAGAGTTGACTCGAAGTATTCCTTCTTCATCGATTCTTGCTTCTGGAATAACACCTTCTTGCACTTTCTTCTTCATACGCATTAGCCCCAGGTTAAAGTAGCTTGAGCGACTTTAACTTTATCGATTAAAGTTGGGTTCTACTCGTATATTCGCCATCATCGTGGGTCCTGAGTCTTTAACTCAATCTCCATCCTTTGCAAATCGTACAAAATGGGTCTTTGTGTTAACAACATCGCACTCGTACCCGCATACGATCTTCTACTTAATGCGTCAGCTACTACGTTTGCTTTTCCAGGATGATATTGAATGGTATGATCGTAATCTTTCAACAGCTCGAGCCAACGTCGTTGTCGCATGTTGAGTTCCTTTTGGGTGAAGAAGTATTTGAGGCTTTTATGATCCGTATAGATCTCCACTTTCTCCCCATACAGGTAGTGTCTCCAGATTTTCAACGCGAAAATGACTGCTGCCAACTCTAGATCATGAGTAGGATAATTCCTCTCATATTCTTTGAGTTGTCGTGAGGCATAGGCTATGAATTTCCCATGTTGCATGAGAACGCATCCTAACCCTTTGCCTGAAGCATCGCTGTATATAACAAATCCATCCGATCCAGATGGTATTGCCAGAACAGGTGCCGAAATGAGTCTCCTCTTGAACTCTTGGAAACTCTTCTCGCATTCCTCGCTCCATGCAATTTTGTATCCTTCCGAGTTAAGCGAGTTAGCGGAGTAGCGATTCGAGAAAATCCTTCCACGAATCTCCGATAATAACCGGCTAAGCCAAAAAAGCTACGCGCCGATCCACCAACTTCGGTTGCTCCCAACTTTGTATTGCTTGATCTTGGCCGGGTCAGCAGATACTCCATGTTTTGACACCACGTGCCCAAGGAATGCTACTTCCTCAAGCCATAACTCGCATTTCTTGACTTGAGCATATAAGCTTATTTTCACGAAGCCTTTCAAGTATCGACTTCAAATGGTGCTCATGATCTTCACGGCTTTTGGAATAGATGAGGATGTCATCAATAAAGACAACAATGAATGATCCAAATATTCTTTGAATACACGGTTCATCATATCCATGAAAGCGGCGGGAGCATTAGTCAATCCAAAAGACATGACTAAGAATTCATAATGCCCGCATAGGAGTTACGAAGGCACTCTTTGGAATATCCTCGGTTTTAATCTTGGTGATGATATCCGAGCGAAGGTCGATCTTTGAAAAGAATTGTGCTCCTTTGGAATGGTCAAACAGGTCATCAATGCAAGGTAACGGATACCTATTCTTGATGGTGACATGGTTTAATTCTCATTAGTCAATACAAAGTCGCATACTCCCGTCTTTCTTCTTTCTGAATAAAAGCAGAGCACACCCAAGGAGATGTCTTAGGGACGAATGAAACCAGATGTCTAACAATTCTGTAGTTGGACTTTTAACTCACGAAGTTCAATAGGAGCCATTCGATATGGGGTTTTAGAAATGGGTTTTATACGGTTCAAGGTCGATAAAGAATTCAACATCACGTTTACGGGGTAGGCCAAGGAAGTTCTTGAGGAAATACATCGGAAAATCACTAACAATGAAATTTTATTCAAATCGGCGTGTTTTTGTTCAAAATCGTGACATGGGCTAAGAAAGCTTGACATCCGTTTTCAATAAGCGAATAGCTTTATGACTTGATATGACGGTGGACTGATTTTAGTGGTTTAGTATTTTGAATTAAGTATGATAGGTTGGTTAGGAATATGAAAACTAATAACCTTACGAAAACAATCAATTTTAGCATGATGAGTGGTTAACCAATCAATTCCTAAAATCACATCAAAAGCAAGTATCTTTAAAGAGATAAGATCGGCGGGTAATGTGATAGTGCCAACTTGGATCAAGCAAGATTTATAAAGCGTAGATGTAACGAAGGTTTCACCCAACGTAGTCTCCATTGATAAATCAAAGTCTAATTTCTCCGAGTCGAGTTTAAGCGTTGAGCACAAGCGGAGAGATAAAAGAATGGGTAGAAGCCGGTATCTAGTAAGGTATAAACTCGCGCAAGAGTTCAAGATTAGCTTACGTGATCACCTCGTTCGGGTTCCTCACGTTTTGGCGATCACGACAAACGCTTCTTCGAGAACCATTTTGATTTTGACTTATCCGGGACAGCTTTTGGAGTCACCATCCCTGTTGAACTTGGTTTCACAACTAGACAATCTCTAGCTATATGACCTTCCTTTCCACAGTTATAACACACCTTGGATTGTTGTGGGCAGTTTGGGCTGATGTGTCCCTCTTTCCCGCATTTGTAACAAACGATCGATGCTCGTTCTCCTCCCCTAAAAACAGTTGATGTGTGTGCTGACATCTTCACGTTATCATTGTTGTACCTTCTCTTTTTGAAATCTCCTCCCGACTCGCTCCTTCTATTATCACGGCCACGATTACCACCAGAGTGGTTACCGCTTTTGTCCGAATGTTTTCCTCCCTGCTGGTTTTCATTGCTCTGATGACCACTGCCACCGGTATTACCCTGGTTGTGTTCCCTTGGTTTAACATACTCATTATCTTGCTCTAATAATTGAGCCCTGTTTACAACATCTGAATATAAAGAAAATTTATGAGAGATAAGATATTTAGAATCTCGGGCTTTAGACCTCTCGAAACATCCTCGTCATTTGTTCCTCATTCTCGACCAAATGAGGTGCAAACTGGATAACTCGCAAACTTCACCTCGTCTTTGGGACACCATCGTGTTGTTTTGTTCTAGTCGATAAACTCCACCTCCTTCATATATAGCGAATACTTTCGAGGAAAGTACTTGTCATTGAATAGTTTAAAACGTTTCCCAAGACATCTTTGAGTGCGGTGTTGAGTGGGTACGCTTCCTGACTCCCACCGATGAGTACGCCTCATGCGCTGAACATAAAGGTGGCGAATGGAACCTTCATTCCTCCGTGCATCCCAAGACATCGAATATCTTGGTAATTTGTTTGACCCACGTTTCGCTTATGATCGGATCGGACTTTCCTTAAATTCGGTGGTCCCAACTCTTTAAACTATTTGGTTTGTGACAAGTCGCGCATAGCATTTCTAGCGTATTTTGTGCACGAGTCTCCTAAATGCGATTTTTCATGAACTCGCAAAAAGCTCCTAAACATTCCATCATTCATCGTTTGCTTTCGGTAGTGTTGTTTACGGAGGAATATTGTCTTCTTCTATTGCACGTTCTCTGGTTTGTGACTAAAGGTTGTTCCACGATCTCATACACTCCATTGTTAATGTTCTCAGCAGCTATTCTTAAATATTGCCATAAAACAAGGGTTAATTAAACAAATTAACATATCACATTATATCCATATATTATGACCGACCAACAAATAAGCTTAGGTAGGACATACTAGCGAAAGATTTACTCATCTCTCCCTCCTAGTTCTATTCCCCGATCTCGCTTAAAGACCATATCCCTAAGCTCGATACCAAGCTGTGACGCCCCCAAAATAGGTATACATCACCCATTACGAAGTCATGAATACATAGTGCGAAATAAATACAACTTCATAATACAATTGTCGTGCAAAATACGACAACACATATACTGTGAGTTTGAATACAAATATAGTCTAATAGAGAGTATACAAACTCAAAAGGAGTCCTCATTACAATTATTGATACACTATTTTACAAAATAGTGAGGACTATTAATACATCTATCCTGAACCATCACTCCATACCCCGGCTAGTTCCTGCTATGTTCTCACCTCCTGGGAAGAAAAATGGAACAAAAAGGAAAAGGGTGAGCTCAACTAGCCCAGTAAAGAATATTATGACTAAGATAATATACAAAAATTTATCATTAGTCTTCAACAGGGAAAAATCTGATAAAATATATTAGACAACAAGTTTTAGATCAACAAGCATGCGTGAGCTTGACAATCCATTAGAAGAGTTAAGTAGAGAATGAGTTCTACTATCTTCTAAGATTTAAAAGTCCATCATCAATATTTTATCCTGTAACATCAATCAATATACATCTTTAATCAAATATTCATCTTTTGCACTTCTGAGCCAAAGATATTCATTTGTATCACCAGTTGGTCGTCATGTTCATCTCAACACCTGTTCATCTTTGCACTACGGGCCAAAGATATTCATCAGTTAATCATTCATCTTTGCACTACAGGCCAAAGATATTCAGTAATATCATCATTTAGGACTGAGGATGATGAAAAAATTTTAAAGAACAAATCCAGTGAGACCGAGGGACAAATATTAAGGATTCGTATAACAGTTTATCCAAGATCAATAATACTCCATAATAAACTATAGTGGAGTAAAATTCAAGAATGAAGATCAAAACATGGATTTAATTTCAAGAATAAGGGTCACAACAGATAACTTGGAAGAAGAAAAATTAATTTTTTTTTTTGTGAATAATAGCGTGAGCGATTGAAGTGACCGTGAACAATGAATCGTGAATGAAAGCAAGTGAGCGAAGAATCGTGATGAAAGATTGTGAATGAAGTAACCGTGAGTGAAAGAGTTTGTGAACAATACCAAGTCATGAAAAGTTCCAAATTTGATAAAAAGTTCAGACCAATAATCTTATGAAATGATATTAAATGAAACGAAATTTCTAATCATTTCAGGAATTATAGAAGCAATACTTATCATAGTAAGTTCAAATTTAGGAATATGAAATTAAATAATATCCCTTCCATACTATGGAGTATGAAAGAAAATAACATTTCTCACGAGTATTGAAATAAAATAATATCTTTTACCTTGGTAGAAACTGGATTTGACTGGAATATCAGATATTATTCTGAGAAAATTTTACAGAAAATTACGCTCAAAGTATTCTTATACTCAAGAAAATACTCATAATACTCTAGAATAGAAATTTCTGATTTATGAAGGTGTGTTGAGGAAGGAGGGGTTACCCCCTATTTATAGTGCAGCAAGGAGGAGAAAGCCAATTGAATTAGCCTAACTCTGCTAAATTTATTTCTCCTCAAATCTCACCTACCGCACATGCCTAACTTTCCCCCTGTTTTAATTGGATGAAGTCCCACCAATTGTTTGAAAATAAGGAAATCTAGCCTAACTCTCCTCATTTTTCCTCTACCACACTCAATGTTTCACTTTATAATTTCAAAAAGTTGGTGTCCACCATCTTTGATCAACTTTGCAGGCAAAACAAATCCACCAACCCACCACTTTTAATCACATGCATATATATATATATATAATATACTTGAATGAGTATTTAATCGAAGAACCAATTGCAATTCCACAGAAAATATGTCAAACATTATTTCATGCTAAAAATTCCTTCATTTATATCGATATAAAATAAATATTTCCTTATCATAAAAATCAATAATTTAATTATTCACAAATAATATTACAGAATCACAATTATGACAACAAGGCCGTTCCCAGGAAAGAGGGGCTTTCGATAAGGATTTCTCCTTCTTGGCGCCATGATTAGGTGACCAAACCTCTCCTTAATGAGAACTTTCTAGACATTGCCAATAATGTTATCTAATAATATTATTCAAATAATATGAATTATTGATCGATAATGGAAAATATATGTGTAGTGACAATTATTGAAACAACAATAATATAAAATATCAATATGACAATTATTGAATCAATAAAATAAAATATTGAACAATAATTCTTTGTAACAATTATTGAGTAGTGCCTTCTTACGTAAGAATCAATAATTCAACAATCTTTATGCAATCTGGTGTGCTCTTGTGCAACCACGCGTATTATTGTATTTTAACCACCGGGTAATCCAGCGGTGTTAAGCAGTAACAATTACATCGTTATTTATAAAAACTCAAGCTTGTCGTTTTCTTCATCAGTCAGCAGTTATGCCATTATATGGGGCCCATAATTGAGCGCTACGTGTCGTCGCGAATATTCCCAAACAAAAAAGAATATTCCACGACCAAATGAATATTCCCCGACAACAATGATTATTTTATAACCACTTGCTTATTTTGTAAAATTTGCACATTTCACCCATAACCAAAGTATTATATCAATTAACACCTTTTTATTTCAAAATAATGAATATAGGAAATTTAATTTTATTTATAAAAAGTTGGGGTCTTACACTTTTCATGCATTTTGTGTTCGTTTTGTAGATTATATGCTTGGGAGCTGAAATTGCAAAGAATTGGTATGAAATCGCAAAGAAAAGAAATCCGAACATCATTTGGGCGTTCATGTTTATCTCATGTTCTAGGCTTGGAACTTGGATTATATTGTAGAGCTTCTTCTTAGCTTTCCGAAACATCTTGAATCATTCAAATCGGAGTTCAGATACAAGAGTTACGATCTTTGTACCAACGGACATTGAACTTCACTGTTTTGGGTGACCATTTGCATAGCAGTCACTTCCAGTCTAATTTCGACCTTCATCCATCCGTTATTTCTCAATTCTAAAAGAATGAAAGTTGTAAAGCTCGTCGATATCTTCGATTTGATAAGTGGAAGGCCTCGTAACGCTTCCCAGATCAAACGTTCTGGCCATTTTCCCAAAGGACGTTAGAGCAGAAAAAGGACCCCCGCCCCGACGGGGGTTTTGTGAAGAGAATGCCCGCCCCGACGGGGGTCCTTTTTCTGCTCTAATGTCCTTTGGGAAAACGGCCATAACGTTTGATTTGGGAAGAGTTACGAGGCCTTCCACCTATCAAATTGAAGATATCGACGAGATCTACAACTTTCATTCTTTGGGAATTGAGAAATAACGGACGGATGAAGGTCGAAATTAGAATGGAAGTGACTGCTATGCAAATGGTCACCCAAAACTGTGAAGTTCAACGTCCGTTGGTACAAAGATCGTAACTCTTACATCTGAACTCCGATTGGAATGATTCAAGATGTTTCAGAAAGCTAAGAAGAAGCTCTACAATATAATCCAAGTTCTAAGCCAAGAACATGAAATCCAAAATGATGTCTGAATTGCTTTTCTTTGCGATTTCATACCAATTCTTTGCGATTTCAGCTCCCAAGCATATAATCTACAAAACGAACATAAAATGCATGAAAAGTAACTAAGAAATATGAGATTAAGCAACTAATTCAAGTAACAGATACCAGATAAGTAGGTATAAAACCTACTTATCATTTACGCATAGAGTTGAAATGTTTGTGCACAATACGTTATATGAAAGGCTGATCCCCCTAAGTACGAGGAGTCCCTATAGTCTTATGACTATTAAAGTTTAAGATGAAAGATTACTTATAACTATGAACATAGTTCGTGGTCTTATGACCCTCAGATATATATATTTCAGATTTTGATTATCATTGATAGATCATATTGTTCAGTTCTATTGAGCCTATTATTTGGCAGTTGTTATAAAGTTTTATTCGTTGTCATTTCAAGTGAGCATTGTTTGCTCACTCTTGCTTATATAACTATTACAACTAAAGTTGAGAAGGTCGATGTACCTAGCACCAGTAAAGAGAAAGGAAAGATGAACAAGTATTGAAGACTTGTAAACATGTTGACTTTTAATATTGTCAGACTTTGTTTTTAGTTATTATGATGAAGTTATTTAATTTTCCGTACTTGATATTTGTATTTAAAGGTTAGATGACCTGGGAGATTTTATTGGAAATTATTGATGTAATCCTTTAATAAGAAGGTTTATTGTTCAATTTTATTATATTTGGGTAGTTAGAAATGAATGCTTTTATCAAGTGAACAACAAATTTTGTGGGAATGAAGTACCTGGATTTGGGGGTGTCACAAGTTGGTAACAAAGCTTTATGTTATGAACCTTAGGTGTGGGAAAAGCCTTAGGAAGTAACCTTTGAAAAGATAGTGGTGATAAACTCTTATCGAGTTTTAAGGAAGAAGTAATAAAACACTTATGTGCTTCTGTGATTATAACTTATGTGCTCGTGAGTGTCAAGTAGTAATGATTAGTAATTAAAACTTAAAAATTTTGTTGTCAGAATGGCTAATGTAGGAGAATCCAGTCAGGCTAGGGAGGAAGAACCCCGGGTGCATATAGAGGAGTAGCCTCGTGACATTCAGGTGGTTTGGGAACAACTACTTCCACGGGAGTCATCTCCTTTGGTCATAGTGGTTGAGCAAAAGGGTTTACCTGATGAGGATGATGAGATAGAAACGAACGAGGAGGACTCCGTTGAGCTACCACAGTCGAATGAGGATGAGGAGGACGAGGAGGAAGAGATTCCACTAAACTCGATCGTTGCTTGTATGTACGATGAAGTATACGACCGCAATGTGGAACTTCAGGATACCGTCGAGGAGTTGAAAGAGATAGTAGCTGAACAACATACCTCGATGGCACAGAAGGACGATGAGATCCGAGATCGAGATGAACGTCTGAATAATGTCGAAGGGAAGCTGATCCACACTGAAGGAGAGAATGAACAAATGACAGAGGAGATTATAGAGCTGAAGAATAAGTTGAAAGAAGAATCTACTAAGAGGGCAAGAGCCGAAGACGCATACGAGGAAGCTTATCAACGAGCCGGGATAGCAGAGAGAGAGACACACGCAAAGAATATCAAGATGGAATAGATGAATAACTTATTCAACACCGTGATTAATCGAGCTCAAGATCGAGTTATGTATTATCCGATTCAGTTCGAGACACTACCTCCGTACATATTAGATCGCAGAATAATGTTCCGAATTATGGAGGAAGAGCGTCGTAAGGCTACACAACATTTTAGTAGGACGTCGTAGGGAATGTACCTGATATGCGATTATTAATATGATAAATAATATGAAAATCCCTGGTGATATGTAATCAATGGGATTTGATGTTGATGTTATCCTGAAACTTTAGTAGTTCAGAAAAGTAATGTAAATAGCAGTGATGCTATTGTTCTTATGTTTCCTAAAAGATTATGAACGAATAAAATTATTATTTTATTTTATTCAAAGTGTTATGTGTTATGTGATGATTTTTTTTATGGGGTGCAAGTTAAGTAGAAAATACTTAAAGGAATTGAGTAATAATCTAATGAGTATACTTTAACAGAAAATGCCTCCAAGACGTCAACCCCGACAAAAAACCCCTGAGGGATCTACCAATAACGATAATGTTTAGGCTAACCCAGTTCAGCAGCTAGTGACGTTACTGACGAGTGCACTGCAGAATCTACCGCAGAATCAAGCTGTGACATTTAAGGACTTCAAGGCGGTTGGACCACCAGAATTTTGTGGGTCCATGTATCCAGTTGAGGCACAGACCTGAATCATAGAGATAGAGAAAGTTTTCGAGGTAGCTAGGGTTGGTGAGAATCAGAAGACTATTTTTGCAACATTTATGTTGAAAGCAGAGGCTAGTTATTGGTGGCAAGCCATTAAAACTCGAGGAGGACAAGGGGTGATGACTTGGGATAGGTTTGAGGAGATATTCTTCAAGACTTATTTCCCGGAGAGTTCGAAGAATCAGATGGAGAAGCATTTTTTAGAACTGAAGCAGGGAACAATGATGGTATCGGAGTATGCCGCAAAATTTAAAGAGTTGGCGAGGTTTGCTCCATATCAAGTCAACATAGATGAACACAAGGCTAAGAGGTTTGAGCATGGACTTAAACCCTTGTTGTACAGTAGAGTCTCCATGTTTCAGCAGAAGTCATTTACAACAGTAATGGAGAAGGCAATTCTCGTTGAAGGTGGATGCGAGGCTGTAACAAAGTTTAATCAAGAACAAAGAAAGAAGAAGAATGAAGGCGAGGTTAAGAATGATGGTGGTGGTAGTGGAAATGGTAATAATTACCTGAAGAGAAAATGGAATGGAAATGTGGGTGCTGGAAACCAGCAGGGTAACTAGCAGAATAGGAAGTTCGAAGCATGTGCTACATGTGGGAAGTTTCACAAGGGTATATGCTTAAGTGGGAAACGTGTATTGTAAGACCCCAACTTTTTGAATAAAGATTAAATTTTCTCGAAATATATTTTTGAATATTATGGTGTGGATTTGATATAATGTTATAGTTGTGGGTAATATTTATAAATTTTGCAAAGTATGCAAGTTGTTATATAATATTCGATTGGTCGGGGAATATTTGTTTTAACAGGGAATATTTGTACAATGACACAATCATTGGTGGACCCCCCACAACGGAATTATTGTCAGATTGAGAAAACGACAAAAATACTTTATGAAAATAACAGCGGAAGTTTTACCGTTAACTATTGAACTACCTTAGTAGTAAAGTACAAAGAATGTCTGGCGTGATTGAATAGTAGTACACCAGATATTGATTATTGATGCTTACGAGAAGTCATTCGGTTATTCTCAATTATAGCTACGAATAATTCTTTTGATCATATCTCTCATATTATTGATTCGATTATTGTCATAGTATCATCTCGCATAATATGTTATTTTATTAAATTAATAATTGAGACGACAAAGTTATTCATATTATTAAATTGCAATATTTACAATGTCTAGAAGTTACATCGAGGAGAGGTTTGGTCACCTAATTGCGCATGATAGGAGAAATCCTTATTGAAAGCCCCTCTTCCGGGAACGACTGGTTGATAAATATTGTGAGTTATAATATTAATGATGAATGTTATTAAAATTGAAGTTGTGTTCGGAGTTGAATTTGGAAACGCGGATGTGATATTTGAGTCAGGAAAGATGAAATTAGTAAAATAGTCTATAAACACAAAATTTTCCTAATTCACTATTTGATCAAAGTCAACAGTTGACTTTTTTAGGAAAAAGTCAAACTTCGAAATTTCAAAATTTATATTTTGATAAAAATGGTTTCATTGTGTTGAAATTATTTGTGTTAATGAAAATCGACAATTATTTCGATAATAATTGATGTCTGGAGGTTATATTGATTAATGGTATAACTTAGGATAAATGAGCAATTGATTGCTATTATTTCTCATGATTATAACTATTTGTTCACATGTGTATACTATTGTTTCACATTCTTGTTACTATTAGGGGAGTTGGTGTAAGATTGATAATACTTGCATGACTAAGTTAAAAATGGAGGTATAGATGGAGGTACTATACCGTAATTTGTATTTTCACATGTCTAGAACTATTGATTCACATAATTTACTATTGAATCACATTATTTACTGTTAGGGGAGGTGGTGCAAGTTTGATAATACTTCCATGACTAAATTAAAAATAAAGAAAAAGTTGGAGGTATTGTACTGAAATTTTTCGAGCCCCAAAACGTGCAATTATCGAAACTATATTTTTTTATAAATAGAAGCTCATTCTTCCTTCTTTTCTCACCAATTCACAAAAGCTTTAGAGCGATTATTATAGAGAGAAATTATAGAAAGAATAAGAGAAGTCTGCTACCTCACTATTCCAGTATCTAGTTTTTCTAAAGGTAGGGAGTATTATTTCTTTCTTATCTATGAAGAGAACTTCTCTTATTCCATTATTTATTATTCTATTGGAATAACCTGTATACGCGGGCTACCCTATACTTGGTGAAATTTTTCTGTTGTTCCATTCTTTATTATTCTGTTGGAATATCATGTATGCATTTTTCATGGGACTGATTAAAGTCTTTATTATTCCGTTGGAATATCCTCTCTCATGCGCTTTTCTTGGGACTGATTCCGTTATTTATTATTCTGTTGGAATAACCTGCCTGTGTGGTCTATCGCATGCTTGGTGATTTCTTTTGTTATTCCATTCTTTATTATACTCAGTTGGTTAAAGTTTTGACTTCTATAATCCATGAAATTAGTGGAATATCCTTGATATTTGTGCTTCATCCAGTATCTTTTCATGTAAATATTCTTCTAAGCATTCTTGAATTTTACTCTACAAAGCAGTATCATGTTGACAATTTGGACATTATTAGTTCTTGGACAAATTAATTCTTGAACTTGTTTTATTGAATTCTTATATCATTGTCATCATCCTCATATTTATATTTTTTGAAAGTCATCTGTGGCCTGTAGTGCATAGATGGACTTGGTATGATTATGACCAGGGATTATTCGGTGTAATCATGACCGTAATATTACAAATGATGTAGTAAAAGTCCTCATTGGCCCGTAGTGCATTGATGGATGATTGTTAGCATGATCATGACCATTATTGAATACACAAATATTCTTGGCCCGTAGTGCATGGATAATTGTGGTCGTGATACTAAAGAATATCCTTGGTCGTAAAGTGCGGGGTGATTCGATGATGTGGATTATTTATTAAGCCGAGTCCCAGCGATAAAAGTGATGAAAAACCTTTTAAATCATAAAAGATAGTAGATTTTATTCTCCACTTGACTCTTTTAATGGATTGCTTATTCCGCTGCAGTTAAACTTGATGGTTGTTATATTGTATCAATTTAACACTGTTGAAGGCTAACGATAATATATTCTGCATTATCTTAGTCATAATATTTCCTACTGGGCTAGTTGAGCTCATCCTTTTACTTTTATTGTTCTCTTCAGGAAATGAGAACGTAGCAGGGACTAGTCGAGGAACGGAGTGACGGACCAGATGATAGCATTAGTAGTCCTCACTATTCAGTGAAATAGTGGAAAATAAATGTAATAATATTAAATTTGAGTTTGAATATTGTCTAGACGACAATATTTGTATTAAAACTTACAGCTTATGTTTTGTCGTACTTTACACGACAGTTGTATAATTAAGTTGTATTTATATTCTATACCATGTATTTGACGACTAAGAATAGATGATGTATACCTATTTTGGGGGCGTCACATATATGCTTTAATTGTGGCTAGGAAGGTCATATCGCCCCAAATTGTAATCAACCCAAGAAGAACGTTTTCTTCACGTGCGGGTCAAAGGATCATTTTGCTCGTGAGTGCCCTAAGAAGAAAGCTGGAGAGACAACATGAAGCAAAGGGAGGTAGCAGTGGAGGTACATGGACCATTGCTGGACCAACGTCATCAAACAGACCCACAGCCAGAACCTTCAACATAACTATGCAAGATGCTGTTTAATCAAAGGATGTTGTGTCAGGTATAATCCCAATCAATGATATAGATGCTTATGTATTATTTGATTCGGGTGCTACTTGCTCGTTTATATCTGATGAATTTGCTAAGAGGTTAGAATTGTCTAGTGAAGAATTGAATTTCCCTTTAAACATAGAAATTGCGAATAAGGAAGTAATTCCTGTTAGGTTCGTATACAAGAATTGTAGGGTGAATATTAAAGGGAATATCATGATGGTAGATTTAATCCCGATTAAACTTAGAGAGTTTGATGTTATATTGGGAATGGATTGGCTATTTAATTATGGAGCGATAATTGATTGTCAAAAGAATGTGTAAACCTTATGACTCCGTCAAAGGTAGTTTTCTATGGTAGCAAATCGCCTAGACATGCGAGATGTCTGACGATTATGTAGGCCAAGAAGTTATTAAGTCAAGGTTGTGTGGGTTATTTAGCTTCAGAGACAGAGAATGAACACGCCGAGCATCTTCGGATAGTGTTGGATACATTAAGGAGGGAGAAGTTGTATGCAAAATTCTCCAAGTGTGAGTTTTGGTTGCAGAGAGTGCAGTTTTTAGGGCACGTTATCGACAAAAATGGTGTTTCGATGGATCTAGTGAAGGTAGAAGCGGTTCTCAATTGGGAGCAGTCGAAGACGCCGACAAAAATCATGAGTTTCTTAGGATTGGCGGGATACTATCGAAGATTTATTCGGGATTTTTTGAAATTAGCATCACCGTTGACCAATCTTACCAGAAAGTCAGTCAAGTTCGTTTGGACGGAGAAGTGTAAAGAAAATTTCTTAGAATTGAATAATGGGCTTAGTCAAGCACCTGTGTTGGCTTTATCGGACAACACGGGAGGGTTTTTAGTGTATAGTGATGCGTCACACAAGGGTCTTGGCTGTGTACTGATGCAATACGGCAGGGTCATTGCATATGCTTCACGTCAGTTGAAAGATTATGAGAAGGGATATCCGACTCATGACCTGGAGTTAGCAGCAGTAGTTTTTGCCTTAAAGATTTGGAGACATTATTTGTATGGCGAGAAGTGTGAGATATATACGGATCACAAGAGTCTTAAGTATATCTTCACGCAGAGAGAGTTAAACATGAGGCAACGCCGATGGTTAGAATTGATCAAAGATTATGATTGCGAGATTCTGTACCATCCAGGCAAAGCAAATGTAGTGGCAGATGCCTTGAGTAGAAAAGGCAGAGAGAAGTTATTGAAGTTAACCATTCAAGAAGAATTGGTGAAAGATTTCGAACGACTAGACTTTGAAATTAGGTATTCGAGGGAGACCGATGAGCAATTATTTACAGTGACAACGAGCTCGACTTTATTGGATAAGGTTAAAGAGGCACCAGAAAAAGAAAAAGATCGCAATAACATCAAGAAGCGATTGATTGAAGGTGAGGAATTGAAATTTAAGATTGATAGCACTGGACTGCTAAGATTTGAAGGACAAATTTGGGTACCGTTAGTACCAGAACTGAGAGAAGAGATTTTGCAAGAAGCGCACAGTACGAGATATTCTATACACCCAGGAAGCATAAAGATGTACCAAGATTTGAGTCACCACTTCTGGTGGCCAAACATGAAGAGAGAGGTTACCGAATGCGTAAGTAGATGTCTAACTTGTCAGAGAGTCAATGCAGAGCACCAACGTGTTAGAGTTTATGCCCTAGAGGCCAATTATTTGATATAATTGCTTAACGTTTTGATATTATATTTGACTGAATAAATGAATGATTTTATTATGGTTTTATTTACTGTGTTATATAAATGTTAACATAATAAAAATCCTTAGAATGTTGATACAAATTATATAGTTTCAAGTATGTGACTTGAACATGAAATTATATAATTACAATTAGTATCATTGTTCTTAAATGTCCCTAGTCGAGTATCATTGTTGATGGGACAACAATGATGCATTAAGACTAGTATGTGGATTGACTGATGACCAAATCTCATTGGTCATAAATATATGAGATATTAAGTCTATGCATAGGTACATGTTAGAGAACGATGAATTGGACATACCCACCATGAGAATTCTATGTGGAGCATTATGCGAAGTGTCATTAGCAATTCTCATAGTGACAATGATGTAATGGTCCTCCGATCTGAAATCACTATATTTCTACACGGGAATTTATGTACTTTGATATCATCAAATGTCACCTTTAATAGGGTGGACTATAAAGGTGATTATTGGGTACATCATGAAACGTGTGAGGAATATGAGTGATCTAGATGGAATTTAACCATCCTATATATTAGGGGTGATATCCATAGGCCTCTTGATTGAGTAGGACTATGAAATGCATGGCCATGCTCAAATAGTGATTTGTTTCATATAGTCTACTCATTGATCAAGAAAAACTCAGATTAAATTATAAAGAGTATAACACATTCCATGACTCGAGTTTAATCTAGGATATTAAGGTTAAAAGGATTAAATTACATTGAAACATTGGTCACGAAAAGGTTGCATCGAATCATCGATCTTATTATTACTTGGGTAGCAGTGATGCATTACTAGATGCCGCTCACTGTTTATAATTTTATAATATGATTTTAAAATTATTGCCAACGTAATAATAACCTATAGGGTCACACACATAGAACGTAATTAAAAAGGGAATTAATTTAAATTATAAAGATTTAAGTATATCAATATGATTGATAGTATTTAAATTACGAATTAAAATTAATAGGATAATTTATATATAGGTATATTAATTAAGTAAGACTTAATTAAGATATATATATATATATATATATATAAAAATAGGATTTTATTTTAATGAGATTAGGTTTTGATTAATTCGATTTCTTCGCTATATATATATATATATATATATATGATATATCAGCGTATTAGGAAAGTTAATAATAACCTAAAACCCTAGCCGCTCTTAGAGACAGACTAGAGAAAACAGTTTCGAAAATCCTCATCCTTGGTGGCTAGTACCGCAGTTCCTTTTTACTGCAGATCGTATTATAATGATTCATGAGGCGTTCGTGTGGATACCATAGAATCTTTGTTAGATTAGATTGCGTTGGATATTCGACCGCATCGTTTCTAGCTTTCATAATCGGTATAATATCTAAACCACTAAATTAATTTCTGTTTCGCATGGATCCTATTTTGGGTTTCGGAAATTGCTTTGATTATTTTATATTTCCGCTGCGTTTTTGTGTCGAAAACCCCACACAACGACCAAGCGGGTTATTACAACCATTAGAGATTCCAGAATGGAAATGGGAGCACATCGCAATGGACTTTGTGGTGGGACTTCTGGCAACACAGAAAAGGCACGAGGCCAAATGGGTGATTGTAGACCGTCTTACTAAGTCATCTACTTTTTGCCAATTAAGATTAAGTATAGTTAGGACCAGTTAGCCAAATTATATGGCAAGGAAATTATCTCGAGGCATAGGGTGCCGGTATCTATTGTATTAGATAGAGATCCGCGATTCACGTTAAACTTTTGGAAGAGTCTTCAAGAAATAATGGGGATACAACTACGAATGAGTATTGCGTATCATCCGCAGACCGATGAGCAAAGCGAGAGAACGATTCAAATACTTGAAGACATGCTCTGAGATTGTGTGATGGACTTCAAGGGTAGTTGGGAGGATCACCTTCTATTAGTAGAGTTCGAGTATAACAATAGTTATCACGCTAATATTGGGATGTCGCCGTACGAAGCACTGTATGAGAGGAAATGTAAAATGCCCTTATGCTGGGACGAAGTTGGAGAACGTCGATTGTTGGGACCAGAGTTGGTACAACAGACGGTAGAAATCATCAAGGTGATAAGAGCCCGACTAGTAGCAGCTCAAGATCGCCAGAAGAAGTATGCACATTTACATCGCAAGAAGAAAGATTTTGAGTTAGGAAGCTATGCATTTATGAAAGTATCTCCATGGAAAGGGAAGATTCGTTTTTGGAAGAAGGGAAAGTTAAGCTCTAGGTTCATAAGACCGTTCAAGATTTTGAGGCGAGTCGGTGAAGTGGCGTACGAGGTAGCGTTACCTCATGAACTTGAGCACATTCACAACGTGTTTCATGTGTCAGTATTGCGGCCGTATATACTGTACTATAAGCACGTTATCTCTTATAAACTAATCCAAGTCGAGAAAGACTTATCGTACGAGGAAGTTCCTGTTTAGATACTAGATAGGAAGGAACAGAAGATGAGGAATAAAATCATCCATTTCGTTAAGATTCTCTGGAGGAATCACGCAGTCGAAGAAGCTACGTGGGAGCTAGAAGAGAAAATTAGAGTGAATTATCCATTTTTATTTGAGTAACCTTATTTTTACAATTCCGAGGACGAATTTTTTATATGGGGGGAGGGATGTAATGACCGTGAATTTTAAACTCCTTATTTAATTAAATATGTGATTTAATTTTTAATGAGTTAGTTTTGTGAGTCTATTTAAACCTTATGTGGTTATGTGAATTTATGAAATGATTAAAGGGAGTCACTAATATTTATTTAAATTGGTGGACTAACCCTAAGAGTTTGGTATCAAAGAATTGTTAAGATTCTTAATGATTAAATATTCAATCTATTTGAATATAGTGACAGGATTTAAACATATTGATTCATTTCAATTATGGGTATGTCACCACTATAGAAGTTAAACTATATCATATCGAACTTATGTGGTGATAGAAATTGGAAATGGCTTGAAGCTAACCTATTTTGGCACTACCAGGGATCGGTGCAGCTGTGCCCTCCCTGCAGTACAAAATGGCGCAGCTGTACCAGTGTCCAATATGAGAAAAGTTAGTTTCTACTATAGAAAATGAAATGGAACATTAATGTAAGGTGTGACATGCATAAAATCATATGATAAGAATATATTCTACTGATATGGAGTATCAAGTAGTGAAATAAAATTATAAGTGATTGTTAAATAGAAATAATTGAATATCCGTGTATTCCAGGAATTGGGAAAGAAATTATATGTGTACACTGGATAGATAATATTAATTAATGATGAGGATATGTGAGTAATAAAATATAATTATGGAGATACCCGGACAATAATACCAAACTGCGTATTTTATTGCGTGTATTCAATGTACATGGATTATATGATGTGAGTACATAAATAATCCTTAATTTCCTAATATGGTAACAAATGTACATTAAGATTACATTTTTGGGAATTAAAAGAACCAAACAAAGCCTGAAATAACTTGTTGCTGAGATTTTGCTCTTGTCCCAAATTGAGAGTCACAATAGTACATGAACAGTGGCCTAAAAGCTAGTTTACGTAACTTCCAAATGGCTAAACTTAGGTAATGATTTCAAGGCCAATGGCTGATGGGGAGTTGTTGAACCACTCCTTAGCAACCAATGTGTTCTTCCTTTGCACCATGAGCTCTAACATTAGGGTAATGTCAATATCTAGTCCAAGTTTCTTCTATAAATACAAGCTCCAAATTCAGTTTTTGGGTTGCTAGACATTGTTTGATAAGTCTTAGTTAGAGAGTCCTAAGTTGCTGAGCATTGTAGAAGCATACTCAGTGAGTAGGAAGTCCAATTCAAGCTTAAGGAGGTATAAAACTCTAGTTATGTTCTTGAAATGGGTCTTGTATAATTCTTGAAATTTGTTAAATTTCTATGTTAATCAATGTGAATTATCATGACATAATGTGTTTAGAAAGTATGTTTACTTGTATGAACCCTTAAATGGTTGATTGGAAAATGTTTAAACTAAAAAGAATCATGTTGGGTAAGGCTCTGCAAAACAGAGTCCGTTTCTGCTTCTAGTCTTGGCATGGCGCTGTTGCCCCCTATTTGTACTAAGGTGCAGTGTAAGAACCCGAATTTTCAGAAAATATTAAAATAAGAATTTAGTAAATAAAATTCTTAAAGCATGAGTTGGGTTCGAATAAGAATATATAAATATGTTACGAGGTATGTGGTATTGTGTTACATATGGTAATATGAGCTATGTAATATGTGATGTTGTGTTTAATAAATATATATCATTATTATATATTTGTTGTAGAGGTGAATTAGTAAAGAAGATGGGTAGAAATTTATCTATCAATATTAAATAATTTATAGAATTATTTTATCATAGTAAGTTGGTGATATTAAATATCTTTGATAATTACCAATTTCTTGAGTATATGTACGAGTAAGTATCAAGTCTAAGGCAGTGCAACTGTACTCTTTAATGGTGGATGTATAGGAGCTGGGCTAAACGATTCCTTCAAAGAGCGGAGGTATATACGAATTAGTAACCGATCTAACTCACTGTGAAAACAGTGTAGACGAGACGGAAACTAATTTGTTGGTTGTTTGTGGGAAACCACTCAATGTACTATATTGAATACCATTAAAGACTCGATGTGTGCTAGGTTTGGACTTGTACATATGTACATTGTTAACGAGAGAAGAAAATCGATATATCTTTAGATAAATATTTTTATAGATTTATTGACTAATATTGGGATATGGTTAAATGTATAGATTAAAGAAAGAAGAGTTGAACTTGAAGTTTAATCTCTAAATTATTGAAGAATGTAGTCATTGGAGATTTATTTTGGTTAGTATAATGAGGTAGCATGTATGGGGGGCATGTTAAAGGATTTGCAAGTTAAGTTATGTTTCTGTTGAAGCATAACATTTATGCGTCCTAACTTAAGGTGGCGCCAACCGCGCCTCTCAAGTTTAAGACCCGGTAGCCGTGCTTTGGCCTATAGAAAGTTCTAAGTAAGTTTATGAAAATTTGATTTCAAGACATGTATACTAATAACTCTTATAAAGGTCATAAAATGGTGACTAAGTGTTCATGAAGGAATTTAGTTAGGAAAACATGACTTGAATAAGAATTAATTAATTAACCCAGAATAAATATTGGTTAATTAAGTGATTTTATGGAAGAATTATTAGATTAATTAGTGTAGTACATACTAATTATTGTAAGAAAAGAAATGATTAATATTAATTAATCGTTGTGATATTAAAATGTGATAATGGGTTAAAACTACCCAACTGAATGATATTTAGCCCAATTAAGATATTAATGTGCACATTATCATTAAATAGTATTTCATGTTACTATGTGTAATATGGAAAATTTGGGTAATAGTAATGTAGACACTCGAAATTTTCTGCACACCTGTCACTGACATTGCAGGAGGACAGATTCATCTTTCAGAGATAACCCTGGAAGATAACTCATATCCAGTCCGGATACTACCAAAAGTTAAGTCTCAACCCCGGAACACACACCGGGAGTATCAGTTCCAACCTCGGAGATAACCCCGAGGCAGGCAGTTCCAATACTGGAAATTCCACCGGAGAAGGCCGATTCATCTCGGAGATAACCCCGAGATATTCAGTCTCAGTCCCAACACTGGGAGTAATAGTTACCATCCTTGGAGATAACCCCAAGGAGTGCAGTTGCAGTCACGGAGATAACCCCGGAAATGCTTGTTTCAAATGCACGCAATCAGCTTCAACATCGGCACTCACACTGAGGCACTCAGTATAAGACCCAGAGATAACACCGGGAAGACAAGAACACCTTAGAGATGACATTGAGGACCTTCAACACTTGCAGTAGTGCAATCTCAAAGATAACACTGAGCAACGTCTGCTTTATCAGCCTAAACTGGAGATAACCCCGGTGAGGGGAAAAGTCGTCATCTTTCCACCTTGCCGCCACATCGCACCATCTCAACATCTCATACATACATTTCTACACAACAATGTCCTATAAGAACCAAGGAATTCCAATCCCGATTGACTATTGCGCAGGGCAACGGATATAATTTGAAGCTTGAAGACCGGAGGGCATGGTCCCATCTTCCTGACTTCGTACAACCTCTAATCCCATGTCATTGCGCAACTCTCGACAACGGCGGTCCAAAATAGGTCTTACATTCGAATGCCTGAATTGTAATTCTAAAACTTTGAGCGGACATCACAGTGCATGCGTGCACGTACTTCGAGACGGCATGACCAGTCGAGCATGGGGCACCCCGGGAAGCCGCAGGTACATTTGCGGCCATCGGAGGCTCCCCCCCTCTATAAATAGAGGGCTTGGGGTGGCCATTTGAAAAAAAGGCGAAGAAGCCCTTTCAAATTTGCTCTATACTCACCCTACACTGAGTGCTTTCTCATTTTAAACACTTGTGAGCTCACATATAGCTTCTATTTTGTACCGGCGGGAGCCAAGTGTTCATCCATTTAAAGATATAGAAGTCTTCTTTGGCAGCCCATTGTAAGCCTTTCTCTTCATCTTTGCATACACCATTCTTCACGTTGAGAGTTGTGTTGCGTGTGTGTGACAAACAAGATTTTGTAATTTAATTTTAATATTTATTAAATTAAATAAATATTTTTTTTCGATGATTTAATTATTAGATTAAATAATTAATTGATGAAGTTGTGG
This sequence comes from Panax quinquefolius, assembly GCA_020205615.1. Classification (NCBI taxonomy): domain Eukaryota; kingdom Viridiplantae; phylum Streptophyta; class Magnoliopsida; order Apiales; family Araliaceae; genus Panax; species Panax quinquefolius. The sequence continues at coordinate 93,346,223 of CM035167.1, read as the reverse complement.
TAGATTAATTTAATTATATGTGTTATATTTATTAAATCAATGTGGAGAATTTTTATTATTCAAAGTATGTAATTATGTGAGCTTATTGAATTAAAAGAAATATTTAATAAGGCTAATATTATTTTAATTAATAATAAAATTAATATTTTGATAGAATTAATAAAAGGGAAAATTAATTATGTGACTATGTGAAGTAATGAGAAATTATCATATTTTATTTAAATTAAAGTAAATAAGATATTTGATTTATTTTATAAAGGGGTGTGGCACTATTAAACTATAGTATAAAAGATTTATTAAATTAAATGGATTTGAGCCATTTAAGGCTAGCCAAACGGAGCCCTTTGGGAAGTTGGGAGCAGTTAACTCATGATTGGGTTAACTGACCACAACTGCGTCAGTTTTTAAAATTTTATATAAGTCTTCTTTCTTTTGTTAAGTCCTTTATTTTCTAAGTCTGGGAAAAAGAAAACAAGTTCACAGAGAGAAATTGAGAAATTGTTGAGGGAGATTGTGAGTGGGTTATTGAAGAAACATCTGAGAAAGGTTTCTCTACTAATCTATACTCTGGGTAATTCCTTTAACCTAACTTCAAATTACGTTGTTTATATTTTTATGAAAATGGTTTTTAAGTTCTGTTAAAGTCTTTGTAATTAGAAAGGGTAGCAATTATGTGTTTGTTTATGATAATATGTTATAATAACATGTTATCTACAATCTTTGTATGTTTTCAAAGCATTAAATCCATATAAATATATAGTAATTAGATTATTTTAAAAGATACAGAGTATAAAAGTGTAAATATGACCATATGGCCCTTATGTACAAAATTTATGCGTTAAATCATATGTTTTATCATAAATTTACACTGTACATGATTATGTATATTAAAACGAAGAAAACAAACTTCGAATGGACAGATTCGGTGTTATAATGAACCCGCAGTGTTAATTTTTATGTTTTGTGTTCAAAACTTTCAAGAACATCAAGAACAGTGAAATTATATAATTTGATTCAAGTAATTATGTGTTTAAACTTGTTAAAATCACTCTATAAAGGTTGGGTAATTATTATGTACGAATTCTAGTATATGGGTATGTTTAATTAATGTATTTAATTATCATGTAAGGATAATTTTGCCTGACTCTGTGTTCTTCGTGAACAGGAAATTCAAAAACTGGAGTTCTGCGCCGCGAAGCCAACTCCAAGCCTTAAAGCCAGCGCCGCAGCGCCAAAGTCCAAGCCACAGTGCCACCGCGCCAAGAACAAGCCTGATGGTGGCGCCGCAACGCCACTCTGCAGATGGTCCAGAAATGATTTTTTTTAATTGTTCAAGTCTAAGAATGTGATAGTAACCTAACCTAATGATCATAAAAATATGTTAGACGTATAATGAGACGTTAAAATAGATTCTTAACATGTCAATAACGCATTTACGTGTGGATTGAATTATTGAACGTATAGTTAGCTTATTGTTCGTGAAGTGTAACTTATGTGAGAATAAGTGTGGTAATTTGACTAAGTATAGTCATAATCCGAGTTAGAAAAACAGAATGAACTTGTGATGACTAGTTACGTTATAATTGACGGGAATTGTGAATATGAATGGTATGTAGTATTAAATCGGGGAACGTGTAAAATTATTGTGTAACCTACACACGAGGCAAGTTTCTTAACCCTACTTGTTATTGATATGCAAGTTTATAAACTTATCTCTTTACATTGAACAAATTATAAACTTATGTTCTATATCGAGCAAGTTCTTATTATTTATTAATCTTTTCAAAGTATGATTCTGTTATACAATATTTATTCTGTTGTATACCTCTTAAGTTTGTTATTCGATTTAAATATCAGTTATTGTTGAACCTTGTAAGACTAGCGAACCCTTATTGATTCGACTAGTCGATATTTGATGAACGTTCTAAATTTTAGAACCCTTATTGATTTATCCAAACCAAACTTCCTTTGGTGCGGACTCTAATGTCAAACTGAGATGAACAACCCTGTATAGGGATTACTTATGCGTTAGCGTTAAGATATTGTGCACAGTATGGTACTAAGGGCTGATCCCCCTAAGTACGAGTAGAAGAGTCCATAGTCTTATGATTGGTAAAGGTTTTAAGTATAACCCTTGATATCCTATGACATAGTTCAAGGTCTTATGACCCTCAGAAATCTTTTGATTCTTTTTATTCATTCTTGATTCAAAAGTTGAGTTTTTATTCCAAAAGTCTTTGATTCACTTGTATGTTATTATATTATTATTTCATTATTATACTTGTGGGCAATCGTGCCCACTCTTACGTAATAATAACATTGCAGTTAAGAACGAAAGGTCCGACGAGCCTTCTACTAGCAAAGGCAAGGGCAAGATTAATAAGTGATGAAGACTTGTTGTTTTATGTGACGGTGTATTTATGGTTTAGACTTATGTTAATGTTGTGTAAGACGATTAATTATTTATGTTTCCTCAATTAAGATTTAAGGTTAGTATGACCTGAGATTTATGTATTTATTTCAGATGATGTAACTCCTTAAGGAGAGGATTTATTTATTTCTATTTATGTTTTCATTTATTGGGTAGATAGATATATGATGTTTGAATAGTGAACACCAAATCATGTGGGAATTAAAGTACCCGGATTTGGGGGTGTCACAGGTTTGCTATCGTTTGATGTTAAAACTTTCGATTTGAGTAAATATATCAAGTTGTTTGAGATAATGTGTTAAGTGATTATGTTAAATTGTTGAGTTAACCCTTAACTATTTAGAGAATTTAATAAAGATCTAATAAGCATATATTTTAATAGAAATATACCTCCAAGAAGAAGACAAAATCGTCAACCAGCTCAAGAAGAATTGACGAATAACAATAACAACAACGCCAATGCTAATCCCGTTCTGCAATTGGTGAACTTATTAGCTGGAGCGATTCATAATCAACCTCAAGCTCCACCGAATACTACGTTCAAGGATTTCAAGGCGGTGGGACCGCTAGAGTTTAAAGGCTCCATGAACCCGATAGAAGCTCAGACTTGGGTTATGGAGATGGAAAAAGTTTTTGATGTCGCTAGAGTCAGAGAGGACCAGAAAACCGCTGACGCAACGTTTATGCTGAAATTTGAAGCCAATTATTGGTGGCAAGCAAACAAGGTCCTTGGAGGAGAAGGTATGATTACGTGGGAGAGGTTCAAAGAGATATTTTTAGAGATGTATTTTCCGACCAGCTCGCAGAACCAAATGGAGGTCCAGTTTCTGGAGTTGAAATAGGGGAATATGTCCGTACTAGACTATGCGGCAAGATTCAATGAGTTGGCAAGGTTTGCCACATATCAAGTGCACACGGATGAGAGAAAAGTAAAAAGGTTCGAACAAGGACTGAAGCCCTGGTTGTATAGTAAAGTGTCGATGTTTCAGTTGAAGACGTTCGCTGGGGTACTGGAGAAAGCCATACTCGCTGAAGGTAGAAGCGATGTGGTAACAAAATATAATCAGGATCAGAAGAAGAAGAAGAAGAAGAAGAAGAAGAGTGAAAGTGAAGGAATTAACAAGGCTAGTTGAAGTAACACAGGAGGTGGTAATAATCAGAAGAGAAGGTGGTCTGACAACTCGTCAACTGGAAATTAGCAAAGAGGTCAGAAGAAGAGGATCGAAGCATGCCCAACCTGCGAGAAAGCTCATCTGGGAGTTTGCATGAAGGGAAAATGAGCGTGTTATAATTGTGTTCAGGAAGGCCACATAGCACCTAACTGTCCTAACCCAAAGAAGGGTGCCTGCTTCACCTGTGGCTCAAAGGATCATCTAGCCAGAGACTGTCCTAAGAAGGGATCTGGAGGGGCAGGATCAGGAGGATATAGGGGAACCAGCGGTGGAAGCGCTCTGACTATCACAGAACCGACCGCAACCAACCGACCGACTGCCAAGATATTCAACATGACAGTGCAGGATGCTGTGCAGTCTCGTGATGTGGTGTCAGGTATCATTTCGATTAATAAAGTTAATGCTTATGTATTATTTGATTCAGTTTATATCTGATATCTTTGCTAAGGATTTAGAATTGTTTAAGGATGAGTTAGAATACCCCATGAACATAGAAATTGCGAATAGAGAAATAATCCCTATTAAGTACGTACATAAGAACTGTAGAGTGGATATTAAGGGTAATATCATGAACGTAGATCTTATCCCTATTCGACTTGGGAAATTTGATGTTATCTTGGAAATGGATTGGTTATTCAATTACGGGGCTGTAATTAATTGCCAGAAGAAGTGTATTAATCTTATGACTCCGTCAAAGGTTTTATTTTATGGTAGCAAGTCGCCTAGACAAGCGAGTTATCTGACGATGATGCAGGTCAGGAAGTTGTTAAGACAAGGCTGTGTAGGATATCTAGCTTACATAGTCGACAGTTGTAAAGATAATCCAAAAGTAGAGGAGATACCGGTAGTGAGGGACTTCGCAGACGTATTTTCGGAAGATTTTCCAGGACTTCTACCAGATAGAGAGGTTGAGTTCCTGATTGATTTGGCGCCAGGAACAACTCCAATATTGAAGGCACCATACCGAATGGCACCGGTAGAGATAAAAGAATTGATGGTACAACTACAAAAATTACTGGATAAGAAGTACATTCAACTGAGCGTATCGTCGTGGGGAGCGCCGATGTTATTTGTGAAGAAGAAGGACTGGACGATGCGACTCTGCATTAACTATAGAGAACTGAATAAGGTGACGATTAAGAATAGATACCCAAAGAAGGTGAATATGTGCCAAAGATACGCCTTAAGTAGGAAGGGTCGGGAGAAATTGATGATGTTGACCGCTTAGAAGGAGCTAATTTCAGCCATGGAGAAGTTAGAATTGAAAGTGAAGTATCCTATGGAAATTGATGAGAAACTATTCCAGATGCAATCTGGTACAACCCTACTAAATAAAGTTAAGGAGGCTCAACTTCAGGATGAAGAATGTAAAAAGGTGAAAAAGAAGATATTCGAAGGAACCGAACCAAGATTCAAGATGGACAAGGAAGGAATACTGAGATTTGAGAGTAGAATTTGGGTACCGCCAGTACCAGAGATTAAGGAAGACATTTTGAGCGAGACTCATAGCTCACGATATTCGATTCACCCTGGTAGTACCAAGATGTACCAAGATCTTCGACAACATTTCTGGTGGCCAAATTTGAAACGTGATGTTGCAGAGTGTGTTGCCAAGTGTCTGAAATGTCTGAAAGTGAAAGCAGAACATCAGAGGCTGGGTGGGTTACTACAACCGTTGGAGATCCTAGAATGAAAATGGGAACATATTACGATGGATTTCGTGGTTGGCCTTCCGACAACTCAGAAAGGCTATGATGCAGTATGGGTTATCGTTGACCGACTGACAAAATCCACACACTTCCTTTCGATCAAAATCAAATTTACCTTATAGCAGTTGGCAAAATTATATGTAAAAGAGATTGTTTCGAGACACGGAGTTTCGGTGTCAATTGTTTCTGATAGGGATCCATACTTTACATCAAACTTCTGGAAACGTCTACAGGAATGCATGGGTATGCAATTGAGAATGAGTACGGCTTATCACCCTCAGACATATGGGCAGAGTGAAAGAATGATTCAAACATTAGAAGATATGTTAAGAGCTTGTATAATGGACCTTAAAGGAAATTGGGATAATCACCTACCGCTCGTAGAGTTCGGCTACAATAATAGTTACCACGCTAGTATTGGCATGCCGCCTTATGAAGCGTTATACGACATAAAGTGTAGAGCTCCGCTTTACTGGGATGAAGTTGGCAAAAGACAATTACTAGGTCCAGAGCTGGTACAACAGACAACAGAGATAGTCAAAGTGATACGAACAAGACTGGTAGCAGCTCAAGATAGGCAGAAGAAATACGCCAATCCACACCGTAAAAATGTTGAGTTTGAATCGGGCAGTTATGTGTTCTTGAAGGTCTCTCCCTAGAAGGGAAAGATCAGGTTCGGAAAGAAAGGGAAATTAATCCCAAGATTCATTGGACCCTTTGAGGTACTGTGAAGGATCGGAGAAGTTACGTATGAGGTAGCCTTACCTCCAGTACTCGAGAATGTCCACAACGTCTTTCATGTTTCCATTTTACGACCTTACAAACCCGACTACAAGCATGTAATTGAATACGAACCCCTACATTTCGAAAAAGATTTATCTTACGAAGAAATTCCAGTTCAGATTGTCGACAGAAAAGAACACGTTCTCAAAAATAAAGTAATACCTTCTATTAAGGTAATTTGGAGGAACCACAACGCTGAAGAGGCTACGTAGGAACTCGAAGAGAATATGATAAAGAATTATCCTCAATTATTTACTTAAATTATGTGTAAGCGATTCCGGGGACAGAATCTTTGTAAGGGGGGAGAATGTTGAAAGTATTATGCATACAAGCCAATCATGTATGATGATAAAGCATATACTGTGTAATCAATCTTATTTATTTATTAATAAAAGAATTATTTATTAAAGGCATTTATTATCTACATGGTGTTTGTTTTAATAATATGTGATAAACCCATAGTTTTTAAGCAACGCTTTTAGAATAATGATGATGATCATTCTAATGAGATCTAAATTCTTAGAAAGCTTAAAACTAAAATAGTTCCCAATCATTGGATTACTAAATTGGGGATTAGTGAATCAGGATAGATTGGTACATCGTTGCTTGCTCATTGGATGAGGATGATTGATCTCATGATCATTTGTGTGGAGACACTAAAGCAAGTATGTAGGTGCTTATTAGAGAATAAGTTCCTTTGAGCGTGACTCGCTAAGGAATACCTAATGGAGTTTTACTTACATGTCAATAGGAATTTCTGTAGTGATAGTAGTACAAATGATCCTTAGACTTGAGATCATCATAGTATCTTATATATAATGAATTACACTTTGACTTATTCCTTAAGACTCTTAGAGTATATCAAAGGGTATGCTTGGGTGTAATAAGTTATATATGAAGATAATGAATGATCAATAAAGAATCTACCACTTCTAGTAAAAGGAGAGATGTCTATGTGATTCGATAAATGACAACCCGAGGAATCCTTGGCGAGGTGGAATGAAATTAGAAAGTAGTTTCTAATTTGCATTCATTAGGAGTTATTCATTTTGGAATCGAAATACATATAATTAAATAAAATAAGACTTTGACGGTAATTCCATGTCTTATATTTAATTGGGACATTGTATGGTGGAAGGATTGAATTATACGGTAACTATTTACTCAAAGGTTCTTTTATGATTAATGTTGAAATCTATATTATCCGGAAAGTCGTTGATCATTAGGGAGGCTTATCCCTATTGTAGAATAAATATTATTTAATTAAATAAATTATTTGTTTAATTTATTTATTTAAATGAGATTAGAATTATTCTAATTGATTTATTCACAATAGGTTTAATATGGAGAACCTAAAGGGTCACACCATAAAAGGAAGAGTAATTATTTAAGTAGTTAATGGCATAATTGTAATAATATGTTAAGTATATTTAATTTAATCTATGGTGATAGAATAAATTAAATAGCTTAATATTTATTATTTAATATTTTAGAAATATTAAATATAAATTAATAAGAGGAGTCTTATTAATATTATTATAATTATTATTATTTTAATTTCTAAAAGGTTTAGGAATTAATTTAATATTAGTACTCTCATTTATTCCTAATTGGATTAGGAAAGAAAAATTAGTTAAAAGAGTTTAACTAATTATCCCTAATAGGATTAAGGAGCCCATTTAATTAAAAGAGTTTAATTAAATAAATAATACCTTATTTTAATTAAAATAGGGTTATATAATATCTTTATAAGAGGAGTCTTATATTAGATATGAAATATCGTAATTCCTAGATGGGAGAGTACACCTTTTCTTATTCGGATAAGAAAAACTAGGGTTTGAGCCAAATCCTTCTTCTTGAAAAATTCCTCTTCCTTGGTGGATCACCTATAGAGGCTATACACTTGGGTGGCTTACATTGATCAAAGGAAGGAATCTACAGGAGATTGAGGAGATCAGGAGAAGTAGGAGGTGAACTCGTACCTGAGGAAGCTCGTTTCTACAAGGGTATGATTTCATAATTTCTTATTCTTCGTTTAATTAATAATATGCATAAAGGATGATCCGGGTAATTGGTTTGTGAAAAAATTTAAAATCTGATTTTATCTCGCTTCCGCTATTTTTGCAATTTTGATTGCTACTTTGATTTTCACGAAAACCTAACAGTGGTATCATGAGCCAAACTTTATGCGAATTATTAATTATTTAGATTCTAAATATGTATGGGTATGTATTTTGAATAATTTATTGGGCATAATTTGTTGTATAAAATTATTATTTTATGAAAAAAAATAAAAATAAAATCGGAATCATTTTTTTTTTGCAATCCGTGTGGTGTTTATCAATTTTTTTTTCATGTTGCTATCATGTTTTAAGGTTGCAGCAATATGTTATTATATATATATATATGTTATTATATATATATATATATATAATATTGTTAGCAATAAAGCAAAGATAATAATACGCCCGCCTATGTTGCTATTCCTTTAAAATATAATCTTAGAATTTTTTTTTTAAAACCGAACATGGCAATCTTTTATTTACAAAGGAATCCGGTTTTGTTGCTGGACAATTAATCAAAGATTACAGCCATGGGGCCCACGCAAAAAAAAATCAAATGTTGAGTCCTGATGTAACTTATATGTTGCAGGCGGTTTATGTTAAAAACCAGGATTTTTTTTTTGCATCACGTTGACCGAGAGTATGTAATAGGCAGCGTATGGATTAATATTTTATATATATAATATATTTTAATAATTTTATAATTAAAATAAAAGAGTTTATTTTAATCTTGAAATTGGATTTCATGCAACATAAAATTTCCCATTAAATGATACTCATATATATATGGAATGATTTAATTTATTGATACATATGATGATATGTATGATAATAAATGGGATTGATTATGGACAATTGACCAATATGATTGGATTTATTTTAGTTGGATATTTGAATGAATGGGTTTTATTAAATGGGGTCTGCGTACCTCGTCTTTTACGGTTTTCTTCTTGATGTAAATTCTATCTCTCTCCTATGTACTTCCCTCGATTTAGCGATCAAGGTTTCTATTTAAATTAAATAGTTTAATGTAATAGGATTAGTTAGAATTTTTTTTGAAGAACAGGAGATCAAGGAGCGCTTAGAAGACCCGTTTGTAATGGAGCAGGGTTTAAATGTAATAGTTATATTTAAATGTTTATTCTTTGCACCCTAGGGGTTTGACCTTTTGGTTCACTTGGTGGCTCTAGTGAACCAAACTAGAATAAATGTCCATAATCAATCCGGGTAGAATATAGTATTCTATATGTGCATGCTAGTATTATATATATATATATTATGCAAACATGCTTCGCATGTTTAATAATATACGCGTATTTTATATATATATTTGCATGCGCTAAACAAGAAGATGAGACAAATAATAACAAATCCCTCAAAGTTTTTTATTAAGTCTTAAGCGTTCAAAGATATTTAGAATATCGAGCGTCAGCTTTCAGCATGATAAAATTAATAGAGTATTAAATATTTAATATGAGTTTGTTGTGTCACCACAAGGCAAGTATTAAGTATTTAAGATGTTAATTTATCACATTTGATGCTTATAAAGAAAATTGAATAATATTGTTTTGTTGTGTCACCACAAGGCGATATTTTTCTTTTTGAATATATGGAAGTGCTAGGTTGGACTTAACTTAGATAATTTTGATTCGGATGTGCCACCACTTGATCAAAATAATCCAAGAGGCAAAACATAAGGAGTTACATGTTGATGAAATTGACAAAGAGTTGTCTACCTATTTATTTATATATAGTTTGTTGTGTCACCACAAGGCTATATATATTTGAAATGGGATCCTTATTCTCACTAGCAAAAACTTTAATTAGATTTTCTTAGAACTATATAAATGAGGGTAATATAGTTTGAAGAAAATAGTGGGAGATACCAATATAAAATAAGACCTAATTTATTTTGGTAATTAATAAATGAATGTTTGCTAAAATATTGTCTTTTTACATGCGAATTTTGAAAATGTCACATTCACTAATTTCACTTGAAGCATACTTGATGCTAACAAACCTGAATTTTAACCGAACTACACGGATTTGGTTAAGGAATCGAGAATTGTTCTCCACCTTTGAAAAGATTTCTTATGTCCTAAATTCGCCTGTACGCAAAAAGTTGCAGAGAGCGACCTACGAGGAAGAGATTGCTACTTTTAAGCGGTGGCAAGATGATGCATCGTGGCTCGATGCATCATGCTCGTATCCATGAGTAATGAGCTTCAACGTCAAGATGAAAACATGGATGCTCTCTACTATGCTCTCGCACCTTGGAGAGTTGTATGGTGAGCAAAGTAGGACCGCTAGATATAAAATATCTAAGTAGCTCTTAGATCTCGGATGACCGAGGGCACTACTGAATTGAGACTCATGTCCTAAAGATGATCAATCGATTGAGCGTCTTGGGATGACTTGGGTTAAATCGTGGATGGGGAGTTGAGTCAAGATTTAGTCTTGCAGTCACTCCCGGACACCTTCTCACAATTTGTTGTGAATTTTCACATGAATAAGTTGGATGTCGACTTGCTCGAATTACTTAACATGTTGAAAAGCTGCTTTGAAGGTCACTTCCCATCCAAGAAGAACCGTATCTTCTTTGGTGGATGATTCTCCAAGAAAAGGAAGAGGCCCAAGGTATTTTCGAAAGGAAGAAATCCAAGAAGGCTAAAGGAAAGGCGAAAGTGAAGGATCAAAGAAACACGATCCGACTAGCAAAGGAATTTGCTTCCATTGCAATAAGCCAAGGTCCATGGAAGAAGAAGCTGCAAGGATTATCTTGCGAGAACAAAAGCGAAGAAGCTTGGAGAAGCTTGAATCCTAATCAAGGTTTGTTTATGATTGAAATTAATTTTTACGAAAGTCGATCTTCTACTTGGGTATTAGATCTGGGATGTGGTTCTCACATATGTAATAATATGCGAGGACCGGTCGAAGTAGAAAGTTTGAGCAAGGATGAGGTCGTCCTACGAGTAGGAAATGGAGCAAAGGTCACGCATTAAATTGTAGGGACTTATTGTTTGAAGACCGCCTACTGGCAAGTTCATTAATTTAAATAATTGTTATTTTGTTCCAAATATCATTAGAAACATTATTTCTATCTCTCGTATTGGATATGGATGGTTTTAATATTATAATAAAGAACAACGGTTGTTCCATTTATAATGATAATGTTTTATATGGTGTTGGTAATTTACGAAATGGACTTTATATACTTGACTTGCATGAAAATATATTTTAAATTGAACAAACTAAGAAAAGGAAAAGAGATGATGTTAATTATACCTTCATATGGCACTGTAGACTCGGTCATATTAATGAAACAAGATTATCCAAGTTGCATAAAGATGGGCTCCTAGAGCTATCTGGATTATGAATCATATCCAACTGTGAATCTTGTCTCATGGGTAAAATGACTAAATCTCCTTTTAGTGGAAAAGGAGAAAGAGTTCTGAGTTGTTAGCGTTGGTACACACGGATGTATGTGGACCTATGACAACGACGACCGCAGGAGGAGGGTATTCTTATTTTATTACATTCTTGGCGACCACTCAAGATTTGGATATGTGTATTTAATGAAATACAAATCTGAATCATTTGAAAAGTTCAAAGAGTTCAGAAGTGAAGTTGAGAAGCAAACTGGTAAGAGTATTAAGATTCTTCGATCTGATCGAGGAGGAGAATACTTAAGTGGTGAGTTTCTCAATTGTCTCAAAGAAAATGGTATAATCTCACAATGGACTCCACCGGGGACGCCTACAAATGAATGGTGTATCTGAAAGGAGAAATCGAACATTGTTGGACATGGTTCGATCTATGATGAGCTTCTACCGACCTTCCGGTTTCTTACGGGGATATGCCTAGAATCGGTTTGCATACCTACTTAACAAGGTACCTACAAAATCCGTCCCCAAGACCCCATATGAGTTATGGACGGGGAGGAAACCAAATCTTAAGCATGTTAAGACTTGGGGTTGTCCGACTTATGTCAAAAAGTTTGAAAACGATAAGTCGTAGACTAGATCGACAAATGTAGATTTGTGGGATACCCTAAAGAAACATCGGGTATTATTTCTATCATCCAAATGATCAAAATGTGTTTGTTTAAACATGCCGCCTTCTTGGAAAAGGAGTTTATCCTTGAAGGGGTCGATTGGGAGTAAGATATATCTTGAAGAAGTTCAAGAACCACAAAATACTACTGAGATCAAAGTGAGGTACCTAATCAAGTAGAGATTCATTCGTACCACACCCTATTCGTAAATCTGAAGAGTACCAAAGATACAGAGACGGTATGGACTTGTCATAGAAGATGACAATGAGGTACGCATCATAGATGATGATGATCCATTGAATTACTTAACATGCTTTATGAGTAGTAAAGACTCGGAGAAGTGGCAAGAAGCCATGAAATTCGAGATGGACTCCATGTATGAGAACCAAGTATGGACTTTGGTCTCACCACACGAAGGCATTAAGCTTATTGGGTGTAAATGGGTCTTTAAAAAGAAAGACTGGAAGCGGGGCGACAAGGTAGAGACCTATAAGGCCTGATTTGGTTGCAAAAGGTTTCAAACAAAGACAAGGAGTTGACTATGACGAAACCTTCTCACCAAAGAGTAATGCTCAAGTCCATTCGGATTTTGCTTGCGATTGCGACTTACCATGACTACGTAAATCTGGCGGATGGACGTGAAAACGGCCTTCCTTAATGGGAAACTTGAGGAGGATGTGTATATGACACAACCGGAGGATTTGTTTCAAAGGTTGGAACAAATCAAGTCAGAAGCTTCAACGATCCATTTATGGATTAAAGCAAGCTTCTCGTGGGTGGAACATCCGTTTTGATGAGACAATCAAAAGTTTGATTTTATCAAAATGAGGATGAACCATGTGTGTACAAGAAGGTTAGTGGGAGCGCTATTTCATTCCTTGTATTATATGTTGATGATATATTACTGATAGGGAATGATATTCCTATGCTGCAAACAATTAAAATCTGGTTATCTAAACACTTCTCCATGAAGAACTTGGGAGAAGCATCCTATATTTTGGGGATAAAGATCTATAGAGATAGATCTAATAGGATGCTTGGCTTATCCCAAGGAACGTACATTGACATGATGCTAAAAAGGTTTAGCATGGAAGATTCCAAAAGAGGTCTCATGCCGATGAGCCATGGAATACATCTCTCCAAGAAACAAGCCCCAAAGACACCTGAGGAGAGAAACCGCATGAGTAAGATTCCTTATGCTTCAGCAATAGGATCTATCATGTACGGTATGATATGTACTAGACCAGATGTCGCTCATGCACTTAGTGTAACAAGCAGATATCAGTCGAATCCGGGAGAGAAGAACCTTTGGAAGGCGGTGAAAAATATCCTAAAGTACTTAAGAAGAACTAAGGATGTATTTCTTATCTACGGTGGGTGCGAATTAAAACTAGAGGGCTTCACAGACTCAAGTTTTCAAACAGACCAAGATGACAAAGAAATCCGCTTTGGGGTATGTGTTTACCTTAAGCGGTGGCATGATGAGTTGGAAAAGTTCAAGCGACAAACGATTCTTGATTTAGTGAAGAGGCAGTAGTATAGTGCAAGTGAAGCGCAAAGGAAGGCATTTGGATGAAGAAGTTCATTCACAAGAACTTGGTGTGGTTTCTAGCATTAAAGGACCGGTGCCTTTATTACGTGACAACACCGGAGCATTGCACAAGCTAAAGAACCCAGGTCTCATCAGAAATCCAAACACGTGTTGCGGCGATTTCATTTGATCAGAGAGATCATTGAAAGAGGAGACGCCACCGGAGCGTGTGGACTCTCAAGACAATATTGCGAGATCCATTTACTAAAGCGTTAACAACAAAAGAAGGTTTGATCGTCACTTAGAGAAGATGGGTATGAGATACCATGGCGATTGACTTTAGTGCAAGTGGGAGATTGAAAGTATTATGCATACAAGCCAATCATGTATGATGATAAAGCATATACTGTGTAATCAATCTTATTTATTTATTAATAAAAGAATTATTTATTAAAGGCATTTATTATCTAAATGGGCTTTGTTTTAATAATATGTGATAAACCCATAGTTTTAAGCAACGCTTTTAGAATAATGATGATGATCATTCTAATGAGATCTAAATTCTTAGAAAGCTTAAAACTAAAATAGTTCCCAATCATTGGATTACTAAATTGGGGATTAGTGAATCCGGATAGATTGGTACATACGTTGCTTGCTCATTGGATGAGGATGATTGATCTCATGATCATTTGTGTGGAGACACTAAAGCAAGTATGTAGGTGCTTATTAGAGAATAAGTTCACTGAACGTGACTCGCTAAGGAATACCTAATGGAGTTTTACTTACATGTCAATAGGAATTCCTGTAGTGATAGTAGTACAAATGATCCTTAGACTTGAGATCATCATAGTATCTTATATATAATGAATTACACTTTGACTTATTCCTTAAGACTCTTAGAGTATATCAAAGGGTATGCTTGGGTGTAATAAGTTATATATGAAGATAATGAATGATCAATAAAGAATCTACCACTTCTAGTAAAAAAGAGAGATGTCCTATGTGATTCGATAAATGACAACCCAGGAATCCTTGGCCAAGGTGGAATGAAATTAGAAAGTAGTTTCTAATTTGCATTCATTAGAGTTGTTCATTTTGGAATCGAAATACATATAATTAAATAAAATAAGACTTGTGGTAATTCCATGTCTTATATTTAATTGGGACACATGTATGGTGGAAGGATTGAATTATCACGGTAACTATTTACTCAAAGGTTCTTTTATGATTAATGTTGAAATCTATATTATCCGGAAAGTCGTTGATCGCTAGGGGAGGCTTATCCCTATTGTAGAATAAATATTATTTAATTAAATAAATTATTTGTTTAATTTATTTATTTAAATGAGATTAGAATTGTTCTAATTGATTTATTCACAATAGGTTTAATATGGAGAACCTAAAGGGTCACACCATAAAAGGAAGAATAATTATTTAAGAAGTTAATGGCATAATTGTAATAATATGTTAAGTATATTTAATTTAATATATGGTG
Source organism: Panax quinquefolius (assembly GCA_020205615.1). Classification (NCBI taxonomy): domain Eukaryota; kingdom Viridiplantae; phylum Streptophyta; class Magnoliopsida; order Apiales; family Araliaceae; genus Panax; species Panax quinquefolius. The sequence continues at coordinate 93,330,985 of CM035167.1, read as the reverse complement.
ATAGAATAAATTAAATAGCTTAATATTTATTATTTAATATTTTAGAAATATTAAATATAAATTAATAAGAGGAGTCTTATTAATATTATTATAATTATAATTATTTTAATTTCTAAAAGGTTTAGGAATTAATTTAATATTAGTACTCTCATTTATTCCTAATTGGATTAGGAAAGAAAAATTAGTTAAAGGAGTTTAACTAATTATCCCTAATAGGATTAGGGAGCCCATTTAATTAAAAGAGTTTAATTAAATAAATAATACCTTATTTTAATTAAAATAGGTTATATAATATCTTTATAAGAGAGAGTCTTATATTAGATATGAAATATACGTAATTCCTAGATTGGGAGAGTACACCCCTTTTCTTATTCAGATAAGAAAAACTAGGGTTTGAGCCAAATCTCTTCTTCTTGAAAAATTCCTCTTCCTTGGTGGATCACCTATAGAGGCCATACACTTGGGTGGCTTACATTGATCAAAGGAAGGAATCTACCCGGAGATTCAAGGAGATCGTGGAGAAGTAGGAGGTGAACTCGTACCTGAGGAAGCTCGTTTCTACAAGGGTATGATTTCATAATTTCTTATTCTTCGTTTAATTAATAATATGCATAAAGGATGATCCGGGTAATTGGTTTGTGAAAAAATTTAAAATCTGATTTTATCTCGCTTCCGCTATTTTTGCAATTTTGATTGCTACTTTGATTTTCACGAAAACCTAACAAATGTAACATAACGAATTGATTGAGTCGTGATTCTGAGGACAGAATCCTTTTATGGGGGGAAAGATGTAACAAACGAGATTTTGTAATTTAATTTTAATATTTATTGAATTAAATAAATATTTATTTTCGATGATTTAATTATTAGATTAAATAATTAATTGATGAAGTTATGGTAGATTAATTTAATTATATGTGTTATATTTATTAAATTAATGTAGAGAATTTTTATTATTCAAAGTATGTAATTATGTGAGCTTATTGAATTAAAAGAAATATTTAATAAGCCTAATATTATTTTAATTAATAAGAAAATTAATAATTTGACATAATTAATAAATAAGAAAATTAATTATGTGACTATGTGAAGTAATGATAAATTATCATATTTTATTTAAATTAAATTAAATAAGATATTTGATTTATTTTATAAAGGGGTGTGACACTATTAAACTATAATATAAAAGATTTATTAAATTAAATGGATTTGAGCCATTTAAGGCTTGCCAAACGGAGCCCTTTGGGAATTTGGGAGCAGTTAACCCATGATTGGGTTAATTGACCACAATTGCGTCAGTTTTTAAAATTTTATATACGTCTTCTTTCTTTTGTTAAGTCCTTTATTTTCTAAGTCTGGGAAAAAGAAAACAAGTTCATGTTGGGTTTTCGGCACAACAAAGCAACGCATATCAGAATAAAAATTGAATAAAACAAAACAGTTTCTGAAACCCAAAACAGGATCCATGCGAAACAAACATTAATTCAGTGTTTTAGGATATTATACCGATTATTAAAGCTAGAATTGATGTGGTCGAATCTCCAACGCAATTCAAACGAACTGCGTCTCTACAGTATCCACACGAACGCCCTGCGAATCGTCGTACGATCTGCAGAAAAAAGGAACCGTAGTACTAGCCACCAAGGATGAGGATTTTTCCAAAACTATTTTCTCTAGTTTCTCTTTAAGAGCGGCTAGGGTTTTGGTTTTTGATGTAATCCCTAAAATGGCTGATATATATCATATATATAGTAGTTAAGAGGAATTAATCAAAACCTAATATAATTAAAATCTGAATTTATATATATATATATATATATATTAATTAAGTCTTACTTAATTAATATACATATATACAAATTATCCTTTTAATTTAAATTAAGTGATTTAAAATATTATCAATCATATTGATATATTTAAATGCTTACAATTTAAATTAATTCCCTTTTAAATTACGTTCTATGTGTGTGACCCTATAGGTTATTATTATATTGGCAATAATTTTGAAATTATATTATAAAATTATAAACAGTGAGCAACATCTAGTAATGCATCACTGCTACCTAAGTAATAATAAGATCGATGATTCGATGCAACCTTTTTCGTGACCAATGTTTCAATGTAATTTAATCCGTTTAACCTTAATATCCTAGATTAAACTTGAGTCATGGAATGTGCCATACTCTTCAAAATTTAATATGAGTTTTTCTTGATCAATGAGTAGACTATATGAAACAAATCACTATTTGAGTATGGCCATGCATTTCATAGTCCTACTCAATCAAGAGGCCTATGGATATCACCCCTAATACATAGGAGGGTTAAATTCCATCTAGATCACTCATATTCCTCACACGATTCATGATGTACCCAATAATCACCTTTATAGTCCACCCTATTAAAGGTGACCTTTGATGATATCAAAGTACATAAATTCTCGTGTAGTAATATAGTAATTTCAGGTCTGAGGACTATTACATCATTGTCACTATCAGAATCGCTAATGACACTTCGCATAATGCTCCACATAGAATTCTCATGGTGGGTCTGTCTAGTACATCGTTATCTAACAAGTACTTATGCATTGACTTAATATCTCATATATTTATGACCAATGAGATTTGGTCATTAGTCAATCCACATACTAGTCTTAATGCATCATTATTGTCATATCAACAATGACACTCGACTTGGGACATTTAAGAGCAATGATACTAATTATAATTATATAATCTCATGTTCAAGTCACATACTTGAAACTATATAATTTGTGTCACTATTCTAAAGAATTTTATTATGTTAACATTTATATAACGCAGTAAATAAAACCATAATAAAATCATTCATTTATTCAATCAAATATAATATCAAAATGTTAAGCAATTATATCAAATAATTGGCCTCTAGGGCATAAACTCTAACAGTTCACAAAGAGAAATTGAGAAATTGTTGAGGGAGATTTTGAGTGGGTGATTGAAGAAACATCTGAGAAATGTTTCTCTACTAATCTATACTCTGGGTAATTTCTTTAACCCAATTTTAAATTATGTTGTTTATATTTTTATGAAAATGGTTTTTAAGTTCCGTTAAAGTCTTTGTAATTAGAAAGGGTAGCAATTATGTGTTTGTTTATGATAATATGTTATAATAACATGTTATCTACCATCTTTGTATGTTTTCAAAGCATTAAATCCATACAAATATATAGTAATTGGATTATTTTAAAAGTTACAAAGTATAAAAGTGTAAATATGGCCATATGGCCCTTACATACAAAATTTATGCGTTAAATCATATGTTGTATCATAAATTTACACTGTACATGATTATGTATATTAAAACGAAGAAAATAAACTTCGAATGGACAGATTCGGTGTTATTAACGAACCCGTAGTGTAAATTTTTATGTTTTGTGTTCAAAACTTTCAAGAACAGTGAAATTATATAATTTGATTTAAGTAAGTATGTGTTTAAACTTGTTAAAATCAGTCTATAAAGGTTGAGTAATGATTATGTATGAATTCTAGTATATGGGTATGTTTAATAAATGTATTTAATGATCATGTAAGGATAATTTTGCCTGACTCTGTGTTATTTGCGAACTGGAAATTCGAAAACTGGAGTTCCGCGCCGCAGCGCCAAAGTCCAAGCCTTAAGGCCCGCGCCAACTCCAGGCCTTAAGGCTCGCGTCAGTCACTAAAGTCAAGTCATAGCTACCACCGCTGGCCAGAAGCGCCAAGAACAAGCCTGATGGTGGCGCCGTAACGCCACTCTGCAGATGGTCCAGAAATGAAATTTTTTTAATTTTTCAAGTCTAAGAATGTGATAGTAACCTAATCTAATGAACATAAAAATATGTTAGACGTATAATGAGACGTTAAAATAGATTCTTAACATGTCAATAACGCATTTACGTGTGGATTGAATTATTGAATGCATAGTTAGCTTATTGTTCGTGAAGTGAAAATTATGTGACAATAAGTGTGGTAATTTGACTAAGTATAGTCATAATCCGAGTTAGACAAAAAGAATGAACTTGTGATGACTAGTTACGTTATAATTGACGGGAATTGTGAATATGAATGGTATGTAGTATTAAATCGGGGAACGTGTAAAATTATTGTGTAACCTACACACGAGGCAAGTTTCTTAACCCTACTTGTTATTGATATGCAAGTTTATAAACTTATCTCTTTACATTGAACAAATTATAGACTTATGTTCTATATCGAGCAAGTTCTTATTATTTATTAATCTTTTCAAAGTATGATTCTGTTATACAATATTTATTCTGTTGTATACCTCTTAAGTTTGTTATTCGATTTAAATATCAATTATTGTTGAACCTTGTAAGACTAGCGAACCCTTATTGATTCGACTAGTCGATAGTTGATGAACGTTCTAAATTTCAGAACCCTTATTGATTTATCCAAACCAAACTTCCTTTGGTGCGGACTCTACTGTCAAACTGAGATGAAAAACCCTGTATAGGGATTACTTATGCGTTAGCGTTAAGATATTGTGTACAGTATGGTACTAAGGGCTGATCCCCCAAAATACGAGTAGAAGATCCATAGTCTTATGACTATTAAAGGTTTCAAATATAACCCTTGATAACCTAGGACATAGTTCAAGGTCTTATGACCCTCAGAAATCTTTTGATTCTTGTTATTCATTCTTGATTCAAAAGTTGAGTTTTTCTCCCAGAAGTGTTTGATTCACTCGCATGTTATTATATTGTTATTTTATTATTATACTTGTGGGCAATCATGCTCACTCTTGCGTAATAATAACATTGCAGTTTGAATTTTTATAAATAACGGCGTAGTTGTTACCGTTAACACTGTTGGAATACCTGGTGGTTAAAATACAAGAATGTCTGCCAGCGTAGTCAAGAAGATATTACCGGTATTGCACAAGATTTTTTTCAATTATTGATTCTTACGTGAGAAGGCACTACTCAATAATTGTTACAGTAATTACTGTTCAATATTTTATTTTATTGTATCAATAATTGCTACGTTGATATTTTATATTATTGTTGTTTCAATAATTGTCACTGCACAGTATCTCCATTATCAGATCAATAATTCATATTATTTGAATACTATTATTAGGTAGCATTATTGGCAATGTATAGAAAGTTTTGTCAAGGAGAGGTTTGGTCACCTAATTGCGTGCCAGTAAGGAGAAATCCTTATCGAAAAGCCCCCTCTTTCCTGGGAACTGCCTGGTTGTCATTATTGTGATTCTGTAATATTATTTGAGAATAATTAATTATTAATTTATATGATAATGAAATATTTATTTGATGTGGATATAAATGATGGATTTATTTATGTGGTTATTAATGAAGGAATTAATGTTGAGGTGTTTTATCAGTATTTTTGTCGGATTGGAGGTATTAAAAGATCAAATAAGTGTTCTTACAGCTTTATTGTGTGAGTTATAATTTTTAATCCGACCGTTGGATCGTTGTGATTTTTGGATATGTTATACATATATAAGTTGAGTATATGTCCACAAATTTTGAACCGTTAAATATGAACGAATGATTTGTTATGAATTTTAAGAGATGACTGATTCGGAAATTAGGTTTATAAATGATTTTGGTAGAAAATTCTAGAAATGGGTGGGCCCCACTTTTGGTTATCGGGGAAGATGGTGATTCTTGGTGGGTGGAATAGTAGCGGTGTAAAGCCACCGTGTAAAGTGTCAAGTCTGCTTTTGCCAGATTAACATTTTCCTATAAATAGAGGGTTAAGTTAGAATTGAAAATCACACCAGAATTCATAAGTTTTCTCTCTAGATTATCGAGTGTATTTTGTGAGTATTTAGATACTTGGTGAGTTGTTATTCATCAATGCAAGTTTCCTTCAGCGTCATATCCGATATCCAGTCAGAAGTGCTGCTCTTTTGAGGTAATGGATAGTAAGGGATATTAAGGGATGTTATATTCTTCATAATGATGTTATTCTTTCAATATCATTATACTGACATATTGGTATGAATCTTATTGTGGAATTTTTACCTTTTTGTGTCGGAGTTACTATTCACATATACGACACTATTCACATATACGGCACTATTCATGTATATGGCACTATTTATATATATGACATTATTTACGATACCAGATTATGTATTTAATACTAGTACTATTCACGAGTTACTATTCATGAGTTACTATTTACGAGTTACTATTCATGAGTTACTATTCATGAGGTACTATTCACGACAAAAATTGGTTTCTTTTTCTGACCAAATTATCGTTGATTTATGATTGTTGCTCTTGAAAAATAAATGCAGTTGTTGATCATATTGTTTTTATTATCATATATAACATTTTTATAACCCTGATGTTGAATTTCTCTTTCACTTGAGTGCAAAGATGGGTAGATTATTGGTATGATCGTGACTTTGGGTTCTCTTTGGCCAGTAGTGCAAAGATGAATTGTTAACTGGTATGATCATGACCATTGAATTTATAATTGAATATCTTTAGCTTAAGTGTAAAGATGAATTGATTAACATGGTTATAATTATTTTTTATATAAATTCTAAAATGATTATATTTTTTTTTTGAGATATGAATATATTTGGCCTGTAGTGCAAATATGAACTGTTGATGAATATATTTGGCCTGTAGTGCAAATATGAACTGTTGAGGAATATCTTTGGCACAGAAAAAAGATGAATTATTGATGAATATCTTTGGCCCGTAGTGCAAAGATGACTGTTGTTGAATATCTTTGGCCTGTAGTGCAAAGATGAATTATTGATGAATATCTTTGGCCCGTAGTGCAAAGATGACCTGTTGTTGAATATCTTTGGCCTATAGTGCAAAGATGACCTGTTGTTGAATATCTTTTGCCTGTCATTCAAAGATGAAATGATAATGAATATCTTTAGCCTATAGTGCAAAGATGAATTATTGATGAATATCTTTAGCTCATAATGCAAAGATGACTTGTTGTTGAATATCTTTGGCCTGTAGTGCAAAGATGATCTGTTGATTAATATCTTTGGCTCGTAATGCAAAGATGACCTGTTGTTGAATATCTTTGGCCTGTAGTGCAAAGATGACTTGTTGATGAATATCTTTGGCTCGTAATGCAAAGATGACCACATTGTTGAATATCTTTGGCCCTGTAGTGCAAAAGATGACTTGTTGATGAATATTTTTGGCCCAGAGTGCAAAGATAAATTTATTAGTATGATTATGAACATGAATCGTGATTTGGTATAACCATGATCTTTGATGTTTGGTGATGAAAATTATCTTTGTCCTAGATGAGAAAAGGAATTTAGAACTACAATTACGATTATGAGTTATACATGTGATTGTGGGACGAGGAATTGTTAATTGATGTTACTGAGGATAAAACATTGTTGGTGGACTTTTAACATGGAGAAGATAATAGATTTTATGGTCTATTTGACTCTTCTAATGGATTCTTCGTTCACCGCAACTATGGTTGAAAAGTTTTATCATCTACCATATGTTCTAAATCTCGATTTATTCATCGATGAAGGCTATTGATAATTTAATTATCTTTAGTCATGATATTCTTTACTGGGCTAGTTGTGCTCACCCTTCTGTTTCACAATTCCTTTCAGGTAATAAGAGTGTAGCTGGGTCAAGCGGAAGTAACAGAGGAATAGAACGGTGGTCATCATTTAGTAGTTATATTTGGTGAATCAACTAGGGTGAGGCGAACCCAACGTTGGAAGGGTGTTTTGCCACTATCATACAAGATGTCTAATGACATAAAATCTCGTGTCATCATAAGATAGGGTTGTGCACATCAACTTACTGAGTATATCTACGCGCACTACCTATAAGATCTTGGTGTTTGTTTGAAGTATAATTCTCAATTAGAGACAGTGGAGATAATGATATGTCAAGAGAAGACTCACCATTGGAAAGAGTATGATAGTAATCTTCTCATTTTTCTTTGGGGTCTATTGGGTCAACCAAGGATAATTCTGTGGCCATATGATATCTATCATAACCTGGAAGCATGGCCTCCCATGTACGAAGGTTTCCTTGAGCACTTCTCAAAGATTTTAATTTCTAAAACAGTTTTTCACTATACCTTTATGTAGGTATCACTGTGAGGTGATGTCCACTTATGGGACATTTGTCACATTACGGTTGGGACACAAGTCACAGTTGGTATATATTTGTATCCAAACTCACAGCATATGTGTTGTTGTATTTTGTACGACAATTATTGTAATAAAGTTGTAGTTGTTTTCTGTACCATGTATTTGGCGACTCAGAATAGGTTGGGTTGATTGGACCTGTTTTGGGGTTGTCACAAACATTATCGAGTTATGCCTCGATTGAGCCTGAACTTATATGCCTCGAGCGTTTATTTGCTTTTTATATATATATATATATATATATATATATATATATATATATATATATATATATATATATATATATACCGTGTGTCAACTCTGTTCGATGAGCCTGGATTTTACATCCGGAGCATTTATTGCTTTAATATATATATATATATATATATTAACTATTATCAAACTTTGTTTGATGAGCCTGGATTTTACATCCGGTGCGTTTGCCGCTTATATATATATATATATTTGTATTTAATCCCCTTTGGAGTTTACTTGTATGCTGATTGATAAATCTTCTGACTTTCTTTACTTTTCATCCTGCCTGGAGTCTACTCTGTGGCGGTTGATTGTTTTTACAGCTTTATTTACATTTCTGATCCCCTATGGAGGTGCTTCGTGGTGGCTAATCATGTCTGTATATATATATATATATTTGTAGCTTTATATATATATATATATATATATATATATACCTGCTTATTGCTTTTTAATCAGTTGCGGTATCATGTGAGCCTAGAAATCATGTGATCACAGATTTAGTCTACTGGATCTAGATTTGGTTCCCGTGATGGAAATTTTCAGCTGTAAGCAGCTTGTAAATTTAGTCACAGTGCTTAGATTTCCTCAGATGGTTTTCATGCCCACGAGGAGTTCGGCACTGCTTTGTACATTATTTTCTCGAAGATGCTTCGCATCTCAAAAATTAAAAGCAATCCAGCCGAACACTTGATAAAATGGGAGTGTAAAAGGTCTCAATTACTATTGAGCACAAGGGTTTGAAAAACCTCTTTTATAAAACATCACTATCATATCTTGTTTAAAACTGAATTTTTACACAAATTCAAACCCTGTGTATATAGGTGCGAACGAGGCCTCACACTACTTCCAAATAATAACATATTAACCCCCCCCCCCCCCACACACACATTCATATAACAGTTTCTTGAAAATTGGCGGTCACCATGGTAACACGGATGTTGGGGGGGGGGGGGGTGCCTAACACCTTCCCTCTGCATAATCAAGTCCCCGGGACCTAATGAATCTCGGTTTCCACCAGATTCGCTTAGTGAATGTCATATCACTAGGTCAATGTGCAAACCTTTTCTCGATTGTGTTGGTACAACCATATAAAAAACCAATTGTCGACTCTTAACAGTCAATTTTCGACATGATACATGTCGGACATTTTTCACATGTTTTTTCAAACAAATCTCAGCTAACATTAGAACACCAAAGAACAAAAACGAAAAGGGACAAATAAAAATCCCGATGTCGACAGGTGACGACTCTGCTGGGGACACCAGTAAGAGGGCTTAAGCTGTTATTACAATCTTTTCAAAACTGTTATATGCTTGTGTGTGGATGTTGCATTTACATTTATTGTGACGCCCCCAAAATTAGGTATACATCACCCATCTTGGGTAGTCAGATACATGGTACAGAATTTAAATACAACTTACTAATATAACTGTCGTGTACAATACGACATAAACTGTGAGTTTGAATACAAATATTGTCTACTAGATATTATACAAACTCAAAAGGAGTCCTCATTACAATTATTATCACACTATTTCACGAATAGTGAGGACTACTAATGCTATCCTCGGACCATTACTCCGCTCCCCGACTCGTCCCAATTTATGTTCTCATTTCACGAATAGAATAAAGTGAAAGAAAGCGTGAGCTCAACTAGCCCAAGAAGAAATATTATGACTAAGATAATGCGAATAAATTATCAATAGCCTTCAACAAAGTGTTAAACCGATAAAATATAATAAACATCAAGTTTAATCTGCAATGAACAAGCAATCCATTAAAAGAGTCAAGTAGAAAATAAAATCTACTATCTTTTATGATTTAAAAGGTTTTTCATCACTGTTAAAGCTGAGACTCAGCTTTAATAAATAATCCACATCATCGAATCACCCCTGCACTACGGCCAAGTATATTCTTTAGTATCACGACCACAATTATTCATGCACTACGGGCCAAGAATAGTTGTGTATTCATTAATGGTCATGATCATGCCAACAACTGTCCATCAATGCACTACTACTAATCGAGAGATTTTTACCACATCATTTGTAACATTACGGCCATGATTACAATCGAATAATCCTCGGTCATAATCATACCAAGTCCATCCATGCTCTACAGCCACGAGATGACTTTAAAAAAAAATATATAAACATGAGGATGATGACAATGATATAAGAATTCAATAAAACAAGTTCAAGAATTATTTTATCCTAGAATTATTAACGTCCAAATTGTCAACATGATATTGTTTTGTAGAGTAAAATTCAAGAATGATCGGAAGAATATTTCCATGAAAGATCTTTGGATGAAACGCAAATATCAAGGATATTCTACTAATTTCATGGAGTATAGAAGTCAAAGTTTTAACCAACTGGGTATAATAAAGAATGGAATAACAAAAGAAATCACCATGCATGCAGATTGCAGATGACAAAGTTATTCCAACAGAATAATAATAACGGAACCGAAGTCGGTGAAATTCTGCCCATGGGATGTTCCAAAGAATAATAAAGATGGAACTGGATCCGATTGTAAAACACATAGATAGGATATTCAATGAATGATAAAGGCGGAACCAGTCCGGTGTAAAACACATGCACAGGATGTTCCAGAGAATAATAATAAAGCGGAACCAGTCTGTGTAAAAAACACGACATGATGTTCCAGCAGAATAATAGAAGAATGTCACCAAGTATAGGGTAACTGGCAGATACAAAGTTATTCTAATGAATAATAAGCAATGGAATAACATAAGGATTTCACCAAGTATAGGGTATGCCATGATACAAAGTTATGTATAGGGTATGCCACTTTTACGAGTTATTCCAATGTAATAATAATGAATGGAATAATGTAAGTTCTCTTCATGAATAAGAAAGAATAACACCCCTTACAGGTACAACAAATAATATTCCCTACCTAGAAGAAGCTGAATATTGGCAAAGTGAAGTAGCGAATACTTTTCTTCTTTTCTCTCTATAGTTTTCTCTCAGAGTTTCAAATTGAATTCGTAAGAAAATAATGAAGGAATGAGCTTTATTTATAGGAAAATAGAATGCATAGTAATTAATCCATGAACGGTCCAGATTGATTTACTTTTAATTTGACGGTCCATATTTAAAGCAAAATCTTTTAAATAAAATATAATATATTCTATTTATATAAAAACATTTTACTATGCAAACACTATGCAACACTATGCAAAATACTATGCAACACTATGCATAATAAAATATAATATATTTTATTTATAAAATAACTTTAATAAAGTATTACATTTTATATAAAAGATGTTTACATTTTATTACGTTAATAATCTGAATAAAACAAAACGTCATTATCGCTATAATAATTCATATTATTAATCGACAATAATGGAATCAAACTGAGTGACTTCTCATATAAGCATCAATAATCAATACTGGTGTGCTACTATGCAACACACACGACATCGCATTTCTTTACTAATGAGAGTAGTTCAACAAGATCAACCGGTAAAACTTCCATAGTTATTTCAATAAAATATTTTTGTCGTTTTCTCAATCCGACAATAATAATTACGCATAGGGTCCACCAATGATTGAGTAGTTATACGAATATTCCTCGCTAAACAAGAATATTTCCCGACCAATCGAATATAATATAACCACTTGCATACTTTGCAAAATTTATAAATATTACCCACAACTATAACATTATATCAAATTATTTCATAATATTCAAAAATAATATTTATAGAAAATTCATCTTTATTTATAAAAGCTGGGGTCTTACAACCTCCCCTTCTTATGAAATTTCGCCCTCGAAATTAGGGTACGTACCTGGTATGTCGAAGAGGTAAGGATACCTTGATTTCATTTTAGATTCTAACTCCCAAGTCATCTCCTCAACATCGTGGTTCCTCCACAAAACTTTGACTTGAGGTATAACCTCGAGCGTAGAATATGTTCCTTCTTATCCAAAATTTGAACAGAACCTCTTCATACGTCAAATCTTCCGCTATTTCATCCGGGTTCTAACTCAATAATATGGTTCGGGTCTTTCACATATTTACGTAACATGGATATGTGAAAAAACGTTATGAACACGAGACATATTTGGCGGTAAAAGCGAGTCTATAGGCCATGGTTCCTACTCGATCGAGGATTAAAATGGACCGATGAATCGAGGATTAAGTTTTCCTCTCTTTCCAAATCTTGTAACTCCTTTCCATGGAGCAACTCTTAACAACACATGATCTCCTATATCAAATTCCACGTCCTTTCGATGAAGATCAAAGATAACTCTTTTGTCGATTTTGTGAGGTTTTTATACGTTGTCGGATCGTTTGAATCTTTTTCGTAGTCTTACGTACCAACTCCGGTCCCAACAACGTTGCTTCACCCACCTCATCCCAAAGATTTGGAGAACGACACTTTCTTCCATACAACGCTCGAATGGAGCCATGCCAATACTTGCTTGATAAGCTGTTGTCAGAGGAAAACTCCACCAATGGTAAGAACTTGTCCCAACTCCCCTTGAAATCAAGGACACGAGTCTTAATAGATCTTCAAGAGTTTGAATAGTCCTCTCCATCCATGTCCGTCTGCATGCGAGGATGATATGCCGAGCTAAATCGTAAGTCTGTGCCCATAGCTTTTTGCAAACTAACCCAAAATCGTGAAGTGAATCTTGGGTCTCGATCGAAACTATGGATACCAGGCATACCATGCGATCTTACAATCTCGTTTATGTACATACGTATAGAAGACGGTCAAGTGTATAAGTTTCTTGTATCAGAAGAAATGAGCAGACTTGGTCAATCTATCAACAATGACCCAAATCGCATCAATGCCTTGAGAAACCTTTAGGAAGACCCCAGAATCGAAATCCATGGTAATGTGCTCCCACTTCCATTCTGGAATTTCAAGTGGTTGCAATGGACCTTTTGGTACTTGATGCTCCACTTTAACTCGTTGACAAGTTAGACACCTTGAGATAAACAGCGCTATCTCTCTCTTCATATTGCTCCACCAAAATGTATGACGAATATCATGATACATTTTGGTACTCCCTGGATGGATTGTAAATGGTGTGTTGTGCGCCTCCATCATGATATTATACTTTAAATCAGGGTCGTTAGGAACACAAAGTCTGGAGTTGACTCAAAGTATTCCTTCTTCATCGATTCTTGCTTCCGGCATAGCACCCTCTTGCACTTTCTTCCTCATACGCATCAGCTCCAGGTCTGTAGCTTGAGCAGCTTTAACTTTATCGATTAAAGTCGGTTCTACTTGTATATTCGCTATCATCACATGCGTCCCTGGAGTCTTTAACTCTATCTCCATCCTTTGCAAGTCACACAAAATGGGCCTTTGTGTTGACAATAACGCACTCGTACTTGCATACGATCTTCTACTCAATGCGTCAGCTACCACGTTCGCTTTTCCAGGATGGTATTGGATGGTATGATCATAATCTTTCAACAGTTCAAGCCAACGTCGTTGTCGCATGTTGAGTTCCTTTTGAGTGAAGAAATATTTGAGGCTTTTATGATCCGTAAAGATCTCCACTTTCTCCCCATACAAGTAATGCCTCCAAATTTTAAGTGCAAAGACAACAGCTGCCAACTCCAGATCATGAGTAGGATAATTCCTCTCATATTCTTTGAGTTGTCACGAGGCATAGGCTATAACTTTTCCATGTTGCATAAGAACACATCCCAACCCTTTGCTCGAAGCATCACTGTAGATGACAAATCCCTCCGAGCCAGATTGTATTGTCGAGCAGTCTTTGAAATAAGTCTCCTCTTGAGTTCTTGAAAACTCTTCTCACATTCTTCGCTCCAACCGAACTTTGTATCTTTTCGAGTCATTTGAGTCGATGGAGTAGCGATTCGAGAAAATCCTTCCACGAATCTCGATAATAACCAATTGAACCGAGAAAGCTACGTGCTTTGATCATCGATTTAGGTTGTTCCCGACTTTGAATAGCTTCAATCTTTCTTTGGGTCAACAGATATTCCATGACTTGATACCACGTGCCCAAGGAATGCTACTTCTTTCGCCGTAATTCGCATTTCTTCAACTTGGCATAAAGCTTATATTCACGAAGCTTTTGGAGTGTCACCTCAAGTGTTACTCATGATCTTCACCGCTTTTGGAATAAATAAGGATGTCATCAATAAAGACGACCACAAAGTGATCTAAATATTCCTTGAATACTCGGTTCATCATATCCATGAAGGCGGCGGGAGCATTAGTCAATCCAAAGGACATGACTAGGAATTCATAATGCCCGCATGGGGAGTTCGAAAAGCCGTCTTTGGAATGTCGTGGTTCTAATCTTCAATTGGTGATATCCGGAACGATGATCAATCTTTGAAAAGAATTTGGCTCCTTGCAATCGGGTCAAACAGGTCATCAATACGTGACAATGGATACCTATTTTGATGGTGACATGATTCAACTCCCGATAATCAATACAAAGTCGCATACTCCCATCTTTCTTCTTCACGAATAGAGCACGAGGAGCACCCCAAGGAGAAGTACTAGGACGAATAAAGCCAATGTCTAACAATTCCTGCAGTTGGGTCTTTAACTCCACGAAGTTCAATAGAGCCATTCGATATGGGGCTTTGGAAATAGGTTTTGTACCTGAGTTCAAGGTTGATACAAAATTCAATTTCACGCCTGGGGTAGGCCGGGAAGTTCTTGGGAATACGTCAGAAATTTATTAAAAATAGAAATATCGCTCAAAAGCGGCGTATTTTTGTTTAAATCGTGACATGAGCTAAGAAAGCTTGACATCCATTTTTCAATAAACGAATAGCTTTATGGCTTGAGATGACCGTGATTGATTTTAATGGTTTGGTCATTTGAATTCACATAATAGGTTGATTAGGAATATGAAAGCTAACAACCTTATTTAAAACAATCAATTTTGCATGATAAGTAGTTAACCAATCAATCCCTAGAATCACGTCAAATGCAAGTATTTTTAATGAAATAAGATCGACGGTGTAATGTGAGGGTACCGATTTGAACCAAACAAGACTTATAAACAGTGGATGTAATGAAGATTTCTCCCAACGTAGTTTCCACAGATAAGTCAAAGTCTAATTTCTCCGGAGTCAAATTTAATCGATGAGCACAAGTAGGAGAAATAAAAGAATGGGTAGAACCGGTATCAAATAAAGTGTAGACTTCATTAGAGTTTATGATAAGCTTACCCGTGATGACCTCATTCGTGTTCCTTGCTCTCCGGGAGGTCACAACAAACGCCTCTCTCAGACTACACTCTGGGTTTGACTTTTTCCGGGACTGACCTTTGATGCCTCTATCCTAGTTGAATTTGTCTTCTTGATGGCAAAAATCGAGCTAAGTGACCTTCTCTTCCATAATTATAACATGCTTTGGACGGCATGGCACAATTCGGACTGATGTGTCCCTCTTCTCCGCATTTGAAGCATATGATAGGTGGTCTTTCTCCTTCCTTAACAACGGGTCTTTGGTCGACGCGTCTTTCCATCATTGTTGAATCTCCGTTTCTTGAAATGTCCATTCTTATTGTTTTGGTACGATTACCACGGAAGTGGTTACCATATCCGCCCGTTGATTCCCTCCACGCTTGTTGTCACCGCTTTGATGACTACTCTCGCTAGTATTATAACTTTGCCGGCTGCTCTCTTTTAGTTGCGTTGACTCGTTATCGCGCTCCACTAACTGAGCCCTATTTACAACATCTGAATACAAACACAGTTTATGAGAAATAAGATGTTGACGTATCTTCGACTTCAAACCTCTTAAAAACATTCGCGCCATTCTCTCTTCATTATCCACCAAGTGGGACGTAAACCGTGATAACTCTGCAAATTTTGCCTCGTATTGCGACACGGTCATATTGTTTTGTTCCAACTTGATAAACTCCACCTCCTTCATGTGGTGAATACTTTTAGGAAAGTATTTGTCGTTGAAACGACTCCGAACTTCTCCCAAGATATCTTCAAGACAAAGAAGTTGAGTACGTTTTACCGATTCCCACCAAGAATCGCCTCTCTCGCAACATAAAGGCGTGAAGGGAACCTTTTGCTCCTCGGAGCATCCCAAGACATCAAATATCTTGGTAATCAACTCTATCCATGCTTCCGCCAGAAGTGGTTTTGGCTCTCCCTTAAACTCGGTGGTCCCAGCTCCTTGAATTGTTTAGCGGTGACCGCCGAGAGTTTTCCGTGTTTCCACCTACGTTTTGGACAGAGTCGCTCTCGCTTTCATTGTTGCATAAATTGCATAAAGCCTCCGAACATTTGATCATTCATCATTTGGTCGGTGTTGTTGTTTGCATGAGGATTGTCGCCTTCACGATGCACATTATCCTCGATTATTGATATGTGGTGAATCAACGATCGCTTCGTACTCCATTGCTATTCTCAACATTCTCGGATGTCATTTTCAGACATCGCCACAAACCAAAAGGTTAATTGACATGTAACAAATTATCTTTATATTAAATGAGACCAATAAAAATAGCACATAAACTTAGGTAGGTCATACTAGCAAAGGTATTCCCTCTCTCCCTCCTAGTACTTTTCTCACATCTTAGCCAGGATCATATCCCAAGCTCGATATACCAACCGTGACGCCCCAAAATTAGGTATACATCACCCATCTTGGGTAGTCGATACATGGTATGTAATTTAAATACAACTTACTAATATAAGCGTCAGTGGTACAATACGACATAAAGCGTGAGTTTGAATACAAATATTGTCTACTAGATATTATACAAACTCAAAAGGAGTCCTCATTACAATTATTATCACACTATTTCATGTAATAATAGTGAGGACTACTAATGCTATCCTCGGACCATTACTCCGCTCCCAGACTCGTCCCAAACTATGTTCTCATTTCACGAATAGAACGGTGAAAGAAAGGGTGAGCTCAACTAGCCCAAGAAGAAATATTATGACTAAGATAATGCGAATAAATTATCAATAGCCTTCAACAAAGTGTTAAACCGATAAAATATAATAAACATCAAGTTTAATCTGCGGAATGAACAAGCAATCCATTAAAAGAGTCAAGTAGAAAATAAAATCTACTATCTTTTATGATTTAAAAGGTTTTTCATCATTTATTAAAGTGAGACTCAACTTTAATAAATAATCCACATCATCGAATCACCCACCGCACTACTAAGAAAGGATATTCTTTAGTATCACAACCACAATTATTCATGCACTACGGGCCAAGAATAGTTGTGTATTCATTAATGGTCTTGATCATGCCAACAATCATCCATCAATGCACTACTACTAATCGAGGATTTTTACCACATCATTTGTAACATTACTATTACCATGATTACACCGAATAATCCTCGGTCATAATCATACCAAGTCCATCCATGCTCTATGTGCCACGGATGACTTTAAAAAAAATATATAAACATGAGGATGATGACAATGATATAAGAATTCAATAAAACAAGTTCAAGAATTATTTTATCCAGAATTATTAACGTCCAAATTGTCAACATGATAATCTTTGTTTTGTAGAGTAAAATTCAAGAATGATCGGAAGAATATTTCCATGAAAAGATATCTTTGGATGAAACGCAAATATCAAGGATATTCTACTAATTTCATGGAGTATAGAAGTCAAAGTTTTAACCAACTAGGTATAATAAAGAATGGAATAACAAAAGAAATCACCATGCATGCGGTGATTGTGATAGACAAAGTTATTCCAACAGAATAATAATAATGGAACCAGTCGGGTGAAATTCACACCAAACAGGATGTTCAAACAGAATAATAAAGATGGAACCGGATCGAATTGTAAAAACACACGAGATAGGATATTCCAATGTAATGATAAAGAGCGGAACTGTGTCCCAGGTGTAAAACACACATGTGGATGTTTCAACAGAATAATAAAGAGCGGAAACCAGTCCGGTGTAAAACACATGAAGACATGATGTTCCAATGTAATAATAGAAGAATGTCACCAAGTATAGGGTAAAAAGCGTATACAAAAGTTATTCCAATGAATAATAAGCAATGGAATAACATAAGGATTTCACCAAGTATAGGTATGTCTGGCAGTATACAAAAGTTATGTATAGGGTATGCCACTTTTACAAAAGTTATTCCAAATGAATAATAATGAATGGAATAATGAAGTTCTCTTCATGAATAAGAAAGAATAACACCCCTTACGGTACAACAAATAATATTCCCTACCTTAGAAGAACCGAATATTGGCAAAGTGAAGTAAAGAATCTTTTTTTCTTTTTTCTCTATAGTTTCTCTCTCTAGAGTTTCGGTGAATTCGTAAGAAAATAATGAAGGAATGAGCTTCTATTTATAGGAAAATAGAATGCATAGTAATTAATCCATGAACGGTCCAGATTGATTTACTTTAATCGACGGTCCATATTTAAAGCAAAATCTTTTAAATAAAATATAATATATTCTATTTATATAAAAACATTTTACTATGCAAACACTATGCAACACTATGCAAAACACTATGCAACACTATGCATAATAAAATTTAATATATTTTATTTATAAAATAACTTTAATAAAGTATTACATTTTATATAAAAAGATGATTCATTTTATTACGTTAATAATACTGAATAAAACAAAACGTCATTATCGCTATAATAATTCATATTATTAATCGACAATAATGGAATCAAACCGAGTGACTTCTCATATAAGCATCAATAATCAATACCGTGTACTACTATGCAACCAATACGACATTATTCTTTTTACTTTTACTACCAAGGAGTAGTTCAACAAAGATCAGCGGTAAAACTTCCGCCGTTATTTCAATAAAATATTTTTGTCGTTTTCTCAATCCAAACAATAATTACATTATGGGTCCACCAATGATTGAGTAGTTATACGAATATTCCCTACTAAACCTAATATTCCCACCAATCGAATATAATATAACCACTTGCATACTTTGCAAAATTTATAAATATTACCCACAACTATAACATTATATCAAATTTTTTCATAATATTCAAAAATAATATTTATAGAAAATTCATCTTTATTTATAAAAGTTGGGGTCTTACATTTATGATGAATGTGTACGAATGCATATATTTACTGCGCTTAATGCTTTACACTATATCTGCTTGTGATATTAGTGCTTCACATATGTCATCATTTTCATAAATGGTGAGACACGTTGTATGTGAATGTATGTTGTGTGGTTCCTCCATCAGGAGGCTATCCCGTCGGTGTTTGATTACTGGACTCTTAGGAAGACTAATTCCAACGAGGCTCAGGAAAGGCACCACCCAATTTCACTCTAGTTGAAAGACCGAATTAATTTCCCGTCAAGTAAATTGCGATGATTTGGGAACCTTCATGCCAAAAAGCCATGATAGTAACCTAAGATAGGTCAACCTCTGATAAACCAAACGCTGAGGAAAGTCTCTTCATGCTTTCTCATTTCAAATTACTTGAAAAATCAATTACTTGTAATTTCATTCCATATTCATCTCCATGTAATGAGAAATATTAAGAAATATGTGTACATACATATTTAAATTAACATGTTATCCTGTGTTACAAACAACTAACATCCGTGTTGCAGGATAATATTCCTAAAACGGATACATCACATAGCAAGTAAACATATACACATTCCCTAAGACTAAACTATGCAAGTCTTTCGCAGGGAAACAATCGGACCTACTACCCGGTCAAAGTCCAAAAAGGCCGTGAGCCTACAGTCAATTATGTCGTCATCAGACCAGAATGACCTTAATCCAGTTTCTTGCAAAGAATTTGACGGATTAAGTAAACAAATCACAGATTTAGTTGTTCTGCTTAAAGAACTACACCAGTCTACTCAGGGTACAAGGATACCCGTACATGCTGAATCCTCTATACAAGGAGGAACCCAAGGTCCTGATAAAGCCATTATAGTACCTGAACTTCAGTTGGATACGACCAACAAAATTCATGATACCATCCATCTCAAAGGAGATCCAGACACCGGTGACATCAGGAAGAAAGTCCTTCAAATGGAAGAAACCCTTCGTAATATCAAAGGAATTGGAGCACACGGAAGTGTCTTATATGCTGACCTTTGTAAATTCCCTGGTGTTCATTATCCAGAAAAGTTCAAAACTCCTGACTTCAGAAAATATGATGGGTTAGGAGATCCTTACACACATTTGAAGGTGTTCATTGGAGAACTTGGATCTTATGCAGAGGACAAGAAGCTCAGGATGCAAATGTTCCAGAAGAGTTTGACTGGAGAAGCCCGTTCGTGGTATACCAGATTAGATAACTCAAAGATCTATAGTTGGGAAGAGCTAGCTCACGCCTTCCTCACCCAATACAGCTTCCAGTCTCAGATGGCTCCTGACCGGTACCAGACTACCAAGGTCAAGAAATAGTCCAATGAGTCTTTCAGAGAGTACGCTCAAAGGTGGAGGCACCTAGCTGCTCAAGTTATTCCTTCCATGACAGAGTCAGAAATGGTCATGACCTTCATAAACATACAAGAAGCTCCTTTCTATTAAAGAGTCTTAGTTGTCATTGGTAAACTATTTTCTGAAATGATTAAACATGAGGAGATGGCTGAGATGGGATTGAAGTCAGGAAAGATTCAAGACCTAGCTGCCCTTAAAGTTGTTGCTAAGCACATCCAGTCCAGAACTTATGGAAACAACCCCCGGAGGGTCCATAAAAAGAAAGAGGAGGTTGCTTCCTTGATACTACAAGGTCAAAAAGGCAATCAGAATATGCCTATCCAGAGGAGAAATTACACTCCCTTTCAAACTCAGTCTTCAAACCCTCCATTTCTAAAAGGTGGAGAAGTCAAACGCCCTCGAGTGTTCACACTCTTAGGGGACTCACTCGAGAACATTCTCATTCTTCTGATGACTTAGAAGAAAACCACGCATCTTCTTCCACCAGTCAACCCTAATAGGAGGGGTTTCAATGCTACTCAGAAATGTGCTTATCATGCCGGGGCACCTGGACATGATACTCAAGATTGTTGGGCCTTGAAACACTAGATCCAATATTTAATAGACAACGGTGAGATCGTGGTCACCAAACTAGATCAACCTCACGTGCAAGATAACCCTCTTCCCCAACACAAAGAGGAAGAGGTGAACATGATTAATTGGAGCAATGGACAGAGTTCCCCTTTTAACCGTGAATCATCCCAGACCATCAAAGATGGTGTTGACAAATGGGATTATGCAAAGTTCCTGTTTGTAATGGAACAAAAGATGAAAGCTTTGTGTAAGCAGATAGAGAAATTGGCAGAACTGGTGACCTATCAGCATCAAGTCACACACTAATTAGTCAACCAGAAGCATGTCAGTCTCCTCCCTTTTGTTGTGAATACTCCCTCATCACCTTCAGAGAAAGAAACACTGGAAGACAAAGTGACAAAAAGAGCAAGTGCCAAAGCCCGACGGGATTTTGCCAATAGAAGGGAATTTACATACCTAGGCCAACCTATGGATGAGATACTTCAGATGTTGATCATTGAAGGAAGAATCACTTCCCTTCTGCCTCTAATTAATCCCCGTTCATGATGGTTTAATTCTGATGGAGTATGCCAATATCACTCCCATTCTCGCGATCACAGCACGGAAGAATGTTGGGCACTTCACCACCTTATTCAAAACCTAATTGACAGCGGTGTCATGTAGCTAGTAGACGACGATACTGTGCTATTTGAGAGTGAGAATACTTTTCCTACTAAATGGAAGGGACTGGTAGCAGTTATATCCGCCGAGGCTGATGGGACTGTCAAACCTGTCATAATACAAGCAATTCAACTCAAAGGAATTGACAATCCTTTGAAAGTGGTTTCTCCAGAGCCAATCAACTTGCCATTCAGAACATAATATCCTGTTATCAGCTTACAAAAAGTCCCATAGAATTATGGAGAAGCTGAAGGATCCACCTCTCATACAACTGCTGCAGTGTCGATAGAAAATCCACTATATCTTCTCCAACGGGTGATAAAGCCCACCATCAAATCAAATGGGAAAATTCCCATGGAGAAAATTGAGAAGTTCCTCCGCACTATGGGTCATAATGAAGCCAATGTAGTTTTAAGCTTAAGAGAATCTCCACATCAAATTTCAATACTGGACTTGGTTTTAACTTTCGAGGATCACATGAAGATGTTATTGAAGGTTTTGGAAGAAGCCTACATGCCGAAATCAGTGGATGTGAAAAAATTTCAACATTTGGTTTATCACATTTTTAACAACAATGTGATATCTTTCACTGTCGATGACATACCACCCGAAGGGACCGATCATTGCAAGCCGTTGCACATTGCGGTCTTGTCTTCCGGATACATGCTAGCTGGAGTCTTGATAGATGGAGGTTCATCTCTGAATATATGTCCATACGCTACATTACTGAAGATGAATGTCAATCTCAAACGGATCCAAAGCAGCCATACGATTATTAAATCTTTTGATGGTGCCCACCGGAATTCAGTCGGAGAGATTGAGCTACCAATCGAGATTGGTCCCCGTACATTTTGCGTATCTTTTCACATGTTTAAGATAGATTCAGGATACAACCTGCTATTGGGAAGACCATGGATTCATATGGCTGGGGCTGTCCCCTCCACTCTTCATCAGTAACTAAAATACATCATTAATGACAACCTAGTCACGGTCAACGCTGAGCCAGAATGTTCTAAACAAAGTGACATGCCACTCATTAGCTTCAATTTAGAAGTTGAGCCGGTCAGTTTTCATGCCTTGGAAATGAGCAACACTCAATACCATTCTATTGAAACGCTATTTCCCGTACCCAAGATTTTTGCCGAAGTGATAACAGCTACTCAAGAAATGATATCTTTGGGTCATCAGCCTGGACGAGGGTTGGGTAAAAGTCATCAGGGTATTAAACACCCGATTCAAGTGATCAGTCAAACTGGGATAACTAGACTGGGTTATTCTGCTAGTTCCAGTCACATGAATCAATATAAGCATAAGCAGATTCCTTCAGTGTCAGTTACACGACAGTTGTCTCCACCTGCAAATCTTGAGTCCACACAACCTCTGGTAAAGGTGCCAGCCATCGTAATGGCTATATTATTTCCCAAGCTGATACCGGTAAAGGAGAAAGTAGTCTTTGTTCCAGATCCCAAAGTGGAAGAGGAAGAACGAAGAATTAAGCAAGACATCGTCAGAATGATGTCAGGCATACGCATCATTATCCATGATGAACATACAAACAGATACATCCCAGACGATGATTGCCCAGACATAATGGTCATCATTCGGGAGAAGGAGGACGATGACAGCCCCTCCATCACTGTAGTCCACTAGGACTTTGCCCTCGACAATTAGAGCAATACTCCTTGCATTGGTCGACGAGGGTAAAACATGCAGGAACTCTTTCTGCCCTGTAGATATCATAACTACTTACATTTCTGTACAGTATTAGCAGTTGTTATGTCAGTACATGCTAACACTTTGTATGATTAAACCATTTCATATATACTAAGTGAAAGCATATTTTGTTTCAGGACTCTAAATTTGGATGTGTATGTACTTGCTGATAAGATGCCTCTTCTCCACAAGGATTGTAACTTTAATGAAAAGTTGGACTCAGCCTTGATGGAAATACACGAGGACATTGAGGTGCCTCTGGAGATCAAAGAATGGGTCGAAGACAAACCTAAACCCAACCTTAATCAAACCACTTCCTTCAATCTCGAAACCTTAGAAAGCCCTAAGTTAATCCAGGTTGGTTCAAACCTTACCCCAAACTAGAGGAATGACATGGTTACGCTACTAACCCAATTCTAGGATGTGTTTGCATGGTCTCACGAGGACATGGTGGGTTTGTCCACTGACATTGTTCTTCATCACCTTCCCATTAAAGAGGGATTCAAGCCAGTCAAGCAGAAGCTCAGGCGATTGAAGCCTGAGTGGAGTTTAAAGGTGAAAGAAGAAATTGTGAAACAATTTCAAACTGGTATTATCATGGTGTCCACATATCCTAAGTGGATATCCAACATAGTTCCCGTACCTAAACCTGGAGGAAAGGTGCGAGTTTGCGTGGATTATCGGGATTTGAACAAAGCTTTCATTAAAGATAGCTTTCCCGTGCCATTTATCCACGTTCTCATTGACAATACTGCTCAATAAGGCATGTACTCCTTCGCTGATTGCTTTGTTGGATACCATCAAATTATGGTTGCTGAGGACGATCGTGAGAAAATTGCCTTCATCACGCCTTGAGGAACCTTTTGCTATAGACGGTTGTCATTCGGCCTCATCAATGCCGGAGCCACCTATCAGCAAGCTATGATGGCTCTTTTCCATGACTTAATGCACAAAGAGATAGAGATCTATGTGGATGACATCATTGTCAAATCCCGAAGGGAAGAAGACCACTTAGACCATCTCCGAAAGCTCTTCAACAGGTTACGTAAGTACAACTTGAAGTTGAATCCAACCAAGTGCACCTTTGGCGTTAAATCAAGCAAGTTTCTAGGATTCGTAGTTAGCCACGAAGGGATTGAGCTGGATCCTACCAAAATCTAGGCCATCACAGAAATGCCCGCTCCTTAGACAGAGAAGGAAATACGGGGTTTTTTTTGGGAAAAATCAACTTCATTAGTAGGTTTATTTCTCAACTCATAGCAACCTGTGAGCCCATCTTTAATATATTAAGGAAGAACTCCTCCATGAAATGGAACGATGAGTGTCTAAAAGCCTTCTTTACAATAAAAGAGCAGCTAGTCAAAGCTTCCATTTTGGTACCACCTAGGGATGATGTTTCCCTGTTCATGTACATATCCATAAGTGACAATGCCATGGGCTGCATGCTGGGACAGAAAGATGATAGAGGCCAGGAACGAGCTATCTATTACCTCAACAAGAGATTCAGCAGCAGTGAACACAAGTACACTCTGATTGAGAAGACTTGGTGTGCTTTAGCATGGGCTTCCATGAGGTTACAGCATTACCTCCATGGTCACACAACCCATCTAATATCCCGCGTGGATCCTCTCAAGTACGTGTTCAGTAAACCCATGTTAAATTGTCAGCTGTCCAGATGGCAGTTGATCCTACAACAATTTGATATCGTCTATGTGACGTAAAAATCCATCATAGGTCAAGGAATTGCAGATCAACTGTCCGCCACACCTTCAGGGGACTTCAAACCCTTGGAAACATACTTCCCCGATAAAGGGGTAATGACAATTCAGCAACACCACCAGGACGATACCGGCCATACATAGAAAATGTATTTCGATGGAGATATTAATATGGAAGGTTCTGGAGCTGGAGAAGTTCTAATATCCGGTACGGGGGAGCAGTATCCCGTTGCCATCAAATTACAGTTTATCATCACTAACAGCACATCTGAGTATGAAGGCCGTCTCATGGGGCTAAAATTTGCACGTTCAATGGGCATCAGGCGGTTAACTATCTTTGGGGATTCGGAGTTGGTAGTCAAACAATCCACGGGAATCTATCAACCCAAAGAGCTACATTTGCTGCCTTACCATTGGCAAGTTTTACAGATGGCTTCGGATTTCGAAGAGATCTCCTTTCTACATATTCCTCGCAATAGGAATGACTTTACAGATGCGTTAACAACTTTGGCCTCCTTGATTCACATGCCGAACAAGGAATACATGCCAAGCGTCACATTTTCCCTGCACAAGGCACCAGCCTATGGGAACTATGTTGGAGAAGTATCGGATGAGCTACCTCCCATCCAACATCCTTGGTATCAATATATCAAGGAGTACTTATGAGATGGATCTACACCCGCTGAGGCGATCCCGATTGAGAAAAGGCGGATCCATCAACTTGTTATGAAATTCTACCTGAGCGGAGATGCACTCTACAAAAGAGATACAGGACTATGTCTCCTCAGATGTCTGGACCAGGACCAAGCTTAGAGACTCATGGATGAGGTCCATGGTGGAGTATGTGGCCCACACATGAGCGGCTCCCTACTTGTTAAGAAGATCCTTAGAACATGACATTACTGGCTTACCCTCAAAGCTGATTATGATGATCACGTCAAGAGGTTCTATCAATGCCAAATTCATAGAAATGCCATCCACGCCCCTCCGAGGGAGCTCCACAATATGAGTTCACCTTGACCCTTCTCAATGTGGGGAATGGACATGATCGGGCCCGTCGAGCTCAAAGCCAGTAATAGGCATCACTTTATCTTCACCGTGAATGACTACTTTACTAAATGGGTAGAAACAGCCTTCTTCCCCAGGGTTACCAAAGAAGTCATCATTGCTTTCATCAGAAACAATGTCATTTGTCAATATGGAAAACTAGAGGTAATTGTATCAGAAAATGCTAAGAACCTCAACAACAAAATGATGGAGGAGTTATGCAGTAAATTCCACATCAAACATCTTAACTCCATCATCTACCGTCCAAAGATGAATGGTGTTGTTGAAGCGGCTAACAAAAACATCAAGAAGATTATGCAAAAGATGTCCACCAACCACAAAGAATGGCTTGACTTAATGTCTCGTACTATGTTAGCCTACAGAACATCAATGCGCACTTCCACCGAGGGAACCCCCTACGCATTAACCTATGGGATGAAAGCAGTACTCCCCGTAGAAGTGGAAATGGAATCCCTCCGAGTGTTGATAGACGCTCAGCTGGATGAAGACCAATGGTTACAAGACAAGTGTGACAACCCCAAAATAGGTCCATTCCACCCAACCTATTTCGAGTCGCCAAATACATGGTACAGAAAACAACTACAACTTTATTACAACAATTGTCGTGCAAAATACAACAACACATATATTGTGAGTTTTGATACAAATATATACCAACTGTGACTCACATCCCAACCTTGGATAACACGTCACAATGGCACCTTACATAAAGGTGTAGTCAAAAACTGTTTTAGAAATTTGAATCTTTGGGAAGTGCTCAAGGAAACCTTCGTACATGGGAGGCCATGCTTCCAGGTTATGATAGATATCATATGGCCACAGAATTATCCTTCGTTGACCCAATAAACCCCAAAGAAAAACGAGAAGATTACTATCATATTCTTTCCAATGGTGAGTCTTCTCTTGACATATCATTATCTCCACTGTCTCTAATTGAGAATTATACTTCAACCAAACACCAAGATTATATAGGCAGTGCTCGTAGATATACTCAGCAAGTGGATGAGCATAACCCTGTCTTCTGATGACAGGAGGTTGTATGTCATTAGACATCTTGTATGATAGTGGTAAAACACCCTTCCAACATTCGGTTCGCCTCACCCTATTTGATTCACCAAATATAACTACTAAATGATGTATACAACACCTTTCTATACTGCTTAGGGAGAACCTCCACAGCTAGAGACCACCGTTCTATTTTCCCGTTACCCTCGCTCAACCCAGCTACACTCTTATTACTTGAAAAGGAATTGTGAAGCAAAAGGGTGAGCACAACTAGCCCAGTAAAGAATATCATGACTAAAGATAATTAAATTATCAATAGCCTTCATCATTAATAAATTAGAGATTTAGAACATATGGTAGATGATAAAAAAATTCAACCATAGTTGTAGCGGAACGAGAAATCCATTAGAAGAGTCAAATAGACCATAAAGTCTACTATCTTCTCCACATTAAAAGTCCACCAACAGTGTTTTATCCCTGTAACATCACTCAACAGTTCCTTTCCACAATTATATGAATAACTCATAATCATAATTGTGATTCTAAATTCCTCTTCGCACCCAGGACGAAGATAATTTTCATCACATGTCTTTACCTGAAACATCAAAGATCATGGTTATACCAAATCACAGTTCGTATTTATAATCATACTAACAATTTCATCTTTGCACTATGGGCCAAAGATATTCATCAACAGACCATCTTTGCACTACAGGCCAAAGATATTCAACAACAGGTCATCTTTGCACTACAGGCCAAAGATATTCATCAACAGTTCATATTTGCATTACAAGCCAAATATATTCATCAACAGTTCATATTTGCACTACAGGCCAAATATATTCATCAACAGTTCATATTTGCACTATAGGCCAAATATATTAATATCTCAAAGAAATATATAATCATTTCAGAATTTATATAAACAATAATTATAACCATGTTGATCATTTTACCTTTGCACTTAAGCTAAAGATATTCAATTATAAATTCAATGGTCATGATCATACCAGTCAACAATTCAACTTTACACTACTGGCCAAAGGGAACCCATAGTCATGATCATACCAAAAATCTACCCATCTTTACACTCAAGTCAAAGAGAAATATCATCATTAGGGTTATAAAAATGTTATATATAATAGTAAAATCAATATAATCAAAACATCTAGATTTAATCTCAAGAGTAATATTCATTAATCAACTATAATTTGGTTAGAAAAGAAACCATTTTTGTCGTGAATAGTACCCGTGAATAGTAACTCATGAATAGTAACTCGTGAATAGTAACTCATGAATAGTAACTTGTGAATAGTACTCCGTATTCGTACATAGTACCGTATACGTAAATAATATCATATACGTAAATAGTGTCATATACATGAATAGTGCCGTATATGTGAATAGTAACCTCGACTCAAAAAGGTAGAAATACCACAATAAGATCTATACCAATATGTCAGTATAATGATATTGAAAGAATAACATCATTATGAAGAATATAACATCCCTTAATATCCCTTACTATCCCTTACCTCAAAAGAGCAGCACTTCTGACTGGATATCAGATATGACGTTGAAGGAAACTTGCACTGATGAATAGCAACTCACCAAGTATCTAAATACTCGCAAAATACACTCGATAATCTAGAGAGAAAAAGAGAGAAAACTTATGAATTCTGGTGTGATTTTCAATTCTAACTTAGCCCTCTATTTATAGGAAAATGTTAGCACGCCGAAGCAGACTTGACTTGCTACCGATGGCTTTACCGCTACTATTCCACCCACAAAAATGGTCATCTTCCCCAACAACCAAAAGTGGGGCCCACCCATTTCTAGAATTTTCCACCAAAATCATTTATAAACCTAATTTCGAATCACCACCTCTTAAAATTCATAAGAAATCATTCGTTCATTTTAATGGTTCAAAATTTGTGAACATATACTCAACTTATATATGTATAACATATCCAAAAATCACAACGATCCAACTACGATTAAGAATTATAACTCACGCAATAAAGCTGTAAGAACACTGATTTGATCTTTTAATACCTCCAATCCGACAAAATACTGATAAAATACCTTAACATTAATTCCTTCATTTATAACCACATAAATAAATCCATCATTTATATCCACATCAAATAAATATTTCCTTATCATATAAATCAATAATTAATTATTTACAAATAATATTACAGAATCACAATAATGACAACCAGACAGTTCCTTGGAAAGAGGGGACTTTCCAATAAGGATTTCTCCATACTGGCGCGCAATTAGGTGACCAAACCTCTCCTTGACAGAACTTTCTAGACATTGCCAATAATGCTATCTCATAATATTATTCAAATAATATAAATTATTGATCTGATAATGGAGATACTGTGCAGTGACAATTATTGAAACAACAATAATATAAAATATTAACGCAGCAATTATTGATTCAATAAAATAAAATATTGAACAGTAATTACTGTAACAATTATTGAGTAGTGCCTTCTCACGTAAGAATCAATAATTGAAAAAATATCGCAATACCGGTGTGCTATCATCGTGCAACCACTCAGACATCGTATTTTAACTCAAGGGTATTCCAACGGTCTTAATTCAGAATAACTACACCGTTATTTATAAAAACTCAAACTTTGTCATTTTCTTCATCCGACAGTTATCCGTTATGGGACCCACAAATAGCTGCGCCGTCATACGAATATTCCCCGACAGAAAGAATATTCCACGACCAAACAAATATTCCCCAACAAAAATGAATATTTTATAACCACTTGCTTATTTTGAAAAAAAAATCATATATCACCCTTAACTTTAACTTTTATCAATTTAACCATTTACTGAATAGTAATTATAAGAAAAATTGAATACTTTTATTACATAAAATTCGGGGTCTTACAACAGGTATCACCAATTATCTCTAATAGACGAAAGGTGAATCGCGACTATCTTCCATGGTCAGCTATATCAAAAAAGGATTGCTAGATCCTACGACAGAAAAATCCGACTACGGTGGTTTAAGAAACATGACTTAGTTTTAAAAAAAATCCTTGACAACCAAGATCATTCCAAGGGAAAATTTGCTCCTAACTGGGAGGGCCCGTTTATTGTCAAGGAGGTATTGACAAAAGGCGCTCTCAGATTGCAGGAAATGGACAGTGATGAATTTCCGCAACTCATCAACTCGGACGCTGTGAGACAGTACTAAGTCTGAAGTTACCATCAAGCAAACATCCTGGTGTTGGATCATCAGATCACCAGTCATTCCGGTTCTTTAACCCTTTACCACATACAACTCTTTTTCGCACTTTGCCCCTCAGGGAAACATACTCTTCAAGCCAGCAGCCTGGCTTCATTCCGTTCATATAATTGCGGTTATCCCACTAGGGATTAAACCTTTCATACTTGCAGTTTGTCCCCAAACATGGGATCAAACTTTTTCACACCTGCAGTTTGTCCTGAACGTAGGATCAAACTTTCTTTTTCCCCAGCAGTTTGACCTGCACATGAGATCAAGTTTTTTAAGCTATAAATCATCCCGAGGGGTGAAATACGTCGACCTAATCTCCTCTTCAATAGGAGTACGTAGGCAACCATTTTATATGGCCCGGTCGCAATAAAACAAAAATAACAAAACATTCATACACCCTTTCTGCCGCATACAGCGTTCAACCTCTTACACCAGGTTTGAACTACACAGACCTGATCTCCTCTTCAATAGGAGTACGTAGGCAGCCATTTATGGTTTGGTCTCACCCCCTACCAAAACACAAACACTTTTCATCTTGTACTGGGATCAAACTTTAATCCATCACATTTCATCGGCTTCAGACTAAAGGGATGGAATTACCTGAACTCCTCCTAAATAGAAGATTGAGCGACCATCTAAGTTGTGGTTGCACCTTGAAGAGCAATACCAATCCATAAGAGATGGAATTAACTATGCTTCTCTTGAATAGGAGTACTGGCGACCATCTGTGGTGCGGTCAATCTCATAGAGGAAAGTCACACTCCTCTCCACATTTCCATATAGAAATCAGTCCCAAGACACCAAAGATGGTAGGGGATACACATAGATCAATGATCCATTCTGAACTGTCTAGAGACTACTCGTTGTCCATCCATCAAGAAGGAATTCAGAATACATCAAGATCACAAGCCCTGAAGAAGCAGGCAAAATATCAAGCAAGTATCCAGGCATATCTAAAAGGGAAGTGATCAAAAATATATTTACATGCTATATATATAATGATGTTTGATATACACAATATAAACTGTACATGACAAAATGGTTAAGCTAGTATGTGTAGGAAAATACAAGCCCATCTACAAATCGGTGTATATGCGAGCTATCAAGCCCAACATGGCATCCCTTTCAGAAGAAGGAGGCAAAGTTGTGGTCTCGTATACAAGGGTATCCACGCGAGCCAACAGGTCTACAGCCATCTTCATGGTGACTCTATGATCATCAATGTACATGATCATCTCTACGATCACACCAATGGTAAGGGACCTCACTGTAGTACTATCTATGACGGCTACATTTCGTGCAAATATGGCACTATCCCTCTCAACTGTCACGGCATCTCTGGCTAATATGGCCTCATCCCACTCAACAACAGTGGCGTCTCTACGAGCTAATGCTTCGTCTCTCTCTAATAGAGTTGCGTCTCTCCCATCAAGGGTTGTCAACATCAAGGCTCTAGCTTGATCTCTCTCGAAGGTCATCAGATGAAGAATCTGCTCAAAGTGTTGTGCTGAATACTGGATCACAACAGTGCTAGTACTGGGAGAATCTAACGGAAATGCTGGCAACCCAGTAGATGGCTCCTCCTCGATGTGGGAATCAATGTCCTCCATGGGCTCTCCATCATCTGAATCACTACTCGGCACTATGGATACTGCCGCAGCCGATGAAGTCTCTGTCTCCATCCACGCAGAATACTCTGGCGAACAGCCCATATGGCTAACACAGAAAGCAGCTATCTCATGCTAATCCCAACATGCGTACACCCAGGATCAGTCCTCTGCTGATAGATGGTGAGAAGCTAAACGCTAACCTAGCGCCCCCTTAAAAGGATGGATGTCTTGGAACTGGTCAAACTGCGACATCACAGCTAGTGGGTGATAGGTAGTCATGCCCCTCAAACTAGCCAGAGGGAGATAGTCCATGCCCGGAGCATGAGTAATAAAGTTGTAGGGTGAGCTAAGCCCTGTACACGGTAGAATGCCAAACGGATCACTGATCTCCGTCAAAAATATCAACCAAGACATAGGATCCATACACTCCGATGGCTGAAAAGAGTAGGACATGGCTATATCATGGGTAAAGCAGTACCCATGTCGGCGGAAGGTCCCAATCAGTCTCAAGTGTGACATAAACCACACATACAAAATGACCAAACTGCATGTAAATACCCTTGTAGGGTAACTACTGCAAAATGTGGCCAACCTCAGCGACTCCGCCACAATCATCGGAATAATGGTACAACCCTCCCTGAGAGCTCTCACTGCCACCGATGTCCAGCTCGTCCATATATCGTGGCATATACACGTACACCACTGTGCACATCAAGAATGCATCCACTCTGGCCAAATGCCACTGGTCCTCTAGTATGGTGAAATCCCCAGAATAACGAGCATAGTTGTCCTCAGAGCTAAATCTGTCAATCAGAAGACATTGGGATATCACGTGGTCGGATGTGATCTCATCCTGCACAACCCTACGCATCATTCCAGTGAGGGTCATGAACTGTCAACTCATGTCCCCAATAGCCATATGCACACAAGGTCTATCAAGTGGTAGCAACATCAAACGTGTATACTCCTCCAGAGTCTGAGTCAACTCCTGGGTCCCAAACCAGAAAACCTGCCACTCTGGTACCCAGTGATCCAGAATGCCCTCCACAAATCCTGCGGGAACCTGAAATATCAAGAGGGCCATAGTATGCTATAACAGCTGATCTACAGTCACACTATGTGATGGTGACATACTATCATACCACGATCAAAGACGCGATGCCACCAATAATGGTGGGGTATGCTCTATCTACCGACCGTCAAGAAGACATCTCTCAGTAAGTAGTATCGTAAGACCATCCAGGTAATCAATTTGAATATCTCTGGACATACATACATATGCATAACATAATACATGCATTACAGATAATAGATGGTAATATGATATAGGGAATGAAAAATTGTACATACATTCCTAAGTATATCATCATCTAATACATCATCTCTGTACAGCTAAAAATACAGTGAAATGGGGCACAGACGCCCTACTACTAATAGAAGTCTATTAAAAGATATAGCGAGAATGGGGCACAACCACCCAATATCTAACAGAGGCCTATCAAAAGAGATAACGAGAATACACATTAGAAGAAGACAATGGTGTCAATATCTACATCATCAGTCCTGTCCACCTGATGTAACTCCTCCTGAGTCACTGGATCTCTATCAACAGAGATATAAGGCCTATACAAAGGAGGGTCATCTGAGGGGCCAACACCTGAGCTGGAAGGATCAAACGAATCTGCCTATGCCGGATCTCTGCCCAAATGTCGGATAAAGAAATATGCCTGGTCCAGTCGCTGGGTCAAACTGTTAATCTGTGTCAAATGAGTCGGATCTCGGACACAGGCTAGCCAATCTGTCATCATCACGAATCCTGGAACCATATCCCCCATGAACTGAGTGGTCCGGGTCTGGGCTCCAATAGTACGAGGGGTCCACCAATGCTGGAACATCTCTTGAGTGCAGGGACCCTCTGACAGTGCAAAACCGTCAACACCCAATAATGGGATGTCAATGACGGGTGACTGCGACACAGGCCAATAACGCCTGATAGGAGGCAAGATCGGCATACAGATCTCTCTTGTGGTGCTCCTAATAACATGCTCTCCCAAATAGAGCTCCCATCCTCCATTAGTGAAGAGAGGAACCCTACGGGTGGATATCAAGTGCTCGACGCCAGTCGGGTAACCATCCTCAAATCCCATGGCCAAGTGCTCCCCAGAATAGGGAATTCATGTGATGACGTCAATTTGTCAACAACTCCAATTGGCAGAAAAGAATGAGTAAAACTGTCACTTCTACAGGGACCTCTGCCAGTATGGAGTAATGCCATCGTCGTCCTTTTGGATAGGTATCTAAATCTAACACACTCACAGGATGCAAACATAGAAGCCTTTCATAGGCCCAAAACTGCCAACACAAAGGCAAACCTCTGCTGTCAGTAAACACTCTTAACCTACACATGGGAAATTACAAGAGAAATACTCACCAGCAGAAATGGGTAGAATCCTAACCAAGCCTCTGTTAAGCCCTACGAACGCATACGTATACGCATGCCCCTAAGGAAATAGGTGAAGGTGTAGGAACCCCAATCATACTCCTCTATACGGTCCACATGTCGTGGGGAGCTGATCAAAACAAATGACATCGTAGAAGAGTTATCTGCTATGAAGCAGCTTCTAATGATCATCAGGAATAACCACTGAAGAATGCAATCCCTAACTTCGATCACCGGTTGGTATGGGCTTTCAAAAACCCACTCATAGCATCCACGCCAAAGGACACAGACGGACGGTCCCCGCCTCGAAAGCGCCTCTATCGAAAATCCTAACAAGGATCAGATGGTAGTAGGGGTAATATCTGTCGGGCAAGGCACTGCTCCCTTCCAAACTCCATACCTGTGATAAACTGACAATCCATCGGTGTCATCATCACCTCACGATCCAACAAATGGAGTGATCGAAGTACAGTGAAACCACGTGGCAGACAATGCCCCGAGGTAACCCTGGGACAATGGCGAGGAAGGATGGAAAAGAACGCCCCAAATCCCCAGTCATGCACAATCACTCTATAGTCAGGATGCAGAGCTTAGTTCATGGAGTGAATACTGAATCAGTTCCCTCGAGGTTGTGTAAAGCCGGGAACCTACATGAAATGCATATCAACATCAAAATCCTTTACTCCTCATCAATATGAAAGAAGGAAGATTAAGATCTAACTGGATACCTCGTTGGCGTGCAAGTACATCGAGGGGTGTCGACTCAAATCACCTAAGAAGCTCTGGGTTCGCCACTTGAATACTCGGGAGGTCCCTACGGGGAACATGTGCAGTAGGAGTGGGGTCCGCGATTGGACCATCCTTCTCCTCGTCCTCGACGTCCGACACATCAACCTGGACTGGATGTATTACCTCCTCCAACAACCGACGAGGTTGTATAATAGAACGGGGCCAAGGCACTTTAGAAGCCCTCTTCCGTACACCAGAAGTGGACCTGCAGGAACTACTCGGTTGATCTGGATCCATAATATCTGGACAAAAGTCTCCAAATCACCTCAGAAAGGTCATTTTCCAACGAATAAAAACTTGAAAAGAAGACATGCATACATTACCAAGACAGTGTAGATGTGACGCCCCCAAAATTAGGTATACATCACCCATCTTGAGTTGCCAGATACATGGTACAGAATTTAAATACAACTTAATAATACAGCGCTGGGTACAATACGACAAAACATAAACTGTGAGTTTGAATACAAATATTGTCTACTAGAGATTATACAAACTCAAAACGAGTCCTCATTACAATTATTATCACACTATTTCACAGAATAGTGAGGTCTACTAATGCACCATCTAGGACCTTCACTCTGTTCCCCGACTAGTCCCAGCTACGTTCTCATTTTGTGAAGAGAATAAAGAAAAGAAAGGTGAGCTCAACTAGCCCGGTAAAAAATATTATGACTAAGATAATGCGAGAATAAATTATCGTTAGCCTTCAACAAATGTTAAACCGATAAAATATAATAACTATCAAGTTTAATCTGCAATGAACAAGCAATCCATTAGAAGAGTCAAGTAGGAATAAAATCTACTATCTTCTATGATTTAAAAGGTTTTCATCACTTTTATCGTTGGGACTCAAATTTTAATAAATAATCCACATCATCGAATCACCCCCGCACTACTACCGAGGATATTCTTTAGTAATACGACCATAAATTATCCATGCACTATATGGGCGAGGACATTCGTGTATTCATTAATGGTCATGATCATGCCAACAACTGTCCATCAATGCACTACGGGCCAATGAGGACTTTTATCACATCATTTGTAACATTACGGTCATGATTACACCGAATAATCCCTGGTCATAATCATACCAAGTCCATTTATGCACTATAGGCCACAGATGACTTTCAACAAAATATAAACATGAGGATGATGACAATGATATAAGAATTCAATAAAACAAGTTCAAGAATTAATTTATCTAGGAACTGATAACGTCCAAATTGTCAACATGATACTGCTTTGTAGATTAAAATTCAAGAATGCTCAGAAAAATATTTCCATGAAAAGATACTAGATGAAGCGTAAATATCAAAGATATTCCGCTAATTTCATGGGTATAGAAGTCAAAGTTTTAACCAACTGAGTATAATAAAGAATGGAATAACAAAAGAAATCACCATGCATGCGATAGACCACACAGGTAGGTTACTCCAACAGAATAATAAAGGATGGAACCAGTCCCGCCAGAACGCATGCATGACGAGGATATTCTACGGCGAATAATAAATAATGGAACAAGGTCCGGCGTAAACACACGCATGTGATATTTTGACGAATAATAAATAATGGAACCGAAGTCCCAAGAACGCCTTACGTAGCAGGATATTCTCGACGTAATAATAAAGAACGGAATATTAGAAGAATGTCACCATGTATAGGGTAACCCACGTATACAGGTTATTCCAACAGAATAATAAATAATGGAATAACAAAAGTTCTCTTCATGAGTACAACAAATAACATCCCTTACCGTAAAAGAAATTTAATATAAGAGTAGGGAAGTAACAGAATACTTTTCTATAGGTTTTCTTATAATTCTCTCACTAGAGTTTCAGTGAATTCGTAAGAAATAATGAAGGAATGAGCTTCAATTTATAGAAGAATGGACTGCATAGTAACTAACTTATGAACGGTCCAGATTGATTTACTATAAACGGACGATCCAGATTGGTTTACTATTAAAACTTAAAACAACGGTCCATATTTATTTACTATTAAAACTTTAAACCAGCGATCCATATTGATTTACTATTATAATTTCTACCAGCGGTCCATATTGATTTACTATTATATCTTCATCCAACGGTCTGAAAAATTAGCACATCTCCTCATGGAATAATATTGTACCCAAAAATGATTTGGACCGAAAATAAATATATCTTACGGGTGAATAGTACCCCGTGAATAGTAACTCATGAATAGTAACTTTGTGAATAGTAACTCGTGAATATTGGTGGACCCGTTGTGGGGTCCACCAATGATTGTGCCGTTGTACGAATATTTCCTGTTAAAACGAATATTTCCCGACCAATCAAATATTATATAACAACTTGCGTACTTTGCAAAATTTATTAATATTACCCACAACTATAACATTATATCAAATCAATACCATAATATTCCAAAATATAATTCAAAAAAATTATTCTTTATTCATAAAAGTTGGGGTCTTACAACCTCCCCTTCTTATGAAATTTCATCCTCAAAATTAGGGTACATACCTGGTATGTCGAAGAGATGAGGATACCTTAACTTCATCTCAGATTCTAACTCCCAAGTCATTTCCTCCACATCGTGGTTCTTCCACAAAACTTTAACTTTAGGTATAACCTTGGAGCGTAGAACATGATCCTTCTTATACAAGATTTTAACAGGTAACTCTTTATACGTTAAATCTTCCTCTATCTCGTCTGGTTCTAACTCAATAATGTGGTTTGGGTCTTTCACATATTTACGTAACATAGATATGTGAAAAACATTATGAACACGAGACATACTTGGCGGTAAGGCGAGTCTATAGGCCACATTTCCCACTCGCTCAAGAATTAAAAATGGGCCAATGAATCGATGATTGAGCTTTCCTCTCTTTCTAAATCTCGTAACTCCTTTCCATGGAGCAACACGTAACAACACATGATCTCCAATATCGAATTATACATCCTTTCAATGAAGATCAGCATAACTCTTTTGTCGATCTTGTGAAGTTTTTATAAGTTGTCGGATCGTTTGAATCTTTTCTGTAGTTATACATACCAGCTTCGATCCCAACAACGTTGCTTCACCCACCTCATCCCAGCATACTGGAGAACGACACTTTCTTCCATACAACGCCTCAAATGGAGCCATGCCAATACTTGTTTGATAACTGTTATTGTAGGAAAACTCCACCAATGGTAAGAACTTGTCCCAACTTCCCTTGAAGTCAAGGACACGAGTCTTAATAGATCATCAAGAGTTTGAATAGTCCTCTCCGACTGTCCGTCCGTTTGAGGATGATATGCCGAGCTAAATCGTAAGTCTGTGCCCATAGCTTTTTGCAAACTAACCCAAAATCGTGATGTGAATCTTGGGTCTCGATCAGAAACTATAGATACCAGCATACCATGCAGTCTTACAATCTCGTTTATATACATACAAGCAAGACGTTCAAGTGTATAAGTTTCTCGTATTGGTAAGAAATGAGCAGACTTGGTCAATCTATCAACAATGACCCAAATCGCATCTATGCCTTGAGAAACCTTAGGAAGACCGATAACAAAATCCATGGTAATGTGCTCCCACTTCTATTCTAGAATTTCAAGTGGTTACAATGGACCTTTTTGTACTTGATGCTCTGCCTTGACTCGTTGACAAGTTAAACACCTTGAGATAAACTCCGCTATCTCTCTCTTCATATTGCTCCACCAAAATGTATGTCGAAGATCATGATACATTTTGGTACTCCCAAGATGGATTGCAAATGGTATGTTGTGTGTCTCCATCATAATTTTATACTTTAAATTAGGGTCATTAGGAACATAAAGTCTGGAGTTTACTCGAAGTATTCCTTCTTCATCGATTTTTGCTTCCGGCATAGCACCTTTCTTCCTCATACGCATCAGCTCCGGGTCTGTAGCTTGAGCAGCTTTAACTTTATCAATTAAAGTCGGTTCTACTCATATATTCGCTATCATCACATGGGTCCCTGGAGTTTTTAACTCTATCTCCATCCTTTGCAAGTCACAAAATGGGCCGCTGCGTTAACAATATCAAGACTCGTGATTGCGTATGATCTTCTACTCAATGCGTCAGCTACCACGTTCACTTTTCCAGGATGGTATTGGATAGTATGATCATAATCTTTCAACATTTCAAGCCAACGTCGTTGTCGTATGTTGAGTTCCTTTTGAGTGAAGAAATATTTGAGGCTTTTATGATCCGTAAAGATCTCCACTTTCTCCCCATACAAGTAATTCCTCCAAATTTTAAATGCAAAGACAACAGCTGCTAACTCTAGATCATGAGTAGGATAATTCCTCTCATATTCCTTGAGTTGTCTTAAGGCATAGGCTATGACTTTTCCATATTTCATGAGAACACATCCCAACCCTTTGCCGAAGCATCATCAGATGACAAATCCTTCGAGCGGATGGTATTGTCGTAATAGAGTCTTTGAAATGAGTCTCCTCTTGAGTTCTTAAAAACTCTTCTCACATTCTTCGCTCTAACCGAAATTTGTATCTTTTCGAGTTAGCTGAGTTAATGGAGTAGCGATTCGAGATAATCCTTCCACGAATCTCCGATAATAACCAGCTAAACCGAGAAAGTTACGTACTTCGGTCACTGATTTAGGTTGCTCCAAGCTTTGAATAGCTTCAATCTTTGCCGGGTCAACAGATATTCCATGACTTGATACTACGTGCCCAAGGAATGCTACTTCCTCAAGCCAGAACTCGCATTTCTTCAACTTGGCATAAAGCTTGTATTCACGAAGCTTTTGGAGTGTCAGCCTCAAGTGTTGCTCATGATCTTCATAACTTTTGGAATAAATAAGGATGTCATCAATAAAGACGACCACAAAGTGATCCAAATATTCCTTTAATACTCGGTTCATCATATCCATGAAGGCAGCAGGAGCTTTAGTCAATCCAAAGGACATGACTAGGAATTCATAATGCCCGTATCGAGTTCTGAAAGCCGTCTTTGGAATTTCATTGGTTCTAATCTTCAATTGGTGATATCCAGAATGAAGATCAATCTTTGAAAAGAATTTGGCTCCTTGCAACTGGTCAAACATGTCATCAATACGTGGCAATGGGTACCTATTTTTGATGGTGACATGATTCAACTCTCGATAATCAATACAAAGTCGCATACTCCTATCTTTCTTCTTCAATGTAAGAGCAGGAGCACCCCAAAGAGACGTATTTAGGATGAATGAAACCAATGTCTAACAATTCTCGCAATTGGGTCTTTAACTCCGAAGTTCAATAGAGCCATTCGATATGGAGCTTTGGAAATGGGTTTTGTACCAGGTTCAAGGTCGATACAAAATTCAATTTCACACTTTGGGGGTAGGCCAGGAAGTTCTTCAGGGAATACATCAGGAAATTTATTAACAATAGAAATATCGTTCAAAACTGACGTATTTTTGTTTAAATCTGTGACATGAGCTAAGAAAGCTTGACATCCGTTTTTCAATAAACGAATAGCTTTATGGCTTGAAATGATCGTGATTGATTTTAATGGTTTGGTCGCTTGAATTCGCATAATAGGTTGATTAGGAATATGAAAACTAACAATCTTACAAAAACAATCAATTTTTTCATGATGAGTATTTAACCAATCAATCCCTAGAATTACGTCAAACGAAAGTATTTTTAAAGAAATAAGATCGACAGGTAATGTGCGGTTACTGATTTGAACCAAACAAGACTTATAAACAGTGGATGTAATGAAGGTTTCTCCCAACGGAGTTTCCACAGATAAGTCAAAGTCTAATTTCTCCGGAGTCAAATTTAATTGTTGAGCGTAAGTAGGAGAAATAAAAGAATGGGTAGAACCGGTATCAAATAAAGTATAGACTTCGCTAGAGTTTATGATAAGCTTACCCGTGATGACCTCATTCGGGTTCCTTACTTTCTGGGAGGTCACAACAAACGTTCTCCTTTGCACTACCGGCTTTGACTTTTCTGGGACGTCCTTTGGTGCCTCCATCCTAGCTGAGCTTGTCTTCGGTGAATGACAAAATCGGGCTAAGTGACCTTCTCTTCCACAATTATAACATGCTTTGGATGGCATCGAGCAGTTTGGACTGATGTGTCCCTCCACTCCGCATTTGAAGCATATAATAGGTGGTCGTTCTCCTTCCTTAACAACGGGTCTTTGGTCTTTGACGTCCTTCCATCATTGTTGAATCTCTCTCTTGAAATGTCCATTCTTATTATTTTGCCTCGATTACCATCAAGTGGTTACCATTTCTGGCATGTTGATTCCCTCCTTGCTTGTTCTCACCGCTTCGATGACTGCTCTCCTTTGGTTGCGTTGACTCGTTATCGCGCTCCACTAACTGAGCCCTATTTACAACATC
The DNA here is from genome assembly GCA_020205615.1 of Panax quinquefolius. Classification (NCBI taxonomy): domain Eukaryota; kingdom Viridiplantae; phylum Streptophyta; class Magnoliopsida; order Apiales; family Araliaceae; genus Panax; species Panax quinquefolius. The sequence continues at coordinate 93,288,924 of CM035167.1, read as the reverse complement.
TGAATACAAACACAGTTTATAAGAAATAAGATGTTGACGTATCTCCGGCTTCAAACCTCTTAAAAACATCCGCGTCATTATCTCTTCATTATCCACCAAGTGGGACGCAAACCGAGACAACCCGGTAAACTTGGCTTCGTACTGCGACACGGTCATATTATTTTGCTCCAACTTGATGAATTCTATCTCTTTTATATGGCGAATACTTTCAGGAAAGTACTTGTCATTGAATAGTTCTTGGAACTTTTCCCAAGACATCTTCAGTGCGGCAGGTTGAGTACGCTTTACCGATTCCCACCAGTAATCCACCTCTCCTCGCAACATAAAGGCGGCAAAGGAAACCTTTTACTCCTCGGAGCAACCCAAGACATCAAATATCTTGGTGATCTGCTTTATCCATGCTTCCGCCTTAAGTGGTTTTGGCTCTACAATAAACTCCGGTGGTCCCAGCTCCTTGAACTGTTTAGCGGTGACCGTCAAGAGAGTTTCGATGTTTTCACCTATATTTGGACAGAAACGCTCTCTCAGCATTGCATGTATGAATTGCATAAAGCCTTTGAACATTCCATCATTCATCATTTGGTCAGTGTTGTTGTTTGCATCATTAGGTAGGTCATACTAGCGATGAAATTCCCCGTCTTTCCCCTCCTAGTTCTATTCTCACATCTTAGCCAGGGATCATATCCCTAAGCTCTAATACCAACTGTGACGCCCCCAAATTTAGGTATACATCACCCATCTTGAGTTGCCAGATACATGGTACAGAATTTAAATACAACTTAATAATACAACTGTCGTGTACAATATGACAAAACATAAACTGTGAGTTTGAATACAAATATTGTCTACTAGAGATTATACAAACTCAAAACGAGTCCTCATTACAATTATTATTACACTATTTCACGTAATAGTGAGGACTACTAATGCACCATCTAGGACCATCACTGCTCCTCGATTAGTCCCATTACGTTCTCATTTCGTGAAGAGAACAAAGAAAAGAAAGGGTGAGCTCAACTAGCCTTGTAAGAAATATTATGACTAAGATAATGCGAGAATAATTTATCGTTAGTTTTCAACAAAGGTTAAACCGATAAAATATAATAACTATCAAGTTTAACTGCAGATGGGAACAAGTAATCCATTAGAAGAGTCAAGTAGGGAATAAAATCTACTATCTTCTATGATTTAAAAGGTTTTTCATCACTTTTATCATTTGGACTCGACAATAAATAATCCACATCATCTAATCACCCCTGCACTACGGCCAAGGATATTCTTTAGTATTACGACCATAAATTATCCATGCACTACGAGCCAAGGACATTCGTGTATTCATTAATGGTCATGATCATGCCAACAATCGTCCATCAATGCACTACACGGCCAATGAGGACTTTTATCACATCATTTGTAACATTACGGTGGCCATGATTACAACCGAATAATCCTCGGTCATAATCATACCAAGTCCATCTATGCACTACAGGCCACAGATGACTTTCAACAAAATATAAACATGAGGATGATGACAATGATATAAGAATTCAATAAAACAAGTTCAAGAATTAATTTATCTAGGAATTGATAACGTCCAAATTGTCAACATGATACTGCTTTGTAGAGTAAAATTCAAGAATGCTCAGAAAAATATTTCCATGAAAAGATACTTCATGAAGCGCAAATATCAAAGATATTCCACTAATTTCATGGGTATAGAAGTCAAAGTTTTAACCAACTGAGTATAATAAAGAATGGAATAACAAAAGAAATCACCATGCATGCGATAGACCGCACAGACAGGTTACTCCAACTGAATAATAAAGGATGGAACCAGGTCCGGCGTAAACGCACAAACAGGATATTCTGATAGAATAATAAATAATGGAACAAGGTCTGGCGTAAACACACAGACAGGATATTCCGATAGAATAATAAATAATGGAATCAGGTCCAGCGTAAACTCACAGACAGGATATTCCGACAGAATAATAAAGAACGGAATATTAGAAGAATGTCACCATGTATAGCGTAGCCCGCATATACATGTTATTCTAACAGAATAATAAATAATTGAATAACAGAAGCTCTCTTCATGAGTACAACAAATAACATCCCTTACCGTAAAAGAAACTAAATATAAGAGTAGGGAAGTAGCAGAATACTTTTCTATAGGTTCTCTTATAATTCTCTCTCTAGAGTTTCAGTGAATTCGTAAGAAATAATGAAGGAATGAGCTTCTATTTATAGAAGAATGGACTGCATAGTAACTAACTTATGAACGGTCCAGATTGATTTACTATAAACGGACGATCCAGATTGGTTTACTATTAAAACTTAAAACAAATCGGCATCGATTTACTATTAAAAGTTTAAACCAAATGATCCATATTGATTTACTATTATAACTTCTACCGGTGGTCCATATTGATTTACTATTATATCTTCAACCAACGATTCAAAAAATTAGCACATCTCCTCATGGAATAATATTGTACCCAAAAATGATTTGGACCGAAAATAAATATATCTTACGGGTGAATAGTACCCCGTGTATAGTAACTCGTGAATAGTAATTCATGAATAGTAACTCGTGAATAGTAACTCATGAATAGTAACTCGTGAATAGTAATTCACTACGAAAAGTGTCCCGAATACCCAATTGAACAATATATCCTCCAGACATCAATTATACTAACACAAATAAGTCCAACACAATGGAACTATAAAATTCATCTTTAATCAACATGAACTTATTCATCATTAATATTATAATTCACAATATTTATCAACCAGTCGTCCTCGTGAAAGAGGGGCTTTTCGATAAGGATTTCTCCTTATTGGTAGCGCAATTAGGTGACCAAACCTCTCCTCGATGTAACTTCTAGATATTGTCAATATTGCAAATAATAATATGAATAACTTTGCCGTCTCAATTATTGATTTAATAATATATCATATAATGTAGATGATACTGTAACAATAATTGAATCAATAATATGAGAAATATGATGCAGCAATTACTGTAGCAATAATTGAGTATAGCTGAGTGACTTCTCACGTAAGCATCAATAATCAATATTGTGTGCTACTGTGTAACTACGCCAGACATCGTACTTTTACTAAGGGTAGTTCAACAGCTTTTAATGGTAACACCTCCGCCGTTATTTTCATAAAGTATTTTTGTCATTTTCTCAATCCGACAATAATTCCGTTGTGAGGTCCACCAATGATTGTGCCGTTGTACGAATATTTCTTATTAAAACAAATATTCCCCGACCAATTGAATATTATATAACAACTTGCGTACTTTGCAAATTTTATAAATATTACCCACAACTATAACATTATATCAAATCAATACCATAATATTCAAAAATATAATTCAAAAAAATTATTCTTTATTCATAAAAGTTGGGGTCTTACAGTAGATCACTTGTACGATGACAGAATTTGCAGGAAGTCTCTTGAACTCAGCATATTTGAAGAAGAGCTCTCAGATTTCCTTCGCGGAAAAACTTGAAAATGACTTCTGAAAGCAACCTACAGGCAAATAATAGCCACGGTTGGCTGCAGGTCCATCTGTGGCTACAGAAGGTGTACCTGCGGCACCCCTACGTGGGTCCCACCCCTCCGTCTCGATCCAGTTCGAGTTACAACGGAGTTCTCATAACCTGAAGAAGCTAAATCAGGAATAAAAACATTACGCGATTGAGCAGAATGGCTTACAATCCTGGTTTTTTCAGACCGAGCCGTGGGTCTACATAGCACTCATTGGTGTTCGCCCGAGTACAGGGTACACTATGCCAATGATATCAGCTATTACAAGTCACACTCGGTAATACCTGACGTAGGTCCAATGCCGCCAATTCAAGGTCGTAACCCTAATCCTCTCAAGAATCCCCGGCGGGGGGATCATGCATTCCAAAATAGATCCCCGGCGGGGGTATCACGCATTGTCATATGCTGATACACATATCAACGAAGGTCAAGCAGCCTTGACATCATTGTAACCGTTTGCAAGTAAATCCAACGAAGCATCGAAAACCATCTGATGATTTCAACCGTTAAAGCACACGTCAACGAGGATCAAACATATCCCCGATGGGGGTTATAACGCGTATTTTTCGTTGATGCACACGTCAACGAGGATCAAACAGATCCCCAACGGGGGTTACAACGCATATTTTTTGTTGATTCACACGTCAGCGAAGGTCAAGCATCCTTGACAGTTTGCCTAACAGAGTTAATTTTCATCGATTCACACGTCAGCGAAGGTTAAGCAGCCTTGACAGTTTGCCCAACAGAGGTGTTTATCCATTGATTAATACGTCAACGAAGGTCAGGCAGCCCTGACAACACATAATGTTGGCAGTAAATCCAACAGAACATTGATGTCCTGGCGATACAAACCAGGAAGGATCAACATCATCAAGGAGGATCGATGATGGAATATGTTATACACATCCTCAAACAGACAAATCTTTATCTTTGCACTACGAGCTAAAGATATTCATCAACAACCCATCTTTGCACTACAGGCCAAAGATATTCAACAACAGGTCATCTTTGCACTACAGGCCAAAGATATTCATCAACAGTTCATATTTGCACTACAGGCCAAATATATTCATCAACAGTTCATATTTGCACTACAGGCCAAATATATTCATCAACAGTTCATATTTGCACTACATGCCAAATATATTCATCAATAGTTCATATTTGCACTACAGGCCAAATATATAAATATCTCAAAGAAATATATAATCATTTCAGAATTTATATAAACAATAATTATAACCATGTTGATCATTTCACCTTTGCACTTAAGCTAAAGATATTCAATTATAAATTCAATGGTCATGATCATACCAGTCAAGAATTCAACTTTACACTACTGGCCAAAGGGAACCCATAGTCATGATCATACCAAAAATCTATCCATCTTTACACTCAAGTCAAAGAGAAATATCATCATTAGGGTTATAAAAATGTTATATATAATAGTAAAATCAATATAATGAAAACATCTAGATTTAATCTCAAGAGTAATATTCATAAATCAACTATAATTTGGTTAGAAAAGAAACCAATTTTGTCGTGAATAGTACCCGTGAATAGTAACTCATGAATAGTAACTCGTGAATAGTAACTCATGAATACTAACTCATGAATAGTAACTTGTGAATAGTACTCCGTATTCGTACATAGTACCGTATACGTAAATAATATCATATACGGAAATAGTGCCATATACATGAATAGTGCCGTATACGTGAATAGTAACCCTGACTCAAAAAGGTAGAAATACCGCAATAAGATCTATACCAATATGTCAATATAATGATGTTGAAAGAATAACAACATTACAAAGAATATAACATCCCTTAATATCCCTTACTATCCCTTTCCTCAAAAGAGCAGCACTTCTGACTGGATATCGGATATGACGCTGAAGGAAACTTGCACCGATGAATAGCAACTCACCAAGTATCTAAATACTCGCAAAATACACTCGATAATCTAGAGAGAAAAAGAGAGAAAACTTATGAATTTTGGTGTGATTTTCAATTCTAACTTAGCCCCTCTATTTATAGGAAAATGTTAGCACGTCGAAGGACTTTGACACTAGCACGATGGCTTTACCTGCTACTATTCCACCCACCAAAAATCAGTCATCTTCCCCAACAACCAAAAGTGGGGCCCACCCATTTCTAGAATTTTCCACCAAAATCATTTATAAACCTAATTTCCGAATCAGTCACCTCTTAAAATTCATAAGAAATCATTCGTTCATTTTTAACGGTTCAAAATTTGTGAACATATACTCAACTTATATATGTATAACATATCCAAAAATCACAACGATCCAACTACGATTAAAAATTATAACTCACTTAATAAAGTTTGTAAGAACACTGATTTGATCTTTTAATACCTCCAATCCGACAAAATACTGATAAAATACCTTAACATTAATTCCTTCATTTATAACCACATAAATAAATCCATCATTTATATCCACATCAAATAAATATTTCCGTATCATATAAATCAATAATTAATTATTTACAAGTAATATTACAGAATCACAATAATGACAACCAGGCAGTTCCCTGGAAAGAGGGGACTTTCCAATAAGGATTTCTCCATACTGTCGCGCAATTAGGTGACCAAACTTCTCCTTGACAGAACTTTCTAGACATTGCCAATAATGATATCTCATAATATTATTCAAATAATATAAATTATTGATCTGATAATGGAGATACTGTGTAGTGACAATTATTGAAACAATAAATAATATAAAATATCAATGCAGCAATTATTGATTCAATAAAATAAAATATTGAATAGTAATTACTGTAACAATTATTGAGTAGTGCCTTCTCACGTAAGAATCAATAATTGAAAAATATTGTCATGCAATACCGTGCTAGCACCGCATAACCATGCCAGTATTATTAGGACTCAACTTAATAAATAATCCACATCATCGAATCACTTCGCAGACTACTACCAAGGATATTCTTTAGTATCACGACCACAAATTATCCATGCACTCACGGGCCAAGGATATTCGTGTATTCATTAATGGTCATGATCATGCCAACAATCATCCATCAATGCACTACGGCCAATGAGGACTTTTATCACATCATTTGTAACATTACTGGCCATGATTACAATCAATAATCCTCGGTCATAATCATACCAAGTCCATCTATGCACCACAAAGCCACGTAGATGACTTTCAACAAAATATAAACATGAGGATGATGACAATGATATAAGAATTCAATAAAACAAGTTCAAGAATTAATTTATCTAGGAACTGATAACTTCCAAATTGTCAACATTATACTGCTTTGTAGAGTAAAATTCAAGAATGCTCAGATGAATATTTCCATGAAAATATACTGGATGAAGCGCAAATATCAAAGATATTCCACTAATTTCATGGGTATAGAAGTCAAAGTTTTAACCAACTAAGTATAATAAAGAATGGAATAACAAAAGAAATCACCATGCATGCGATAGATCGTGAGACATGCAAAAGTTATTCCAATGTAATAATATAGGATGGAACCAGTCCTAAAACAGAACGCACATAGAGGATATTTCAATGAATAATAAATAATGGAACCAGTCCCCCAGTAAACGCACGATATGTGATATTAAATACGGTAATAATAAATAATGGAACCATGTCAAATGCATAAACGCACGCATGTGATATTTCAATGTAATAATAAAGAACGGAATATTAGAAGAATGTCACCATGTATAGGGTAGCCAGATATACAAAAGTTATTCCAATGTAATAATAAATAATGGAATAATGTAAGTTCTCTTCATGAGTACAACAAATAACATCCCTTACCGTAAAAGAAACTGAATATAAGAGTAGGGAAGTAACAGAATACTTTTCTATAGGTTCTCTTATAATTCTCTATCTAGAGTTTCAGTGAATTCGTAAGAAATAATAAAGGAATGAGCTTTTATTTATAGAAGAATGGACTGCATAATAACTAACTTATGAACGATCCAGATTGATTTACTATAAACGGACGATCTAGATTGGTTTACTATTAAAACTTAAAACAACGGTCCATATTGATTTACTATTAAAACTTTAAACCAGTGATCCATATTGATTTACTATTATAACTTCTACCAGGGTCCATATTGATTTACTATTATATCTTCAACCAACGGTCTGAAAAATTAGCACATCTCCTCATGGAATAATATTGTACCCAAAAATTATTTGGACCGAAAATAAATATATCTTACGGGTGAATAGTACCCCGTGAATAGTAACTCGTGAATAGCAACTCGTGAATAGTAACTCATGAATAGTAAGTCGTGGATAGTAACTCGTGAATAGTAACTCATGAATAGTAACTCGTGAATAGTACTCCGACACAAAAAGTGTCCCGAATACCCAATTGAACAATATATCCTCTAGACATCAATTATACTAACACAAATAAGTCCAACACAATGGAACTATAAAATTCATCTTTAATCAACACGAACGTATTCATCATTAATATTATAATTCACAATATTTAACAACCGTGTCGCTCCTGTGAAATAGGGGCTTTCCGATAAGGATTTCTCCTTATCAAGCGCAATTAGGTGACCAAACCTCTCCTCGACAAAACTTCTAGACATTGTCAATATTGCAAATAATAATATGAATAACTTTGTCGCCTCAATTATTGATTTAATAATATATCATATAATGTAGATGATATTGTAATAATAATTGAATCAATAATACGAGAAATATGATGTAAGAATTATCAGAGCAATAATCGAGTATAACCGAAAGTGACTTCTCACGTAAGCATCAATAATCAATACCGTAAAGCATCGCAAGTAACCACGCCAGACATCGCATACTTTTACTACCGGGTAGTTCAACAGCTTTTAACGATAACATCTCCGCCGTTATTTTCATAAAGTATTTTTGTCGTTTTTTCAATCCGATAATAATTCCGCCAGGGGTCCACCAAAGATTGTGGCCATTGTATTTAATATTCCTCGTTAAAATGAATATTCCCCACCAATCAATAATATTATATAACAACTTCATGTATTTTGCAAAATTTATAAATATTACCCACAACTATAACATTATATCAAATCAATACCATAATATTCAAAAATATAATTGAAAAAATTATTCTTTATTCATAAAAGTGGGGTCTTACAACCTCCCTTCTTATGAAATTTTCATCCTCAAAATTAGGGTACATACGGTATGTCAAGAGATGAGGATACCTCGACTTCATCTCGCATTCTAACTCCCAAGTCATTTCCTCCACATCGTGGTTTCTCCACAAAACTTCGACTTTGAGGTATAACCTCGAGCGTAGAACATGATCCTTCTTATCCAAGATTTTAACAGTAACTCTTCATACGTTAAATCTTCCTCTATCTCGTCCGGGTTCTAACTCAATAATGTGGTTTGGGTCTTTCACATATTTACGTAACATAGATATGTGAAAAACATTATGAACACGAGATATACTTCAAGCAGTAAAAGCGAGTCTATAGCCACATTTCCCACTCGCTCAAGAATTAAAATGGGCCAATGAACCGAGGATCGAGCTTTTCTCTTTCCAAATCTCGTAACTCCTTTCCATGGAGAGCAACACGTAATAAACACATGATCTCCAATATCGAATTTAACATCCTTTCGATGAAGATCAAGATAACTCTTTTGTCGATCTTGTGAAGTTTTTATACGTCTGTCGGATCGTTTGAATCTTTTCTCGTAGTCATACGCATCAACTCCCGATCCCAACAACGTTGCTTCACCCACCTCATCCCAAAGATAATCGAGAATGACACTTTCTTCCATACAACGCCTCAAATGGAGCCATGCCAATACTTATTTGATAATCATTGTTGTAGGAAAACTCCACCAATGGTAAGAACTTGTCCCAACTTCCCTGAAGTCAAGGACACAGTAGTCTTAATAGATCTTCAAGAGTTTGAATAGTCCCTCCGATCGTCCGTCCCGTCTCGAGGATGATATGCGCGAAAGCTAAATCGTAAGTCCGTGCTCATAGCTTTTTGCAAACTAACCCAAAATCGTGAAGTGAATCTTGGGTCTCGATCGTAAACTATGGATACCAAAGATACCATGCGCCTTACAATCTAGTTTATATATATATACGAGCAAGACATTTCATGTATAAGTTTCTCAGACGGTAAGAAATGAGCAGACTTGGTCAATCTATCAACAATGACCCAAATCGCATCTATGCCTTGAGAAACCTTAGGAAGACCCAGAACTAAATCCATGGTAATGTGCTCCTACTTCCATTCTGGAATTTCAAGTGGTTGTAATGGACCTTTTTGTACTTGATGCTCGCCACCGACTCGTTGACAAGTTAAACACCTTGAGATAAACTCCGCTATCTCTCTCTTCATATTGCTCCACCAAAATGTATATGTCAAGATCATGATACATTTGGTACTCCCAAGATGGATTGCAAATGGTGTGTTGTGTGTCTCCATCATGATTTTATACTTTAAATCGTGGTCGTTAGAACACAAAGTCCGGAGTCGACTCAAGTATTCCTTCTTCATCGATTCTTGCTTCCTAAGATAGCACCCTTCGCACTTTCTTCCTCATAATGATCACTCTCGGGTCTCAGAGCTCGAAAGCAGCCTTTTAACTTTATCAATTAAAGTCTCTGGCTTCTACTCAGATATTCGCCATCATCACATGGGTCCTCGGAGTTTTTAACTCTATCTCCATCCTTTGCAAGTCACACAAAATGGGCCTCACGTTGACAATATCGCACTCAGATTCAGATATGATCTTCTACTCAATGCGTCGCCTACCACGCTCACTTTTTCCAGATGGTATTGGATGGTATGATCATAATCTTTCACAGTTCAAGCCAACGTCGTTGTCGCATGTTGAGTTCCTTTTGAGTGAAGAAATATTTGAGGATTTTATGATCCGTAAAGATCTCCACTTTCTCCCCATACAAGTAATGCCTCCAAATTTTAAATACGAAGACAACAAATGCTAACTCTAGATCATGAGTAGGATAATTCCTCTCATATTCTTTCGAGTTGTTTTGAGGCATAGGCTATGACTTTCCCATGTTGCATGAGAACACATCCCAACCCTTTTGCCTCAAGCATCATCATCAGAGATGACAAATCCCTCCGAGCCGATGGTATTGTCGTAACAAAATAAATGAGTCTCCTCTCGAGTTCTTGAAAACACTTCTCACATTCTTTCGCTCCAACCAAACTCAGTATCTTTTCGAGTCAATGAGTTAATGGAGTAGCGATTCGAGAAAATCCTTCCACTTAATCTCCGATAATAACCAAACTAAACCGAGAAAGCTACGATTTTGGCCATCGATTTAGGGTTGTTCCCAACTTTGAATAGCTTCAATCTTTTGCCGGGTCAACAGATATTCCATGACTTGATACTACGTGCCCAAGGAATGCTACTTACTCAAGCCGTAACTCGTGATTTCTTCAACTTCGCATAAAGCTTGTATTCACGAAGCTTTTGGAGTGTCAGCCTCAAGTGTTGCTTTCATGATCTTCACGAATTTTTGAATAAATAAGGATGTCATCAATAAAGACGACCACAAAGTGATCCAAATATTCCTTGAATACTTGGCTCATCATATCCATGAAGGCAAAGAGAGCATTAGTCAATCCAAAGGACATGACTAGGAATTCATAATGCCTGCATCGAAGTTCTCAAAGCCGTCTTTGGAATGTCATGGTTCTAATCTTCAATTGGTGATATCCTAACTAAGATCAATCTTTGAAAAGAATTTGGCTCCTTGCAATCGGGTCAAAACAGTCATCAATACGCGGCAATGGGTACCTATTTTTGATGGTGACATGATTCAACTCTCGATAATCAATACAAAGTCGCATACTCCCATCTTTCTTCTTCAAGAATAGTAACAGAGCACCCCAAGGAGACGATTTAGACGAAATGAAACCAATGTCTAACAATTCTCGTAATTGGGTCTTTAACTCAAGTTCAATAGAGCCATTCGATATGGGCTTTGGAAATGGGTTTTGTACTGTGTTCAAGGTCGATACAAAATTTAATTTCACGCCCGGGGTAGGCCAGAAGTTCTTCGTGGAATACGTCAGAAATTTATTAACAATAGAAATATCGCTCAAAACCCGATTTATTTTTGTTTAAATCGTGATATGAGCTAAGAAAGCTTGACATCCATTTTTCAATAAACGAATAGCTTTATGGCTTGAAATGATCGTGATTGATTTTAATGGTTTGGTCGCTTGAATTCGCATAATAGGTTGATTAGGAATATGAAAACTAACAACCTTATATAAAACAATCAATTTTTTTATGATGAGTATTTAACCAATCAATCCCTAGAATTACGCCAAACGCAAGTATTTTTAAAGAAATAAGATCGACAGGTAATGTGCGGTTATCGATTTGAACCAAACAAGACTTATAAACAGTGGATGTAATGAAGGTTTCTCCCAACGGAGTTTCCACAGATAAGTCAAAGTCTAATTTCTCCTGAGTCAAATTTAATCGTTGAGCGCAAGTAGAGAAATAAAAGAATGGGTAGAACCCAGATCAAATAAAGTATAGACTTCGCTAGAGTTTATGATAAGCTTACCCGTGATGACCTCATTCGGGTTCCTCGCTTTCGGGAGGTCACAACAAACGCCTCTCCTCAGACTACTGGGCTTTGACTTTTTCTGGGACTCCTTTGGTGCCTCCATCCTAGCTGAACTTGTCTTTGGTGAATGACAAAATCAAAGCTAAGTGACCTTCTCTTCCACAATTATAACACGCTTTGACAAGATCGCGCAGCTTTTGACCGATGTGTCCCTCCCTCCGCATTTGAAGCATATGATAGGTGGTCGTTCTCCTTCCTTAACAACAACGGTGTTGGTGCCGACGCCCTTCCATCATTGTTGAATCTCTCTCTTGAAATGTCCATTCTTATTGTTTTGGCCCCGATTACCACCAAGTGGTTACCATTTTCGCATGTTGATTCCCCTCCACGCTTGTTGTCACCGCTCGATGATCGCTTCTCCTTTGGTTGCGTTGACTCGTTATTATCGTGCTCCACTAACTAAGCCCTATTTACAACATCTCAATACAAACACACTTTATAAGAAATAAGATGTCGACGATCTCCCGTGTTTCAAACTCTCTAAAAACATCCGCGTCATTCTCTCTTCATTATCCACCAAGTGGGACGCAAACCGAGACAACTCGCAAACTTGGCTTCGCATCGCATATACTGGCCATATTATTTTGCTCCAACTTGATGAATTCTCTACCTCTTTTATATGATTTAATACTTTCGTGAAAGTACTTGTCGTTGAATAGTTCTTCGAACTTTTCCCAAGACATCTTCAAGGCGGCAGTCGAGTACGCTTTTACCGATTCCCACCAAGAATCCGCTCTCCTCGCAACATAAAGGCGTAAAGGAAACCTTTTGCTTTTCTGAGCATCCCAAGACATCAAATATCTTGGTGATCCGCTTTATCCATGCTTCCGCTTTAAGTGATTTTTTTTCTCCAATAAACTCCGGTGGTCCCAGCCTCGAACTGCTTAATGCTGTGACCATCCCGAGAGTTTCAAAGTGTTTCCACCTACATTTTGGACAGAGCCGCTCTTTCATTGTTGCATGAATTGCAGATAAAGCCTTTGAACATTCCATCATTCATCATTTGGTCAAGGTTGTTGTTTGCATGAGGATTGTCGCCTCGATGCACATTATCCTCGATTATTGATATGTAGTGAATCAACTACGCCTTTGCTCCATTGCTATTCTCAACATTCTCGATGTCATTTTTAGATATCGCCACAAAACAAAAGGTTAATCGACATGTAACATATTATCCCTATATTCTCGACCACCAATTAAATACAAAAAAAACTTAGGTAGGTCATACTAGCTAAGGAATTCCCTGCCTTCCCTCCTAGTTCTATTCTCACATCTTAGTGTGGATCATATCCCTAAGCTTTTGATACCAACCGTGACGCCCCCAAAATTAGGTATACATCACCCATCTTGAGTCGCCAGATACATGGTATGTAATTTAAATACAACTTAATAATACAAACTGTCGTGGTACAATACGACAAAACATAAACCGTGAGTTTGAATACAAATATTGTCTACTAGAGATTATACAAACTCAAAAGGAGTCCTCATTACAATTATTATCACACTATTTCACGTAATAGTGAGGACTACTAATGCACCATCTAGACCATCATCACTGTTCTCCCCGACTAGTCCCAGCCACGTTCTCATTTCGTGAAAGAGAACAAGAAAAGAAAGGGTGAGCTCAACTAGCCCAAAGAAGAAATATTATGACTAAGATAATGCGTAATAATTTATCGTTAGCCTTCAACAAATGTTAAACCGATAAAATATAATAACTATCAAGTTTAACTGCAATGAACAAGCAATCCATTAGAAGAGTCAAGTAGGGAATAAAATCTACTATCTTCTATGATTTAAAAGGTTTTTCATCACTTTTATCATTTGGGACTCAAATTTTAATAAATAATCCACATCATCGAATCACCCCGCAGACTACTGGCCAAGGATATTCTTTAGTATCACGACCACAAATTATCAATGCACTACGCCAAGGACATTCGTGTATTCATTAATGGTCATGATCATGCCAACAATCGCCCATCAATGCACTACGGGCCAACGAGGACTTTTATCACATCATTTGTAACATTACTGGCCATGATTACAACCAATAATCCTCGGTCATAATCATACCAAGTCCATCTATGCACTATAAAGCCATGTAGATGACTTTCAAAAAAATATAAACATGAGGATGATGACAATGATATAAGAATTCAATAAAACAAGTTCAAGAATTAATTTATCTAGAACCGATAACTTCCAAATTGTCAACATGATATCGCTTTGTAGAGTAAAATTCAAGAATGCTCGTAAGAATATTTCCATGAAAATATATCGATGAAGCGCAAATATCAAAGATATTCCACTAATTTCATGGGTATAGAAGTCAAAGTTTTAACCAACTAAGTATAATAAAGAATGGAATAACAAAAGAAATCACCATGCACGCGATAGATCGCACATGCAAAAGTTATTCCAATGTAATAATAAAGGATGGAACCAGTCCCACAGAAACGCGCATATACAGTGATATTCCAATGTAATAATAAATAATGGAACCAGTCCAACATAAACGCATGCATGTGATATATTCGGAAAGAATAATAAATAATGGAACACGCATGTGTCCGTAATAAAGAACGAATGCATATGATATTTATATGTAATAATAAAGAACGGAATATTAGAAGAATGTCACCATGTATAGGTAGCTCACATGATATACAAAAGTTATTCCAATGTAATAATAAATAATGGAATAATGTAAGTTCTCTTCATGAGTACAACAAATAACATCCATTACCGTAAAAGAAAAATAAATATAAGAGTAGGGAAGTAGCAGTAATACTTTTCTATAGGTTCTCTTATAATTTTCTCTAGAGTTTCAGTGAATTCGTAAGAAATAATGAAGGAATGAGCTTCTATTTATAGAAGAATGGACTGCATAGTAACTAACTTATGAACGGTCCAGATTGATTTACTTTAAACGGACGATCCGTATTGGTTTACTATTAAAACTAAAACAAACCATACCGATCCATATTGATTTACTATTATATCGATTTACTATTATAACTTCCACCAAATATCCATATTGATTTACTATTATATCTTCAACCAACGGTCTCAAAAATTACCACATCTCCTCATGGAATAATATTGTACCAAAAATGATTTGGACCTAAAATATAATATATCTTACGGGTGAATAAGACTCGTGAATAGTAACTTATGAATAGTAACTCGTGAATAGTAACTCGTGAATAAGAACTCGTGAATAGTAATAGAATACTCCGATACACCTAAAAGTGTCCCGAATACCCAATCGAACAATATATCCTCCGGACATCAATTATATTAACACAAATAAGTCCAACAAAATGGAACTATAAAATTCATCTTTAATCAACACTTAACTTATTCATCATTAATATTATAATTCACAATATTTAACAACCGTGTCGCTCCTGTGAAAGAGGGGCTTTTCGATAAGGATTTCTCCTTATCAAGCGTAATTAGTGACCAAACCTCTCCTCGATGTAACTTCTGACATATCATCAATATTGCAAATAATAATATGAATAACTTTGTCATCTCAATTATTGATTTAATAATATATCATATAATGCGATGATATCGCAACAATAATTGAATCAATAATACGAGAAATATGATGCAAGCAATTATCGAAAGCAATAATTGAGTATAACCGAGTGACTTCTCACGTAAGCATCAATAATCACAGTAACTACGCGACATCGTATTACTTTTACTAAGGGTAACAACAGTTTTAATGGTAACAGACATCGCCGTTATTTTTAATAATCGGGTAGTTCAACAGCTTTTAATGATTGTAAATACGAATATTTCCAGTTAAAATGAATATTCCCACCAATCGAATATTATTCGTATGAAAAAATAAATATTTTATAACATTATATCAATCAATACCATAATATTCAAAAATATAATCGAAAAAATTATTCTTTATTCATAAAAGTTGGGTCCATTAATGATTGTGACGATTGCATTTGCGGGAAGTCTCCCCCGATTTTTAAAAGCTCTGAATATTCCGAGAACTCTTGAAAATGACCGAAATCAAATATTATATAACAACATCATGACTTTGAAAAATTTATAAATATTACCCGATCAACTATAACATTATATCAAATCAATACCATAATATTCAAAAAATATAATTCAAAAAATTATTCTTTATTCATAAAAGTTACAAGTTTTTCGCGAACAGGAACGGCGATACAACATCATTTGATTCACACGATCAAGAAGATGGGGCATCGAAACCATCAGCGGTAAGGGCGTTACCGATTGATTCACACGGTCATTCAGCAGAGGTGTTTATCCATTGATTCACACGCCAACGACGGTCGAGCAAACGAAGGTGTTTATCCATTGACAACACATAATGTTGGTAGTAAATCCAACAGAACATTGATGTCCTGGCGATACAAACCAGGAAGGATCAACATCATCAAGGAGGATCGATGATGGAATATGTTATACACATCCTCAAACAGACAAAGCTTTATCTTTACACTACGGGCCAAAGATATTCATCAACAGACCATCTTTGCACTACAGGCCAAAGATATTCAACAACAGGTCATCTTTGCACTACAGGCCAAAGATATTCATCAACCGTTCATATTTGCACTACAGGCCAAATATATTCATCAACAGTTCATATTTGCACTACAGGCCAAATATATTAATATCTCAAAGAAATATATAATCATTTCAGAATTTATATAAACAATAATTATAACCATGTTGATTATTTCACCTTTTTACTTAAGCTAAAGATATTCAATTATAAATTCAATGGTCATGATCATACCAGTTAACAATTCAACTTTGCACTACTGGCCAAAGGGAACCCATAGTCATGATCATACCAAAAATCTACCCATCTTTACACTCAAGTCAAAGAGAAATATCATTATTAGGGTTATAAAAATGTTATATATAATAGTAAAATCAATATAATCAAAACATCTAGATTTAATCTCAAGAGTAATATTCATAAATCAACTATAATTTGGTTAGAAAAGAAACCAATTTTGTCGTGAATAGTACCCTTGAATAGTAACTCATGAATAGTAACTCGTGAATAGTAACTCATGAATAGTAACTTGTGAATAGTAACTCATGAATAGTAACTTGTGAATAGTACTCCGTATTCGTACATAGTACCGTATACTTAAATAATATCATATACGTAAATAGTGCCGTATACGTGAATAGTAATCCCGACTCAAAAAGGTAGAAATACCACAATAAGATCTATACCAATATGTCAGTATAATTATATTGAAAGAATAACATCATTATGAAGAATATAACATCCCTTAATATCCCTTACTATCCCTTACCTCAAAAGAGCAGCACTTCTGACTGGATATCGGATATGACGCTGAAGGAAACTTGCACCGATGAATAGCAACTCACCAAGTATCTAAATACTCGCAAAATACACTCGATAATCTAGAGAGAAAAAGAGAGAAAACTTATGAATTTTGGTGTGATTTTCAATTCTAACTTAGCCCTCTATTTATAGGAAAATGTTAGCACGCCGAAGCAGACTTGACCTGCTACCTGATGGCTTTACCTGCTACTATTCCACCCACCAAAAATTATTCATCTTCCCCAACAACCAAAAGTGGGGCCCACCCATTTCTAGAATTTTCCACCAAAATCATTTATAAACCTAATTTCTGAATCAGTCACCTCTTAAAATTCATAACAAATCATTCGTTCATTTTTAATGGTTAAAAATTTGTGAACATATACTCAACTTATATATGTATAACATATCCAAAAATCACAACGATCCAACGGTCAGATTAAAAATTATAACTCACGCAATAAAGTTGTAAGAACACTGATTTGATCTTTTAATACCTCCAATCCGACAAAATACTGATAAAATACCTTAACATTAATTCCTTCATTTATAACCACATAAATAAATCCATCATTTATATCCACATCAAATAAATATTTCCTTATCATATAAATCAATAATTAATTATTTACAAATAATATTACAGAATCACAATAATGACAACCAGGCAGTTCCCTGGAAAGAGGGGACTTTCCAATAAGGATTTCTCCATACTGGCGCGCAATTAGGTGACCAAACTTCTCCTTGACAGAACTTTCTAGACATTGCCAATAATGCTATCTCATAATATTATTCAAATAATATAAATTATTGATCTGATAATGGAGATACTGTGCAGTGACAATTATTGAAACAATAATAATATAAAATATCAACGTAGCAATTATTGATTCAATAAAATAAAATATTGAACAGTAATTACTGTAACAATTATTGAGTAGTGCCTTCTCATGAAAGAATCAATAATTGAAAAAAAATCTTGTGCAATACCGTAATTACACTTGTGCAACCACGCCAGACATATCGTATTTTAACCAAGGGTATTCCAATGAGTCTTTAACAGTAATAACTACGCCGTTATTTATAAAAACTCAAACTTTGTCATTTTCTTCATCCAACAGGTTATCCGTTATGGGACCCATTAATAGGCTGCTTGGCATGGCCGCATTTAATATTCCCACGTAAAGAATATTCCACGACCAAACAAATATTCCCCAACAAAAATGAATATTTTATAACCACTTGCTTATTTTGAAAAAAAAAATCATATATCACCCTTAACTTTAACTTTTATCAATTTAACCATTTACTGAATAGTAATTATAAGAAAAATTGAATACTTTTATTTCATAAAATTCTGGGTCTTACAACAGGTATCACCAATTATCTCTAATAGACGAAAGGTGAATCGAGACTATCATCCATGGTCAGCTATATCAACAAAGGATTGCTAGATCCTACGACAGAAAAGTCCGGCTACGGTGGTTTAAGCAACATGACTTAGTTTTTAAAAAAATCCTTGACACCAAGATCATTCCAAGGGAAAATTCCCTCCTAACTGGGAGGGCCCGTTTATTTTCAAGGAGGTATTGACAGGAGGCGCTCTCAGATTGCAGGAAATGGACGGCGATGAATTTTCGCAACTCATCAACTCGGACGCCGTGAAACAGTACTATGTCTGAAGTTACCATCAAGCAAACATCCTGGTGTTGGATCATCAGATCACCAGTCATTCTGGTTCTTTAACCCTTTACCACATACAACTCTTTTTCACACTTTGCCCCTCACGGAAACATACTCTTCAAGCCAGCACCCTGGCTTCATTCCGTTCATATAATTGCGGTTATCCCACTAGGGATTAAACCTTTCACACTTGCAGTTTATCTCCAAACATGGGATCAAACTTTTTCACACCTGCAGTTTGTCCTGAACGTAGGATCAAACTTTCTTTTTCCCCAGCAGTTTGACCTGCACATGGGATCAAGTTTTTTCGGCTATAAATCGTCCCGAGGGGTGAAATACGTCGACCTGATCCCCTCTTCAATAGGAGTACGTAGGCAACCATTTTATATGGCCCGGTCGCAATAAAACAAAAATAACAAAAATAACAAAAACATTCATACACTCTTTCTGCCGCATACAGTGTTCAACCTCTTACACCAGGTTTGAACTACGCAGACCTGATCTCCTCTTCAATAGGAGTACGTAGGCAGCCATTTATGGTTCGGTCTCACCCCCTACCAAAACACAAACACTTTTCATCTGGTACTGGGATCAAATTTTAATCCATTATATTTCATCAGCTTCAGACTAAAGGGATGGAATTACCTGAACTCCTCCTAAATAGAAGATTCAGCGACCATCTAAGTTGTGGTTGCACCTTGAAGAGCAATACCAATCCATAAGAGATGGAATTAACTAGGTTTCTCTTGAATAGGAGTACTGACGACCATCTGTGGTGCGGTCAATCTCTTAGAGGAAAGTCACACTCCTCTCCACATTTCCATATAGAAATCAGTCCCGAGACACCAAAGATGGTAGGGGATACACACAGATCAATGATCCATTCTGAACTGTCTAGAGACTACTCGTTGTCCATCCATCAAGAAGAAATTCAGAATACATCAAGATCACAAGCCCTGAAGAAGCAGACAAAATATCAAGCAAGTATCCAGGAATATCTAAAAGGGAAGTGATCAAAAATATATTTACATGCTATATATATAATGATGTTTGATATACACAATATAAACTGTACATGACAAAATGGTTAAGCTAGTATGTGCAGGAAAATACAAGCCCATCTACAAATCGGTGTATATGCGAGCTATCAAGCCCTACATGGCATCCCTTTCAGAAGAAGGAGGCAAAGTTGTGGTCTCGTGTACAAGGGTATCCACGCGAGCCAACAGGTCTACAGCCATCAGCATGGTGACTCTATGATCATCAATGTACATGATCATCTCTACGATCATGCCAATGGTAAGGGACCTCACTGTAGTACTATCTATGATGGCTACATCCCGTGCAAATATGGCACTATCCCTCTCAACTGTCACGTCATCTCTGGCTAATATGGCCTCATCCCACTCAACAACAGCGGCGTCTCTACGAGCTAATGCTTCGTCTCTCTCTAACAGAGTTACGTCTCTCCCATCAAGGGCTGTCAACATCAAGGCTCTAGCTTGATCTCTCTCAAAGGTCATTAGATGAAGAATATGCTTAAAGTGTTGTGCTGAATGCTGGATCACAACAGTGTTAGTACTGGGAGAATCTAACGGAGATGCTGGCAACCCAGTAGATGGCTCCTCCTCGATGTGGGAATCAATGTCCTCCATGGGCTCTCCATCATCTGAATCACTACTCGGCACTGTGGATACTGCCGCAGCCGATGAAGTCTCTGTCTCCATCCACGCAGAATACTCAGGCGAACAGCCCGGATGGCTAATAGAGAAAGCATCTATCTCATGCTAATCCCAACATGCGTACACCCAGGATCGGTCCTCTGCTGATAGATGGTGAGAAGTTAAACACTAACCTAGCGCCCCCTCAAAAGGATGGAAGTCTTGGAACTGGTCAAACTACGACATCACAGCTAGTGGGTGATAGGTAGTCATGCCCCTCAAACTAGCCAGAGGGAGATAGTCCATGCCCGGAGCATGAGTAATAAAGTTGTAGGGGTGAGCTAAGCCCTGTACACGGTAGAATGCCAAACGGATCACTGATCTCCGTCAAAAATATCAACCAAGACATAACATCCATACACTCCGATGGCTGAAAAGAGTAGGACATGGCTATATCATGGATAAAGCAGTACCCATGTCGGCGGAAGGTCCTAATCGGTCTCAAGTGTGACGTAAACCACACGTACAAAATGACCGAACTGCCTGTAAATACCCTTACAGGGTAACTACTTCAAAACGTGGCCGACCTCAGCGACTCCGCAACAATCATCGGAATAATGGTACAACCTTCCTTGAGAGCTCTCACTGCCACCGATGTCTAGCTCGTCTATATATCGTGGCATATACACGTACACCGCTGTGCACATCAAGAATGCATCCACTCTGGCCAAATGCCACTGGTCCTCTGGTATGGTGAAAACCCCAGAATAATGAGCATAGCTGTCCTCAGAGCCAAATCTGTCAATCAGAAAATATTGGGATATCACGTGGTCGGATGTGATCTCATCCTGGACAACCCTACGCATCAATCCAGTGAGGGTCATGAACTGTCGACTCATGTCCCCAATAGCCATATGCACACAAGGTCTATCAAGTGGTAGCAACGTCAAACGTGTATACTCCTCCAGAGTCTGCGTCAACTCCTGGGTCCCAAACCAAAAAACCTGCCTCTTTGGTACCCAGTGATCCAGAATGCCTTCCACAAATCCTGCGGGAACCTGAAATATCAAGAGGGTCATAGTATGCTATAACAGCTGATCTATAGTTACACTATCTGATGGTGACAAACTATCATACCACGATTTAAGATGTGATGCCACCAATAATGGTGGGGTATGCTCTATGCGGCTGACTGTCGAAGAAGACATCTGTGTAGGCCGTATCATAAGACCTGTGTAGGCCATATCATAAGACCATCCAGGGGTCAATGCTGAATATCTCTGGACATACATACATATGCATAACATAATGCATGCATTACAGATAATAGATGGTAATATGATATAGGGAATGAAAAGTTGTACATACATTCCTAAGTAAATCATCATCTAATATATCATCTCTGTCCAGCTAAAAATACAGTGAAATGGGGCACAGACGCCCTACTATTAACAGAGGTCTATCAAAAGATATAGCGAGAATGGGGCACAGCCACCCAATATCTAACAGAGGCATATCAAAAGAGATAACGAGAATACACATCAGAAGAAGACAATGGTGTCAATATCTACATCATCAATCCTGTCCACCCGATGTAACTCCTCCGGAGTCACTAGATCTCTATCAACAGAGATGTAAGGCCTATACAAAGGAGGGTCATCTGAGGGGCCAACACCTGAGCTGGAAGGATCAAACGAATCTGCCTATGCCGGATCTCTGCCCAAATGTCGGATAAAGAAGTATGCCTGGTCCAGTCGCTGGGTCAAACTGTTAATCTGTGTCAAATGAGTCGGATCTCGGACACAGGCTAGCCAATCTGTCATCATCACGGATCCAGGAACCATATCCCCCATGAACTGAGTGGCGCGGGTCTGGGCTCCAATAGTACGAGGGGTCCACCAATGCTGGAACATCTCTTGAGTGCAGGGACCCTCTGACAGTGCAAAATCGTCAACACCCAATAATGGGATGTCAATGATGGGTGACTGCGACACAGGCCAATAACGCCTGACAGGAGGCAAGATCGGCATACGGATCTCTCTTGTGGTGCTCCTAATAACATGCTTTCCCAAATAGAGCTCCCATCCTCCATTAGTGAAGAGAGGAACCCTACGGGTGGATATCACGTGCTCGACGCCAGTCGGGTAACCATTCTCAAATCCCATTGCCAAGTGCTCCCCGGAATAGGGAATTCATGTGATGACGTCAGCTGTCAACAACTCCAGCTGTAGGCGGCAATGAGTAAAACCCTCTGCTACAGGGACCTCCGCCAGTATGGAGTGATGCCATCGTCGTCCTTGTGGATAGGTATCTAAACCTAACACACTCACAGGATGCAAACATAGAAGCCTTTCATAGGCCCAAAACTGCCAACACAAAGGCAAACCTCTACTGTCAGTAAACACTCTTAACCTACACAATGGAAATTACAAGAGAAATACTCACCAGCAGAAATGGGTAGAATCCTAACCAAGCCTTTGCCAAGCCCTGCGAACGCATACGTATACGCATGCCCCTGAGGAAATAGGTGAAGGTGTAGGAACCCCAGTCATACTCTTCTATACGGTCCATATGTCGTGTGGAGTTGATCAAAGCAAATGACATCGTAGAAGAGTTATCTGCTATGAAGCAGCTTCTAATGATCATCAGGAATAACCACTGAAGAATGCAATCCCTGACTCTGACATCAGCTGGTATGGGCTCGCTCAACAGCCCACTCATAGCATCCACGCTCAAAGGACCTGTACGGACGGTCCTGCCTTTGAGCACCTCCATCTGAACTCCTAACAAGGATCGAATGGTAGTAGGGGTAATATCTATCGTGCAAGGCACTGGTTCCCATCCAAACTCCATACCTGTGATAAACTGACAATCCATCGGTGTCATCATCACCTCACAGTCCAACAAATGGAATGACCGAAGTCGGTGAAACCGATTAGCTCGAGACAATGCCCTGAGATAACCCCAGGGACAGTGACTGGGAAGGATGGAAAAGAACGCCCCAAATCCCCAGCCATGCACAATCGCTCTATAGTCAGGATGCAGAGCTTGGTACATGGAGTGAATACTGAATCAATTCCCTCGAGGTTGTGTAAAGCCGGGAACCTACATGAAATGCATATCAACATCAAAATCCATTACTCCTCATCAATATGAAAGAAGGAAGATTAAGATCTAACTGGATACCTCGTTGGCGTGCAAGTACATCGAGGGGTGTCGACTCAAATCACCTAAGAAGCTCTAGGTTCGCCACCAGAATACTCGGGAGGTCCCTACGGGGAACATGTACAGTAGGAGCGGGGTCCGCGACCGGAACATCCTTCTCCTCGTGCTCGACGTCTGACACATCAACCTGGACTGGACGTATTACCTCCTCCAACAATCGACAAGGTTGTATAATAGAACGGGGCTAAGGCACTTCAGAAGCCCTCTTTCGTACACCAGAAGTGGTCCTGCAGGAACTACTCGGTTGATCTGGATCCATAATATCTGGACAAAAGTCTCCAAATCACCTCAGAAAGGTCATTTTCAAACGAATAAAAACTGGAAAAGAAGACATGCTTACATTACCAGGACAGTGTAGATGTGACGCCCCCAAATTTAGGTATACATCACCCATCTTGAGTTGCCAGATACATGGTACAGAATTTAAATACAACTTAATAATACAACTGTCGTGTACAATACGACAAAACATAAACTGTGAGTTTGAATACAAATATTGTCTACTAGAGATTATACAAACTCAAAAGGAGTCCTCATTACAATTATTATCACATTATTTCACAGAATAGTGAGGACTACTAATGCACCATCTAGGACCATCACTCTGTTCCCGACTAGTCCCAGCTACGTTCTCATTTCGTGAAGAGAACAGTGAAAAGAAAGGGTGAGCTCAACTAGCCCAGTAAGAAATATTATGACTAAGATAATGCAGAATAATTTATCGTTAGCCTTCAACAGTGTTAAACTGATAAAATATAATAACTATCAAGTTTAACTGTAGCGGAACAAGCAATCCATTAGAAGAGTCAAGTAGGGAATAAAATCTACTATCTTCTATGATTTAAAAGTTTTTCATCACTTTTATCATTTGGGACTCAATTTTAATAAATAATCCACATCATCGAATCACCCCGCACTACTACGGCCGAGGATATTCTTTAGTATCACGACCACAAATTATCAATGCACTACGGGCCAAGGACATTCGTGTATTCATTAATGGTCATGATCATGCCAACAAACGTCCCATCAATGTACTACTACGGGCCAATGAGGACTTTTATCACATCATTTGTAACATTACGGCCATGATTACACGAAAAAATCCTCGGTCATAATCATACCAAGTCCATCTATGCACTATGTGCCACATGATGACTTTCGACAAAATATAAACATGAGGATGATGACAATGATATAAGAATTCAATAAAACAAGTTCAAGAATTAATTTATCTAGGAACTGATAACTTCCAAATAGTCAACATATACTGCTTTGTAGAGTAAAATTCAAGAATGCTCAGATGAATATTTCCATGAAAATATACTGGATGAAGCGCAAATATCAAAGATATTCCACTAATTTCATGGGTATAGAAGTCAAAGTTTTAACCAACTAAGTATAATAAAGAATGGAATAACAAAAGAAATCACCATGCATGTGATAGACCGCACAGGCAGGTTATTCCAACAGAATAATATAGGATGGAACCAGTTAAAGCAGAACGCATACATAGAGGATATTAAAGCGAATAATAAATAATGGAACTGTGTGCTGCAGAACGCACAGACGAGGATATTCCGATAGAATAATAAATAAGTGGAACCGAGTCCCGGCAATTGTGTCCCCAGAATAATTATGCATGTGATATTAAGACGATAATAATAAAATAAAGAACGGAATATAAGAAGAATGTCACCATGTATAGGGTAGCCCGCATATACAGGTTATTCCAACAGAATAATAAATAATTGAATAACAAAAGTTCTCTTCATGAGTACAACAAATAACATCCCTTACCGTAAAAGAAACTGAATATAAGAGTAGGGAAGTAGCAGAATACTTTTCTATAGGTTCTCTTATAATTCTCTCTCTAGAGTTTCAGTGAATTCGTAAGAAATAATGAAGGAATGAGCTTCTATTTATAGAAGAATGGACTGCATAGTAACTAACTTATGAACGGTCCAGATTGATTTACTGTAAACGGATGATCCAGATTGGTTTACTATTAAAACTTAAAACAACGGTCCATATTGATTTATTATTAAAACTTTAAACCAGCGATCCATATTGATTTACTATTATATCTTCAACCAACGGTCTGAAAAATTAGCACATCTCCTCATGGAATAATATTGTACCCAAAAATGATTTGGACCGAAAATAAATATATATTACGGGTGAATAGTACCCCGTGAATAGTAACTCATGAATAGTAACTCATGAATAGTAACTTGTGAATAGTAACTCGTGAATAGTAACTCGTGAATTGTAACTCATGAATAGTAACTCATGAATAGTAACTCGTGAATAGTACTCCGACACAAAAAGTGTCCCGAATACCCAATTGAACAATATATCCTCCAGACATCAATTATACTAACACAAATAAGTCCAACACAATGGAACTATAAAATTCATCTTTAATCAACACGAACTTATTCATCATTAATATTATAATTCACAATATTTAACAACCAGGTCGTTCCCAGGAAAGAGGGGGCTTTTCGATAAGGATTTCTCCTTATTGGCGCGCAATTAGGTGACCAAACCTCTCCTTGATGGAACTTCTAGACATTGTCAATATTGCAAATAATAATATGAATAACTTTGCCGTCTCAATTATTGATTTAATAATATATCATATAATACAGATGATACTGTAACAATAATTGAATCAATAATATGAGAAATATGATGCATCAATTACTGTAGCAATAATTGAGTATAGCTGAGTGACTTCTCACGTAAGTATCAATAATCAATATCGTGTGCTACTGTGCAACTACGCGTATTACTATACTTTTACAACCTGGTAGTTCAACAGTTTTAACGATAACACCTCAGCCGTTAGTTTCATAAAGTATTTTTGTCGTTTTCTCAATCCGCAATAATAATTCCGTTATGGGTCCACCAATGATTGTCTTGGTTGTACAAATATTTCCTGTTAAAACGAATATTCCCCGACCAATCGAATATTATATAACAACTTGCATACTTTGCAAAATTTATAAATATTACCCACAACAATAACATTATATCAAATCAATACCATAATATTCAAAAATATAATTCAAAAAAATTATTCTTTATTCATAAAAGTTGGGGTCTTACAACCTCCCCTTCTTATGAAATTTCATCCTCGAAATTAGGGTACATACCTGGTATGTCGAAGAGATGAGGATACCTTGACTTCATCTCAGATTCTAACTCCCAAGTCATTTCCTCCACATCGTGGTTCTTCCACAAAACTTTAACTTTAGGTATAACCTTGGAGCGTAGAACATGATCCTTCTTATCCAAGATTTTAACAAGTAACTCTTCATACGTTAAATCTTCCTCTATCTCGTCTGGTTCTAACTCAATAATGTGGTTTGGGTCTTTCACATATTTACGTAACATAGATATGTGAAAAACATTATGAACACGAGACATACTTGGCGGTAAAGCGAGTCTATAGGCCACATTTCCCACTCGCTCAAGAATTAAAAATGGGCCAATGAACCGATGATTGAGCTTTCCTCTCTTTCCAAATCTCGTAACTCCTTTCCATGGAGCAACACGTAACAACACATGATCTCCAATATCGAATTCTACATCCTTTCGATGAAGATCAGCATAACTCTTTTGTCGATCTTGTGAAGTTTTTATACGTTGTCGGATCGTTTGAATCTTTTCTGTAGTCATACGTACCAACTTTGATCCCAACAACGTTGCTTCACCCACCTCATCCCAGCATACAGGAGAACGACACTTTCTTCCATACAACGCCTCAAATGGAGCCATGCCAATACTTGTTTGATAACTGTTGTTGTAGGAAAACTCCACCAATGGTAAGAACTTGTCCCAACTTCCCTTGAAGTCAAAGACACAGAGTCTTAATAGATCTTCAAGAGTTTGAATAGTCCTCTCCGATTTTCCGTCCGTCTAAGGATGATATGCCGAGTTAAATCGTAAGTCTGTGCCTATAGCTTTTTGCAAACTAACCCAAAATCGTTAAGTGAATCTTGGGTCTCGATTAGAAACTATGGATACCAGCATACCATGCAGTCTTACAATCTCGTTTGTATATATACGAGCAAAACGTTCAAGTGTATAAGTTTCTCGTATCGGTAAGAAATGAGCAGACTTGGTCAATCTATCAACAATGACCCAAATCGCATCTATGCCTTGAGAAACCTTAGGAAGACCGGTAACGAAATCCATGGTAATGTGCTCCCACTTCCATTCTGGAATTTCAAGAGGTTGCAATGGACCTTTTTGTACTTGATGCTCCGCCTTAACTCGTTGACAAGTTAAACACCTTGAGATAAACTCCGCTATCTCTCTCTTCATATTGCTCCACCAAAATGTATGTCGAAGATCATGATACATTTTGGAACTCCCAAGATGGATTGAAAATGGTGTGTTGTGTGTCTCCATCATGACTTTATACTTTAAATCAGGGTCATTAGGAACACAAAGTCTGGAGTTGACTTGAAGTATTCCTTCTTCATCGATTCATGCTTCCGGCATAGCACCTTCTTGCACTTTCTTCCTCATACGCATCAACTCTAGGAGTAGCGTAGCGAAGCGGCTTTAACTTTATCAATTAAAGTCGGTTCTACTCGTATATTTGCCATCATCACATGGGTCCCTGGAGTTTTTAACTCTATCTCCATCCTTTGCAAGTCACACAAAATGGGCCTTTGCGTTGACAATATCGCACTCGTACTTGCATATGATCTTCTACTCAATGCGTCAGCTACCACATTCACTTTTCCAAGATGGTATTGGATAGTGTGATCATAATCTTTCAATAGTTCAAGCCAACGTCGTTGTCGTATGTTGAGTTCCTTTTGAGTGAAGAAATATTTGAGGCTTTTATGATCCGTAAAGATCTCCACTTTCTCCCCATACAAGTAATGCCTCCAAATTTTAAGTGCGAAGACAACAGCTGCTAACTCTAGATCATGAGTAGGATAATTCCTCTCATATTCCTTGAGTTGTCTTAAGGCATAGGCTATGACTTTCCCATATTGCATGAGAACACATCCCAACCCTTTGCCCGAAGCATCACTGTAGATGACAAATCCCTCCGAGCCAGATGGTATTGTCAGAACAGGTGCTGAAATGAGTCTCCTCTTGACTTCTTGAAAACACTTCTCACATTCTTCACTCTAACCGAACTTTATATCTTTCCGAGTTAGCTGAGTTAATGGAGTAGCGATTCGAGAAAATCCTTCCACGAATCTCCGATAATAACCAGCTAAACCGAGAAAGTTACGTACTTCGGTCACTGATTTAGGTTGCTCCCAGCTTTGAATAGCTTCAATCTTTGCCGGGTCAACAGATATTCCATGACTTGATACTACGTGCCCAAGGAATGCTACTTCCTCAAGCCAGAACTCGCATTTCTTCAACTTGGCATAAAGCTTGTATTCACGAAGCTTTTGGAGTGTCAGCCTCAAGTGTTGCTCATGATCTTCACGAC
This sequence comes from Panax quinquefolius, assembly GCA_020205615.1. NCBI lineage: Eukaryota > Viridiplantae > Streptophyta > Magnoliopsida > Apiales > Araliaceae > Panax > Panax quinquefolius. The sequence continues at coordinate 93,259,275 of CM035167.1, read as the reverse complement.
TTTTGGAATAAATAAAGATGTCATTAATAAAGACGACCACAAAGTGATCCAAATATTCCTTGAATACTCGGTTCATCATATCCATGAAGGCAGCAGGAGCATTAGTCAATCCAAAGGACATGACTAGGAATTCATAATGCCTGTATCGAGTTCTGAAAGCCGTCTTTGGAATTTTATTGGTTCTAATCTTCAATTGGTGATATCCGGAACGAAGATCAATCTTTGAAAAGAATTTGGCTCCTTGCAACTAGTCAAACATGTCATCAATACGTGGCAATGGGTACCTATTTTTGATGGTGACATGATTCAACTCTCGATAATCAATACAAAGTCGCATATTCCCATCTTTCTTCTTCAAGAATAGAACAGGAGCACCCCAAGGAGACGTACTAGGACGAATGAAACCAATGTCTAACAATTCCTGCAATTTGGTCTTTAACTCCTGAAGTTCAATAGGAGCCATTCGATATGGGGCTTTGGAAATGGGTTTTGTACCAGGTTCAAGGTCGATACAAAATTTAATTTCACGCTCGGGGTAGGCCGGGAAGTTCTTGAGTGGAATACGTCGGAAATTTATTAACAATAGAAATATCGTTCAAAACTGACGTATTTTTGTTTAAATCTGTGACATGAGCTAAGAAAGCTTGACATCCGTTTTTCAATAAACGAATAGCTTTATGGCTTGAAATGATCGTGATTGATTTTAATGGTTTGGTCGCTTTAATTCGCATAATTGGTTGATTAGGAATATGAAAACTAACAACCTTATAAAAACAATCAATTTTTTTATGATGAGTATTTAACCAATCAATCCCTAGAATTACGTCAAACGCAAGTATTTTTAAAGAAATAAGATCGACAGGTAATGGGCGGTTACTGATTTGAACCAAACAAGACTTATAAACAGTGGATGTAATGAAGGTTTCTCCCAACGGAGTTTCCACAGATAAGTCAAAGTCTAATTTCTCCGGAGTCAAATTTAATTGTTGAGCGCAAGTAGGAGAAAAAAAGAATGGGTAGAACCGGTATCAAATAAAGTATAGACTTCGCTAGAGTTTATGATAAGCTTACCCGTGATGACCTCATTCGGGTTCCTTACTTTCTGGGAGGCCACAACAAACGTTCTCCCTTGCACTACCGGCTTTGACTTTTCTAGGACGTCCTTTGGTGCCTCCATCCTAGCTGAACTTGTCTTCGGTGAACGACAAAATCGGGCTAAGTGACCTTCTCTTCCTCAATTATAACATGCTTTGGACGGCATTGCGCAGTTTGGAATGATGTGTCCCTCCCCTTCGCATTTGAAGCATATGATAGGTGGTTATTCTCCTTCCTTAACAACGGGTGCTGGTGCTGACGTCCTTTCGTCATTGTTGAATCTCCTCTTCTTGAAATGTCCATTCTTATTGTTTTGGCCCTAATTACCACCAAAGTGGTTACCATTTCTGGCCTGTTGATTCCCTCCACGCTTGTTGTCACCGCTTCGATGACTGCTCTCCTTTGGTTGCGTTGACTCGTTATCGCGCTCCACTAACTGAGCCCTATTTACAACATCTGAATACAAAAACAGTTTATAAGAAATAAGATGTTGACGTATCTCCGGCTTCAAACCTCTTAAAAACATCCGCGTCATTCTCTTTTCATTATCCACCAAGTGGGACGCAAACCGAGACAACCCGGCAAACTTGGCTTCGTACTGCGACACGGTCATATTATTTTGCTCCAACTTGATGAATTCTATTTCTTTTATATGGCGAATACTTTCAGGAAAGTACTTGTCGTTGAATAGTTCTTGGAACTTTTCCCAAGACATCTTCAGTGCGGCAGGTTGAGTACGCTTTACCGATTCCCACTTGTAATCTGCCTCTCCTCGCAACATAAAGGCGGCAAAGAAAACCTTTTGCTCCTCGGAGCATCCCAAGACATCAAATATCTTGGTGATCTGCTTTATCCATGCTTCCACCTTAAGTGGTTTTGGCTCTACAATAAACTCCGGTGGTCCCAGCTCCTTGAACTGTTTAGCGGTGACCGTCCGAGAGTTTCTAGTGTTTTAACCTATATTTTGGACAGGAGCCGCTCTCGCCTGCTGTTACATGAATTGCATAAAGACTTTGAACATTCCATCATTCATCATTTGGTCAGTGTTGTTGTTTGCATGAGGATTGTCGCCTTCCTGATGCACATTATCCTGATTATTGATATGTAGTGAATCAACGGTCGCCTGTGCTCCATTGCTATTCTCAACATTCTCAAATGTCATTTTCAGATACCGCCACAAAACAAAAGGTTAATTGACATGTAACATATTATCCCTATATTCTGACCAGACCAATTAAATACCAAAAAAAACATAGGTAGGTCATACTAGCGAAGAAATTCCGTCTCTCCCTCCTAGTTCTATTCTCACATCTTAGCCAGGATCATATCCTAAGCTTTCGATACCAACTATGATGCCCCAAAATTAGGTATACATCACCCATCTTGAGTCGCCGGATACATGGTACGTAATTTAAATACAACTTAATAATACAAATCATGCGTGTACAATACGACAAAACATAAACTATGAGTTTGAATACAAATATTGTCTACTAGAGATTATACAAACTCAAAAGGAGTCCTCATTACAATTATTATCACACTATTTTGCGAAGAATAGTGAGGACTACTAATGTACCATCTAGGACCATCACTCTGTTCCCGACTAGTCCCAATTTACGTTCTCATTTCGTGAAAAGAACAAAGAAAAGAAAAGGTGAGCTCAACTAGCCCAAGAAGAAATATTATGACTAAGATAATGCGAATAATTTATCGTTAGCCTTCAACGATGTTAAAGCGATAAAATATAATAACTATCAAGTTTAAGCTGCAAGTGGAACAAGCAATCCATTAGAAGAGTCAAGTAGAGAATAAAATCTACTATCTTCTATGATTTAAAAGGTTTTCATCACTTAAATCACTGGGACTCAACAATAAATAATCCACAAGAATATTCTCGCAGCTACGACGAGGAGTATCAGTAACCACAAATTATTAATGCACTACGGGCCAAGGACATTCGTGTATTCATTAATGGTCATGATCATGTCAACAACTGTCCATCAATGCACTATGGGCCAATTTGGACTTTTATCACATCATTTGTAACATTACGGTCATGATTACATCAGAATAATCCTCGGTCATAATCATACCAAGTCCATCTATGCACTACAGGCCACAGATGACTTTTGACAAAATATAAACATGAGGATGATGACAATGATATAAGAATTCAATAAAACAAGTTCAAGAATTAATTTATCTAGGAACTGATAACTTCCAAATTGTCAACATATCTTCGCTTTTGTAGAGTAAAATTCAAGAATGCTCGGAAGAATATTTCCATGAAAATATTTGGATGAAGCGCAAATATCAAAGATATTCCACTAATTTCATGGGTATAGAAGTCAAAGTTTTAACCAACTAAGTATAATAAAGAATGGAATAACAAAAGAAATCACCATGCATGTGATGATCCGCATTGCAAGCGAGTTATTCCAATGAATAATATAGGATGGAACCGGTCCAAGATAAAAGCATTACGTAGAGGATATTAATGCAGAATAATAAATAATGGAACCAGGTCCGAACGTAAACGCTTACGACATGAGGATATTAAAGCGAATAATAAATAATGGAATGGTCCGGCAGATAAGCGTAAGAATTGAACAGACAGGATATTCCGAAAGAATAATAAAGAATGGAATATTAGAAGAATGTCTCCATGTATAGGGCAGCCCGCATATACAGGTTATTCTAACAGAATAATAAATAATGGAATAACAGAAGCTCTCTTCATGAGTACAACAAATAACATCCCTTACCGTAAAATAAACTAAATATAAGAGTAAGGAAGTAGCAGAATACTTTTCTATAGGTTCTCTTATAATTCTCTCTCTAGAGTTTCAGTGAATTCGTAAGAAATAATGAAGGAATGAGCTTCTATTTATAGAATAATGGACTGCATAGTAACTAACTTATGAACGGTCCAGATTGATTTACTATAAACGGACGATCCAGATTGGTTTACTATTAAAACTTAAAACAACGGTCTATATTGATTTACTATTAAAACTTTAAACCAGTGATCCATATTGATTTACTATTATAACTTCTACCAGCGGTCCATATTGATTTACTATTATATCTTCAACCAACGGTCTGAAAAATTACCACATCTCCTCATAGAATAATATTGTACCCAAAAATGATTTGGACCGAAAATAAATATATCTTACGGGTGAATAGTACCCCGTGAATAGTAACTCATGAATAGTAATTCATGAATAGTAACTCGTGAATAGTAACTCATAAATAGTAACTCATGAATAGTAACTCGTGAATAGTACTCCGACACGAAAAGTGTCCCGAATACCCAATTGAACAATATATCCTCCAGACATCAATTATACTAACACAAATAAGTCCAACACAATGGAACTATAAAATTCATCTTTAATCAACACGAACTTATTCATCATTAATATTATAATTCATAATATTTAACAACCAGGTCGTTCCAGGAAAGAGGGGGCTTTTGATAAAAATTTCTCCTTATTGGCGTGCGTGATTAGGTGACCAAACCTCTCCTTGTAACTTCTAGACATTCTCAATATTGCAAATAATAATATGAATAACTTTTGTCGTCTCAATTATTGATTTAATAATATATCATATAATGCGGATGATCATTTGTAACAATAATTGAATCAATAATATGAGAAATATGATGCAGCAATTACTGTAGCAATAATTGAGTATAGCTGAGTGACTTCTCACGTAAGCATCAATAATCAATATCGTTTGCTACTGTGTAACTACGCGTATTACTGTACTTTTACTACCGGGTAGTTCAACAGTTTTAATGGTAACACCTCCGCCGTTATTTTCATAAAGTATTTTTGTTGTTTTCTCAATCCAACAATAATTCCGTTGTGGGGTCCACCAATGATTGTGCCGTTGTACGAATATTTCATGTTAAAACGAATATTCCCCGACCAATCGAATATTATATAACAACTTGTGTACTTTGCAAAATTTATAAATATTACCCACAACTATAACATTATATCAAATCAATACCATAATATTCAAAAATATAATTCAAAAAAATTATTCTTTATTCATAAAAGTTGGGGTCTTACAGTAGAACATTTGTACGATGACAGAATTTGTAGGAAGTCTCCCGAACTCAGCATATTTGAAGAAGAGCTCTCAGATTTCCTTCGCGGCAGAACTTTAAAATGACTTCTGAAAGCAACCTACATGCAAATAATAGCCACGGTTGGCTGCAGGTCTATCTGTGGCTACAGAAGGTGTACCTGCGGCACCCCTACGTGGGTCCCACCCCTCCGTCTTGATCCAGTTCGAGTTGCAACGGAGTTCTCATAACCTGAAGAAGCCAAATCAGGAATAAAAACGTTATGCGATTGGCGTAATGGCTATAATCCTGTTTTTTCGCATCGAGGCATTGGGTCTACATAGCACTCATTGGTGTTCGCCCGAGTACAGGGTACACTATGCCAATGATATCAGCTGTTACAAGTCACACTCGGTAATACCTAACGTAGGTCCAATGCCGCCAATTCAAGGTCGTAACCCTAATCCTCTCAAGAATCCCCGACGGGGGCATCACGCATTCCAAAACACATCCCCGGCGGGGGTATCACGCATTGTCATCTGCTGATACACATATCAACGAAGGTCAAGCAGCCTTGACATCATTGTAACCGTTGGCAAGTAAATCCAACGAAGCATCAAAAACCATCCGATGATTTCAGCCGTTAATGCACACGTCAACGAGGATCAAACAGGTCCTCGATGGGGGTTATAACGTGTATTTTTTGTTGATGTACACGTCAACGAGGATCAAACAGATCCCCAGTGGGGGTTACAACGCATATTTTCCGTTGATTCACACGTCAGCGAAGGTTAAGCATCCTTGACAGTCTGCCCAACCGAGGTGTTTATCCATTGATTCACACGTCAACGAAGGTCAAGCAGCCCTGACAACACATAATGTTGGCAGTAAATCCAACAGAACATTGATGTCCTGGCGATACAAACCAGGAAGGATCAACATCATCAAGGAGGATCGATGATGGAATATGTTATACACATCCTCAAACAGACAAAGCATTATCCCCACAGATCTCTTGTACACGAGAGGCACATCTTCGGAATAAATTCTATATCAAGGATTAAGGACTTTGGTGATAGCCCCAACGTCAACATCCTAAAAGACTTGGATCACACATCCAAGCTCGTCATCGTTTCCAATCCCCAGTAGAAGCAACAGGGAGCTGGTAATCATCCTCAGCATGTGGGAAAACAATCCATATGCATCATACATTTTGCATCATGTTGCTATACAAGGCATCATGTTTATCTTGTTGCATTTCAAGTGTCTAGGATTCTTTATCCTATCCATGCCATTGTATTGCATGAATATGATAAAGAGGGGCATCTGTAGACACTCAAAATTTTCTGCATGCCTGTCATTGACATTGCAGGAGGGTAGATTTGTCTTTCAGAGATAACCCTGGAAGATAGCTCATATCCAGTCCGGATACTACCGGAAGTTCAGTCTCAACCCCAGAACACACACCGGGAGTATCAGTTCTAACCTCAGAGATAACCCCGAGGCAGGCAGTTCCAATACCAGAAATTCCACTAGAGAAGGCCGACTCATCTCGGAGATAACCTCGAGATATTCAGTCTCAGTCCCAACACTAGGAGTAGCAGTTACCATCCTTGGAGATAACCCCAAGGAGTGCAGTTGCAGTTCCGGAGATAACCCCAAAAATACTTGTTTCAAATGCATGCAATAAACTTTAACCTCGGCACTCACACCGAGGCACTCAGTATAAAACCCAAAGATAACACCGGGAAGACAGGCACACCTCAGAGATGACACTGAGGACCTTCAATACTTGAAACAATCCAATCTCAAAGATAACCCTGAGCGACATCTGCTTTATTAGCCTAAACCGGATATAACCCCGGTGAGGGGCAAAGTCATCATCTTGCCACCTTGACACCACATCGCATTGTCTCAACATCTCATACATATATTTCTACACAAAAATGTCCTACAAGAACCAAAGAAGTCTAATCTCGAGTGACTATTGCGTAGGGCAACGGATAGAATTTGAAGCTTGAAGACCGGAGGGCATGGTCCCATATTCCTGACTTCGTACAACCTCTAATCCCATGACATTGCTCAACTCTCGACAACGGTGGTCCGAAATAGGTCTTACATACCTCAGTCGGATGCCCGGATTGTAATTTTGAAAGTTCGAGCGGACATCACAGTGCATACGTGCACGTACTTCGAGACGGCATGACCCGTGGGGCCCGGGGAACCCTGGGCAGCCGCAGGTACATCTGCGACTAGCCGTAGGTACACTTGTGGCTCTCCCCTCTATAAATAGAGGGCTTGGGGTGGCCATTTGGAAAAAATAGGTGAGAAAGCCCTATCAAATTTGCTCTGTACTCACCCTACACTGAGTGTTTTCTCATTATAAACACTTGTGAGCTCACATATAGCTTCTATTTTGTACCAGCGGGAGCCGAGTGTTCATCCATTTAAAGATATAGAAGTCTTCTTTGGTATCCCATTGTAAGCCATCTTACACACTTTGAAGCCTTTCTCTTCATCTTTGCACACACCATTCTTCATGTTGAGAATCGTGTTGCGTGTGTATGCCCAAACTTCGGTCCGTGATTTCATTTTAGTTATATATATATATATATATATATATATATATATATTATATATAGACTAACATTATCGAGTTATGCCTCCATTGAGCCTAGACTTATATCTAGAGCGTTTATTTGCTTTCGAATATATATATACTTATATATATGAACTGTGTGTCGAACTCTGTTCGATGAGCCTAGATTTTATATCTGGAGCGTTTATTACTTTAATATATATATATATATATCAACTGTTGTTGGACTTTGTTCGATGAGCCTGGATTTTACATCCTATTGCATTTGCCGCTTTTATATATATATATATATATATATATATATATATATATATATATATATATATTTACATTTAATCCCGCCTGGAGTTTACTTCATGGCGGTTGATCGTCTTTACAGCTTTCTTTACTTTTCGTCCCGCTTGGAGTCGACTTCGTGTTGGTTGATTGCTTTTACAGCTTTATTTATATTTCTGATACCCCATGGAGGTGCTTCGTGGTGGCTGATCATGTCTGTATGTATATATTTATATCTTATATATATATATATGCTTATTGCTTTTTAATCAATTACGGCATCATGTGAGCCTAGGAATCATGTGATCACAGATTTAGTCTACTGGATCTAGATTCGGTTCCCGTGATGGACATTTTCAGCTATAAGCAGCTTGTAAATTTATTCATTGTGTTTGGATTTCCTCAGATGGTTTTCATGCCCACGAGGAGTTCGGCACTGCTTTGTACATTATTTTCTCGAAGATGCTTCGCATCTCGAAAATTAAAAGCAATCCAGCCGAACACTTGATAAAATGGGAGTGTAAAAGGTCTCAATTACTATTGAGCACAAGGGTTTGAAAAACCTCTTTTATAAAACATCACTGTCATATCTTGTTTAAAACTTAATTTTTACATAAATTCAAACCCTGTGTATATAGGTGCGAACGAGGCCTCGCACTACTTCCAAATAACAGCATATTGACCCACACACACACACACATATTCATATAACAGTTTCTTAAAAAGTGGCAATCACCGTGGTAACATGGATGTCGGGGGTGCCTAACACCTTCCATCCGCATAATCAAGTCCCCGGACCCTAATGAATCTCGGTTTCACCGACCCGTTTAGTAGTGTCACATCACTGGGTCAATGTGCAAACCTTTTCTCTGTTGTGTTGGTACAAACATATAAAAAACAAACTAGCGACTCTTAACAGTCCATCGTCGACATGATACATGTCGAACCTTTTTCACTTGTTTTTTCAAACAAATTTCACTTAACATGAAAACACTAAAGAACAAGAAACGAAAAGGGACAAATAAAAATCCCGACGTCGACAAGTAATATATAATATCTATGGCTTAAGACTACATGAAGTGTGACATTTAATTGGGATTAATGATATACAAAAATCATATGGTGAAAGTAATTAAATCATAAAGTTGATTTAAATAAGTTTTGTTATCTCATCCTTTGTGAGGAGACAATTATATGTGCACTCCAAAATATGGGAGTAAATAAATATGTGTTATTAAATATATTTATTTCAATACTAATGTGTAAGTAAATAGTTAAATGAGATATTATGTTATTAGTGAGCAATTAAATTAAGTCCACACATGTTATAAATATTAAAATATTAGGTGGACTAATGTACATGGACTATATGATGTGAGTACATAAATAATCCCTAACTTTACTTGGTTTAGTAGCATTAACACATTAAAATTTCATTTTGGGAATTAAATGAACTAATCTAAACTTCAGTTGCTGAGTTATAAGCTTTTGTCCCAATTAGAGAGTCTCATTTCTCTCCTACACGTGAATAGGCCATTGGCTTATCCCCCTCTATTGCGTAAACTTAACTTCCTAGCAGTGTTGCTGTGATGATGACTATGAAATGGTGGTTGGCCAACTCCCTTATACATATTGTTTTCTCCTAATTTCCATTGAATCAAACCTTGGAACAAAGCTAGAAACCGGTCAATTAATTCTCTATATAAAGCACCCTTTCCTTCTCATTTTTCTGTTGCGTGAAAATTATCTGATAAGTGTGGTTTGAGAGTAAGAGCTGTTGAGCATAATCAGTGTGTTGAGGGAATTCAATTAAGCTTCAAGTGGTAATATTTGCATACATACATGTTCTTGAATTCAAGTTCTTCAAATTCTAGAAAAGTATAATGAAATACTTGCTTTTAAGTCCAAAAGTTTATGGCTAAGTCTTGTTGCAATCTATTAATTGTTGCTAGATGTTGTTACTACAGTTAAAAACGAAAACAACGAGAGTTAAACTGACCAATTTGGTATAGAAAAGAATTCGTAGTTAATGAATTCGCTAAATGTGTTTAAAACATAAAAATATAGCATGAATACTAAATTGGAACCCTTAAAAGGGTTTGTTAATATTTTTGAAGTGTTATAATTATTCTGTAGATGTGTAGCTAAGAGTTTAACGAGTCTAACGAATCGAAAACCAACTAATTCGGACTTAAAATGAGAAAGTTATGTCAAAAACTATAATCATGCAAAATGCGAGCAAAAGGCACACCGTCTTGCCGCATTTAGGGGCTAGGAAATGGCGTGAGCATCTTTGGAATGGTGAGAGAAAGGGGCGCGGCCGCGCCCAATGTGTGCTAACTATGACTGCTTTGATATGTTTTGGTAATACGGCAATAACGTTTGCATACGAAATCCGATTAAGGCGATTCAAGATGATCCGGAACGAGGACGAATAGACCTACAACTTTAGTTCTTTACATTTTCAATTTGAGGTCGTTAAGAAGGGTCAAAAAAGTCATCTTTGTGACTGTTATGTAATAGAAGGCAATCGGAGGGCGTCGAATGAGCACATACGTAAGTGTAGTGCTCTTGACGATGAAATATGTTGTTCTAAGTGATAAAACATAAATATGCATGATAATAGACATGTCATATAACTAAGATTACTTTACTCATTATGGAATGCCTAAACATGATTTTCTGAAAGAAAAACTTAAAGTTTTTGAGAAACGGAAGTTGATGAATTTGGTGTCCTTTGAGTTCTGACCTTGGACCCTATGTACGTATATCAATGGAAATGAAATGTAGTTTTTAAGTTACCTTGCATATACTAGATTAATATAGCTTGGTTTAAAGTGTTTTGAAAGAAAAACTTGAAGTTTTGAAAATGAAACTTGACGAACTTTGTGTCTTTTAAGTTCCGACTTTGGGAATAAGTGAATGTAGTCTATGTGCGCGGATGGATAAGGAATGTAATTTCAAGATATATTGCACCTAAAAGGTTGTCAAGCTCGGTTTAATATGTGTTTTAAATAGAAATTTAAATGTTTTAGAAACTAACTTTGATGAGCGTTGTATTACTTGCATTATGACCTTATAAGCAAGCATGATAGAGTTGTTTATGCCTTTGAACATGAATGATATGTGCACTCAACCAGTCAAGCATGACATAAGTTATTTAAGAACGTTTTAAAAGTATGAACTATGCTATGTCTATGTAAATGAGATAGATACATGTGAACATGTGTATTAAACACTTGTTAGTACCAATATAAGGTTTAAAAGCTTATAAACATTGAACCTTTGTTAAAAGAAGTTGTTAAGCCTTGTTGATGTAAATAATTCAACAAAGAGCTATGTAATTCAAAACTAAATGATTTGAAATGTGAACTTGAAGAAATATCAGAACCAACTTGATGTATGTTTATAGTATGTATCAGAATGCATAGTAGGTTAGAACTAAACTGAGCAATGAAAAGCCTAAGTCTGGTTCTGGCTGGGAGTAGCACGGTCGCGCCACTCCCAAGTTTAAATGAAGCGCGGCCGCGTCGTTCTGCAGAGTGACCAAGAGCAGTTTGTTAATTGCATGGTCTTAAGTTATGGTTATATGATTTCCTTAAGGACTACAGGTTATGAAACAAGATTGTTGAAATAAATATAATAGTAGAATGAGTTAGTCTTATGGTTATCCTAAGTTCAAGTAAAAATGAAACCAAGTTAGGAAATAATATTTGTTCTTATATTAAGAGCGTATGAAATGTATGACTGATGGGTATGAATCCATGATTTTATAACTGTGTAGGAACACACGCAATGCAGATAAGCTTTAAGCAGTTAAGCCGTAGTTGATAAACTACGAATCAGGCAAGTCTTTCAGTTCCTATTTGATATATGAATTTGATAACTATTAGTTGAGCTATATTATGCCATGAGAATATTGATGTATATATATGAAATGCATATGAGATATGTATGAAATTTGAAAGTTGATCTTTGATGATATGCTTGTGAAGTAAATCTCTATGCCTGTTATGTGAGAAGTAACATGCGTAGTAAATATTAATTGATTATGGATGCATGAACTGAGTATGTTATTATATGCTATGTGCTGCATGAAAACTGTTAGAATTGTTGGGCTGTCGAGCTCACCCTTGCAAATAACCACTTTTGCAGGTTAAGGACTCACGATAAAGATTACGTGCTACTTGATTGATAGAGTTCAATAGTATCGAAGGAGATTGATTTATTATTTAAATATATGCTCTTGAACCATGTTTAGGTTCTAGTAGATGTAATGATAGTTGTATACGATGTGTAATACATGTTAAGTTGTACTATGTGATACATAGAGGAATTCGAGTCGAGATGTAAAGATTTTTACAATAATTCGAATAGAATGAATCATAATATAACTTGATTCAAGGATATGTAATTGATTCAAGTTAAGACATCAATAAAAGATTTATTTTTAAAGGAGATTGAAAAAGTTTAAATTATTCTGCATATTTATATAACATCGAATATGATGCAAGGCAAGAATGGTAAATGACCAAGATTTGAAACTTATAAAAGTTTGGGGTCATTATATAGATCCTGGAAATGGAAAGAATTTATATTCTAAATTGTAATAAGCAAATTTATATTCATTAAGTTATGAATAAAAGGTATAAATAGTTTGATGATAGTAGTATCGCGTGCGGATGGGATCGAGGTTGAAGGACCTGATTTGGGGGCGTCACATGCAAAGACACCACTTGCCAAAGCCCGCACTGGACCTAATGTTTTCTGTTTCGTTCCTGTTCATGCTAACTTGTTAGTACATTGTTAGAGCAAGATTGTAAACTATTTTAACACACACATGTAAGCAAATACATGTAGTATGAACAAGTATAACAATGATTGACACAACACTTATGGTTTTGAAATGAAAATTGTAGTTTCAAAAGTGAACTTTGTCACAAACACATTATGTGAGCATTCTGACTTTATAACATGATAATATGGTTTATATTGACATGAAATGCAAGACTAAAGTGATTAAACATACTAGCATACATGATTGGAAGTTAAGACTATTTCAAAGATAAGAAACTTAAGACTTTTCAAAGTGAACTTAACCAAGACTTTTATCTTGTAAATTTTGACCATTTGAGCATGTATATTAGGACTCATTATGCCTGTAGATATCTTGGCATGAGCATCGTTTGGTCAATGTATGGTTTTCACTTATGCACACATAGTCATAAAAAGGAAATTTCTAAAATATGAACTATGTGAGTAAAGTATGCATGTGTTGTCTATATACAAGCATGACTACTGACTATTGTATAACCAAGTTGCGAAGCATGGTAACCACATGACTTTTCTATTTCTGAGCACCATGTAAATTATAAGCTAAAAACTTACAATGGTAAATTCAAGTATGGTCTTGTGTTATGTGTGAAACTCTAACATTGTATATGTTAAGGTATAAGTGTATTGGTATGTTAGAATTGGATAGAAATAGGAAGTGCAAAGCCCAACCCTAGTCTAGCCAGGGGATAACGCAGTTGCGCCATCCCTAAGCCTAGACCAGGCACAGCTTCACCGTCCTGTAGTCTTGCCAAGATTCTGTTTTTTATTCTGAAATTCAAGGAATACTTATATGATTTCTTTACCTTGTAATATATGACCAATATGCCATATGACGTGTTAAGAAGCATGTTATGTGATTATTTGATTCTTGTAAGTGTAGACTCATACTAGTTTACACATACTAATGGAAAGACCGACTTGTTAACGTTAGGTCGTTTCAACGCAAGTTAATTAAAGCTAGAATTAAATTGTAGCTGAGCAAACAGGCAAGTTTCCCTAACCTCAAATTTATATTGAGCAAGTTTCCTTGAACTTCACTCTTTGGTTGTGCAAGTTCCTTGAACCATACTTTTATTATGCAAAGTATCCTAACCTTTGCATTTACTTTATGCAATGGACATGAGTAAGAAAGTTATTCATTTAAGCTTGAACTTTATTTCTAAGCATGCTATTAAGTGGTTTAATTACCTTACAATTATTCCACATCGATATTCGCACTTAGTGCACTTGAGTTCGTACAGTTTTGGACTTGTACATCATTTAAAGTTCTATAATTCTTGAACTATATTAGATAGAGTCTGAACCTTTGTTCGGTCAGACAAGTGTATGAAGTTTTATAAAAACTATCCAAACCAATTGATGGTAAGGATTCTTATACTGAAAGAACACCCCTTTTATGATAGGGGAGTACCCCAGGTATCTAATATAAGATACAAAGAGCAGATTTAAATGTTATGCATATACATGGTGTACGCGAGGCTAATCCCCTCAAGTACTTATTCTATAGCCAGTAACCAAAGGGTCAATTAGCTATTGATTCCATTGGAGTGTTATAGTTCAAAGTCTACTTGACTAGCAGTTATTCTAAAAGCAATTATTATCTTTGCTTCTAATATTCATATTGTTAAATCCTTCATATATTCATATTGTTGAATTCATTGTTAGATATTTTCCATTCATCATGATATATTCTTATTGCTGTATTTAAACTTGTTGAGCAAACTTGTTGCTCATCCTTGCTATATCATGAATTATATTGCAGCTAAGCTCGAGACCTCGGGAAAGGACAAGGGTAAAGGAAAGATGTAGGATAGTGGCAAGGAGCAGACTTTACCTTATGCCTAGTTTAAATTACTATTATGTAATATGAACCCTAATGTTTATTTTAGGGTATGTTTGTAAGATGATATTAAGGTTATCGTATCTTGGGACTAGTAACACCTTTTAAATGAACGACGTACGTTTATTATATTCCGCATTTTAGTTATCGTATATTGTTTAGAGGTAGATGTTTGTATTTTATCGTGATGACCAAACCGGGGTCAGAGGACCCAGATTCTGGGGTGTCACATGAATTCTCTCTCTTTTTGTGCCCGGATCGTTCTAGGAAAGTACTTGTTGGTAAATGCCTTTTTAAACATGGTCCAAGTGTAGGGTTTAGGATCTCCCTCTTCAGAATTTCCCTCTTGCTTCCTTTTCTCCATAAGCCACCAATCATAAGCTCCACCCTGAAATTGATAAACCGTCAAAGTCACCTTATTAGTTTTAGTACTCCCTAGCAAATCAAATGTCTTTTCCATTTCTTGAATCCAACTTTCAACAATAGCAGGATCTGTAGCTCCTTCGAAGATTGGTGGGTTCAATCGCTTGAATTCTATTATACTACGTTGACCAGACTGTTGATGATGTACTAGCTGTGCTAAGGTATGAATGAGCTGAGCCATACCATCAGCGTCACCATTGTTGTTAGTAGGGTTATTTCTTCTAGGAGGTATTTTCTACACAATAAAGCAATCCCCACTAAACAAAACACTATATAAATGAATTTCGAAATATCCAAGTTTATTTAACAACCAAAATACTATTTTATGAAAATTCACGTTCAAAAAGCAAACTAACAACTAACAAGACAATAAAAATATTTTTCACCTTATTTTATCTCACTCTAAATTAATAAATTTAGTCAAGCCTATACCAACAGTTAACTCCTAAAATCACTCCCCATGAAATGTATAGGTTTTAAAACCCAACACTTTGAGGGGCCACCGCTTTGATACCACTTCTTTAACACCCCAACCCCACAACATGTCCGGAGTGCCATACGCTGCAAACCAATGACCCGCAAGGCAACAATATCAATAGCGCAGTCCAAATAAAAACACAATAATGAAACTGACTTGAAACCAAACAGTCTTTCATTAACAAATTTACATTAAGATTCAATAACTAAATACTGAAAACATAACTTTGGAGACACAGCTCCATTAAAAAAAATTTGTATCATAACTCTAAAATATTCCTAAACTTCTTAAACAAAAATATCTTCTGGTCTTCAACAAAAGTGCCACAATGCTCAGCTCTTAACAAGTTTCCTGGAGAAATTATGTAAGGGTGAGCGATGAAGCCCGACAAATGACAATCTTTACTATTTAGGTGGATCAAGTATAATTTTCAAAACACTTTTTCAAAATAACTTTTTGAATTCAATGACAATAATAAACATACTTTTCAAAAATAATCTTTTCTTGTTCGATAACAATAGTCAATATATACTTTCAAAACCAAAATCAATCATCACAAAACATAATTCAAAAACAATTTCAATATGTTCCAATAAACTATTTCAATATATTCAATGTATATTTTAATCCACAACCCTGATGACTAAAGTTATAGAAACCCTGTAACACGGTCCAATGGTTCGATAATGTTAATGATACGCCCCTTACTAAGGTATCTTATCATGCACGCATACCGAAAGTGCCCCAAGAAGGGTATCTAAAGGTGTGCGCCTTAGTAGGTCCTAAATTGTTTCGGAACTAGCGTAAACACTAACGTTTCTGTACATAGTCGGACTGAGGTTTCTAAAAATATTTTCGGTGTTCAAAATTATTCTTATTTCACAGTTCCAAATAATATCATTATCTAAATCAAAATTCTATTTTGATACTTGATTCGGGTTTTTAAAGAAAATAGAGTAACATTTTAATTCAAATGGAAGCCTTAAATAAAGTATAATAATTTTTTAAACAATACATTTAGGCATCAGAATAATTACTAAAGCATACATAATTATAAACGAAAATTTCAAAATACTACATAGCTTGGAAAGTCACTTAGCTCGATATCGTTGAACACAAATTTAATAGCCGAACAATTCCTAGATATAAATTTAGAACAATTAAATGACATAGAGATATAATTATATTGTTTAATAGCTTTTTATTATTATAACTATAAGTATATTTACAAAATATTCTTTCCATATATAATCCTTTTTCAAACAAATATTATAATTATGCCAAAATAATAATTATAGCCAATATACTATTAATCCAAAACTATTAACTAATAATCTAGATACAAAGAAATAATTAAAACTACAAAAATAACGACAATGGAAAATACTAATTACTAACAAATATACCAAAATATCCTCTTTAACTAACAAACTAAATACAATATTTAACAAAATAACAATACAAAAATTTATGAAAGAAACATACCCAAAAATAAGAGCTCCACAAACTGCCTACGCACTCGAAGCCAAAATTTAACAAAAGAAGTTTTTATATAAAAAAATCTCTCACAACAAAGCCTTTCTCAAAATTGGAAGCCTTATTGTTGGTAAATGAAACAAAAGGGCTAAGCCTTTCTATTTATAGACTTAGGAAAGGATAAGGGTTTCAAATTTAGAAGATGTGGGACTTGGGTCATTACATTACCTCCCCCTTAAAAAAATTGGGACTTAGGTCATTACATATTCTCATTAACTTAATTGATTAAATCAACAAAAACATACATTACTCCGTTACTTTACCTTGAATTCCATATTCCATTTCGTAGCTAATTCAAGCTAGCTAATTTAATAGTTTAATCAACTATTAAATCTTAATTTTCAAATATATGTATATATTTTACACTTATATATACATATTAAATATATCACATAAGTTTGTATAACACATATATTTATTGTGACGCCTCCAAAATAGGTATACACAACCCATTCTGAGTCGCCAAATACATGGTACATAATTTAAATACAAATTTCATTTATACAACTATTGAATTGTCGTGCAAAATACGATAAAACATAAACTGCGAGTTTTAATACAAATATTGTCTCGTAGACAATATCTAAACTCCAAATAAGTCCTTATTATAATTATTATCACACTATTTTATAGAATAGTGAGGACTACTATAGCCATTATCTTGGACCATCACTCCATTCTCCGACTAGTCCCAACTATATTCTCATTTCCTGAAAAGAACAATGAAAGAAAAGGGTGAGCTCAACTAGCCCGGTAAAGAATATTATGACTAAGATAATGTAGAATAAATTATCATTAGTCTTCAATAGTGTAAAATCTGATAGAATACAATAGTCAACAAGTTTAGATCAACAACTGCAGCGAAACAAGCAATCCATTAGAAGAGTCAAGTAGAGCATGATGTCTACTATCTTCTATGATTTAAAAGTTTATCATCAATATTTTATCTTTGTAACACAACTCAATAAATATTTCACATCAACGAATTATCAATGCACAACGGGCCAAAGATATTCGTTAGTATCACCAGTGGTCATAATCATGCCAGACAACTGTCGATCTATGCACTACGGGCCAAAGAGCACTTTCACCACATCATTTGTCTGTTACATTATACGTCATGATTATACCAATACATAATTCATGGTCATAATAATACCAATCAACAGTCCATCTATGCACTACGGGGCAAAGATGACTTTCACCACAATATAAGCATGATGATGATGACAATGATATAAGAAATCAATCAAGTGAGATCAAGGATAAATATTAAAGATTTATAATTCAATTTATCTAGAGTTTAAGAATGTCCAAATTGTCAATATGATAATTAATTGTGGAGTAAAATTCAAGAATAATATTCATGTATCAAAAATAATTTGGACAGAAAAGAAACCAATTTTGTCGGGAATAGTATCCCGTGAATAGTACCCCGGATGAATAGTACCCGAGTGACTAGTATCTCGTGAATATTACCCCGGCATGAAAAGATTAAAATTTAATAAAAAAAACTCAAAAAAATATTCCAGTGAAATGATACTAGATGAAGTGCAAAATTCAAGGATATTCTACAAATTTCAGGGAGTATAGAAGTAATACTTATCAAAATAAGTGTAGATTTATGAATATGAAATGAAATAATATTACTTACATACTATAGAGTATGGAAGAAAATAATATTTCTTACGAATATTGAACGAAAATAATATCCCTTACCTTAGTAGGATAGTAATTCCAACTGGTATAGCGGAGATATTCTTGAAGAAAATTTGCACTATTTGTTACACTCAAAGTGTCATTATACTAGAAAGAAATACGCACAATATAATAGAAGAAGAATTCTCTGATTCTGATGTGATTTTTATTTCTTAACTAAGCATCCTATTTATAGGAGAATGGCATGGCACTATTTAAGAATAATCACGAGTGAACAGAAAGAAAATTCATGGGCGCGAATTCAACGAAAAATATGATTTTTACTATTCATTACTGTGCAATAAAATATTCTAATAAACCAAAAACTTTATATAAAAGATAATATATTCTATTTATAATCTAATAAAACAAATAAATTTATATATACTATAAAAAGTATTCTGTTTTATTACTATTATAATAATAATAAAACAAAACTGAGATAACTTTCTACCTGTAATTTTGAATAATGAGTAAGTGGGGGTCCGTGTAATAAGTCAAAATTACAACAAATACTTCATAAAAAACCTCTCTATTTATATCAAAAATTGAATAAATATTTACCACAAATCACTTATCTTCAATAAACACATTTTTAATCTTTCAACAATTATTCATCATTAATATTATAACTCACAATATTGACAATCAGACCATTTCCAGGAAAGAGGGGTGTGACGCCCCCAAAATAGGTATACATCACCTATTCTGAGTTGTCAATACATGGTACAGAAACAACTACAACTTTATTATTACAACAAGAAAGCGTGAGTTTGAATACAAATATTATCTTCTCTACAATATCTATACTCAAATAAATCCTCATCACATTTATTGATACATTATTTTACAAAAATGGTGAGGACTACTAAACAATCCTTTCTAAAACATTCATTCCATACCCAGGCTCGTACTCGCTTATATTCTCGCCTCTTGAGAAGAAAAATGGAACAAAAGGAAAAGGGTGAGCTCAACTAGCCCAAAAAAAGAATATTATGACTAAGATAATATACAACAAATTATCGTTAGTCTTCAACAGGAAAAATCTAATAGAATACAATAGACAACAAATTTTAAATCAATATTCCTTAATGAAAATAATAATTCATTAGAAGAGTTAAGTAGAGAATGCAAACTACTATCTTCTATGTATGAATTTAAAAGTTCATCGTCTATCTTTTATCCCTGTAACATCAATCAATATACATCTGGAATCAAATATTCATCTTTGCACTACAGGTCAAAGATATTCATTAGTTGGTCATGTTCATCTAAACACCTGTTCATCTTTGCACTACAGCCAAAGATATTCTTCAGAAATCATTCATCTTTGCACTACAGGCCAAAGATATTCAATAATATCCTCATTTAAGACTGAGGATGATGAAAAATATTTTTTAAAGAAACGAATCCAGTGAAACAAAATGACAAGGATTAAGGATTAAGGATTAAGGATTCGTACTTTGTTTTATCCATGTTCAAAAAAATACCTCCAAAATAATCATAGTGGTGTAAAATTCAAGAATGATCAAAACATGGATACAATCAAAGCTAGTATCCAGAATAGATATTTTGGACAAAAAGAAGAAATTTTATTTTTGATTGAATAGGTCAGATATCGTGAATAGTGCTTAGTATCGTGAATAGTAACTCAGAACACCAAAAGATAGAAATTCCACAAAAAAATATCTTCACGCTTCATGAATAGTACTCGTGAATAGTAACTCGTGAATAGTAACTCATGAATAGTAACTCGTGAATAGTAACTCATGAATAGTAACCCCGACATGAAAAAGTTCCAAATTTGATAAAAAGTTCCAACCAATATTTCAGCATAATGATATTGAAGAAATAATATCAACATCCCTTACCTCGAAAGATTAGTACTTCTATTTGGAATCTAGGGTAT
Source organism: Panax quinquefolius (assembly GCA_020205615.1). Taxonomy (NCBI): domain Eukaryota; kingdom Viridiplantae; phylum Streptophyta; class Magnoliopsida; order Apiales; family Araliaceae; genus Panax; species Panax quinquefolius. Next base: position 93,238,501 of record CM035167.1, on the reverse strand, counting down.
AGTCTTTGAAGGAACTTGCACCAAATCTAACAATACTCAAAGTATACTCAAAATACTCACAAGAATACGCTCGATAATATAGAGAGAGAAAACTTCAGTTTCTGGTGTGATTTTTAATTCTAACCTAAGCACCCTATTTATAGGAAAATGCTTAGAACACCAAAGCAGAAAATTTAATAAAATATTAATATATATTATAAATTTCCTTAGCCCATCTTTGAAGATCTGATTTCAGCAATTAATATCACATGTTAGCCCACTTAAATGCAAAAAAACGTTTTTTCTTTAAAATAATAATTAAAACTTCCAAAAATCAATTATTTCGGAGCTTCGGAACTTCAATAATTCACAATAAATAGCCCTTTTATCAGAAAATTCAAATCTTGCGAATTTTAATAGGAAATTCAATTCTCTACAACTTTGCAGAAGAAAGTTTTTTCAAATTCCAAATGAAATTGATTTGAAATCCACAAACGGACTATTTTTTACGTGCTATAATCAAATTTTGATTAATAATTGTGTCCACCAACACACAAAACATGTGTTAAACATTTAATGCCACAAAAATACTCTTCCTCCTCATATACTCATATATCCCACATTCATTGTAAAAATATCATCGTTAATATATTATTAAAATAATATATTTAAATGAATTATTTTATCGAAAAAGATAAAATATTAATTTTCAACAATTGTCACATTAAAAATTTTCTCCATCTATATCCTCATAAAATCAATATTTTCCTCATCATACAAATCAATAATTAATTATTCATAAATAATATTCTGAGAATCACATTATTGACAAACGAGGCAGGTTCAGTGATAGAGGGGCTTTCCAATAAGAATTTCTCCTCATGGCGCCGCAATTAGGTGACCAAACCTCTCCTGTATGAGAACTTTCTAGACATTGCCAATAATGTTATCTAATAATATTATTCGGATAATATGAATTATTGCTTCGATAATGAAAAATATTGTGTAATGACAATTATTGAAACAACAATGAATATAAAATATCAACGCAACAATTATTAACTCAATAAAATAATTGAGCGAAGAATTATCGTAACCATTATTGAGTAGTGCCTTCTCACGTAAGAATCAATAATTGGTGCAATCTGGTAATCTTCTTGTGTTTTAACCACATAAGTATTTTAACAAAGATTAATTAGCAGTAATAACTACGCCATTATTTTTAACCAACTTATATTTATCGTTTTCTTCATCCAATCGCTTTTTCAGTTATGGGGCCCACACATGGTCATTTACCGCTGTCATTCACGAATATTCCCTGAAAAGCAGTCTGAATATTCCACGACCAAACGAATATTCCCCAACAACAATGAATATTTTATAACCACTTGCTTATTTTGAAATATTTGCGTATTTTACCCCTAACTATCCACATTAATCACATCAACCCTTACTATTTCAAAATAATAAATAGAGAAAATTAAATTTCATTAATAATAAGTTGGGGTCTTACAACCTCCCCTCCTTATGAAATTTCGTCCTCGAAATTGACGTACGATACACAGTGTTTCGAAAAGGTGAGGATACCTCGCTTTCATTTCCGTTTCCAATTCCCAGGTCATTTCCTCTATAGCATGATTCCTCCACAAAACTTTAACTTGTGGTATGACCTTTGTGCGTAGGACATGCTCCTTCCTATCCAAGATCTTGACAGGTACCTCCTCATACGTTAAGTCTTCGGCTATTTCGTCCGGTTCTAATTCTATAACGTGGTTCGGGTCTTTCACATATTTCTGAAGTATGAGATATGTGAAACACATTATGAACACGAGACATACTTGGAGGTAACGCAAGTCATAGGATACATTTCCTACTCGGTCAAGAATTTGAAATGGACCAATAAATCGTGGATTGAGCTTTCCTCTCTTCCCAAATCTTGTAACTCCCTTCCATGGAGCAACTCGCAACAATACATGATCCCCTACACTAAATTCCACATCCTTTCGATGAAGATCCGCATAACTCTTTTGTCAATCTTGTGCCGTTTGTATATGTTGTCGAATCATTTGAATCTTTTCGGTGAGTCATATCGTATTTAACTCGGGTCCCAACAATGTTGCTTCACCCACCTCATCCCAACATATTGAGAGAACGACATTTTCGTCCATATAATGCTTGAATGGAGCCACACCTATACTTGCTCGATAAGCTGTTGTTGTAGGAGAATTCCACCAATGGTAAATACTTATCCCAGCGCCCTTGAAGTCTAGGACACACGAGTCTTAATAGATCTTCAAGAGTTTGAATAGTCCTCTCGATTGTCCGTCCGGTTTGGGGATGGTATGTCGAACTAAATCGCAAATCCGTGCCCATAGCTTTTTGCAAGCTAACCCAAAATCTTGAAGTGAATCTTGGGTCACGATCTCAAACTATGGATACTGAGCATGCCATACAACCTCACAATCTCATTCACGTACATACTAGCAAGACGTTCAAGTGAATAAGTCTCCGTGATCGGCAAGAAATGAAAGCGGACTTGGTTAATCTATCAACAATAACCCAAATAGCATTGATGCCACGAGAAACCGTAGGAAGACCCGTAACGAAATCCATGGTAATGTGTTCCCACTTCCATTTCGGAATCTCAAGTGGTTGCAACGGACCCTTAGGTACCAGATGCTCCACCTTTACACGTTGACAAGTTAAACACATTGAGATAAACTTTGCAATCTCTCTCTTCATATTGTTCCACCAAAATGTATGTCGAAGATCACGATACATTTTAGTACTTCCAGGATGGATTGCAAATGGTGTATTGTGTGCCTCCATCATAATCTTGTACTTCAAATCGAGTCGTTAGGAACACAAAGTCTAGAGTGGACTCAAGTATTCCTTCTTCATCAATTCTCGCTTAGGAATAGCTCCTTCTTGTACTTTCTTCTTCATACGCATCGACTCAAGATTCGGTGGCTTGAAAGCAACCTTAACTTTTCTATTAAAGTTGGCTCTGTCGCGATACTTGACATCATCGCACCTTTCGTTCTGCATATGATCTTCTACTCAACGCGTCACCACCACGTTCGCTTTTCCAGGATGGTATTGAATAGTGTGGTCGTAGTCTTTCAATAGCTCGAGCCAACGTCATTGCCGCATGTTGAGTTCTTTTGAGTGAAGAAATATTTAAGGCTTTTATGGTGCGAATATATCTCCACTTTCTCCCCATATAGATAGTGCCTCCATATCTTTTTAGCTAAAACGATTACGCATAACTCTAGATCATGAGTAGGATAATTCCTCTCACACTCTTTAAGTTGTCATGAGGCATAGGCTATGACTTTCCCACGTTGCATGAGAACACATCCTAACCCTTTGCACGAAGCATCATTGTAGATAACAAATCCATCAAGAACCAAATGGTATTGTTAGAGCGGTGCGAAATAAGTCTCCTCTTAAGCTCTTGGAAACTCTTCTCGCATTCTTCACTCTAAACTAATTTTGTATCCTTCCGAGTTATTTGAGTTAATGGAGTAGCGATTCGAGAAAACCCTTCCACGAATCTCGATAATAACCGACTAAGCCCAAAAAGCTACGTACTTCAATCACCGACTTGGTTGCTCCCAACTTTGTATTGCTTCAATCTTGTGGGATCAACAGATACTCCATGTGTTTCGACACCACGTGCCCAAGGAATGCTACTTCCTCAAGCCGAACTCGCATTTCTTTAATTTGGCATATAGTTTGTTTTCACGAAGCCTTTGGAGTACCGACTTCAAATGGTGCTCATGATCTTCACGACTTTTGGAATATATAAGGATGTCATCAATAAAGACAACAACGAATCGATCCAAATATTCCTTGAATACTCGGTTCATCATATCCATGAAAGTCCGCAGGAGCATTAGTCAATCTGAAAGACATGACTAGGAATTCATAATGCCCATACTAGGAGTTTTGAAGGTAGTCTTTGGAATATCCTCGATTCTAATCTTCAAATTGATGATATCCGAGCGAAGATCAATTTTTGAAAGAATTGTGCCCCTTACAAATTGGTCAAACAAGTCATCAATACGAGGTACAGGATACCTATTCTTGATGGTGACATGGTTCAATTCAGATAGTCAATACAAAGTCGCATACTCCCATCTTTCTTCTTTACAAATAAAAGCAGGAGCACCCCAAGGAGATGTACTAGGGACGAATGAAACCGATGTCCAACAATTCTCGTAGTTGGACCTTTAACTCGAAGTTCAATAGGAGCCATTCGATATGGGGTTTTAGAAATGGGCTTTGTACCGGGTTCAAGATCAATAAAGAATTCAACTTCACGTTACGGGGTAGACCGGGAAGTTCTTGAAATACGCCGAAAATCAATAACAAATGGGAATATTATTCAAATTTGGCGTGTCTTTATTCAAATCCATAACATGGGCTAAGAAAGCTTGACATCCGTTTTTCAATAAAGCGAATAGCTTTATGATTAGATATGACGATGATTGATTTTAATGGTTTAGTTGCTTGAATTCGCACAACAGGTTGGTTAGGAATATGAAAACTAACAACCTTACGAAAACAATCAATTTTGGCATGATGAGTAGTTAACCAATCAATCCCTAAAATCACATCAAAAGCAAGTATCTTTAAAGAGATAAGGTCAACAGGTAAGGTAATGGTGCCAACTTGAATCAAACAAGATTTATAAGCGGTGGATGTGATGAAAGTTTCTCTAACGGAGTTTCCACAGATAGGTCAAAGTCAAATTTCTCCGAGTCAAGTTTAAGCGTTGAGCACAAGCGGGAGAGATAAATGAATGGGTAGCACCGGTATCAAGTAAGGTATAAACTTCGCAAGAATTTATAAATAGCTTACCGTGATCACCTCGTTTGGGTTCCTCGCATTATGACCGACCACAACAAACGCTCTTCCGGAATCGTTGACTTTGACTTTTACGGGACGATCTTTTGAGTCACCGTCCTCCCGTGAACTAGGTTTCACTACTCGCATACAATCTCGGCGATATGTCCTTCCTTTCCACAATTATAGCATACCTTGAGCTGTTGTGGACGGTTTGGTGATATGTCCCTCTTTTCGCATTTGTAGCATATGACCGGTGGTCATTCTCCTCCCTTAGAACCGATTCTTTCACGCAAGACCGTCGTCTTCACATGGTCGTTAGTTGTTAAATCTCCTCTTTTAAAATCTCCTCCCGACTCGCTTCTTCTATTTTCATGGCAATGATTACCACCAGAGTGGTTACCATTTTCAGACGTCTGTTTCTTTCTCCATTTGGTTATCATTATTACATTGTTCGCTATCTCCAGTACGATCGGTTATGGTCCCTCGGTTGGTACCGTACTCGTTATCTCGCTCTAATAATTGAGCCTCGCTGTTTACAACATCTGAATAGAGAGAAAGTTTATGAGAAATGAGATATCTTGGCGTATGCCGGGTTTCAAACCTCTAAGAAACATCCGCGTCATCGTTCCTCATTCTCCACCAAATGAGGTGCAAACACTGGATAACTCGCAAACTTTGCCTCGTCTTTGAGACACCGTCATGTTGTTTTGCTCTAATCGATGAACTCCACTTCCTTCATATAATGAACACTTTCGGAAAGTATTTGTCATTAAATAGTTCTCAAACGTTTCCCAAGACATGCCGAGATACAATTTGGATGGGTACGCTTCATGCACTCCACCGATGAGTCCGCTTCGCCCACGGAGCATAAAGGTGGCGAATGGAACCTTCATTCCTCCGTGCATCCCAAGACATCGAATATCTTGGTAATTTGTTTGACCCATGTTTCCGCCATGATCGGATCTCGGCTTTCCTTAAATTTCGTGGTCCCAACTCTTTGAAGCGCTTGGTGTGACAACCCGTGAATTGCTATCATTTCCTCCCGTATTTTGAACACAAGTCTCCCTCGTCGATTTTGCATGAATCGCAAAAAGCTTCTAAACATCCCTCGTTCATCATTTGCTTCAATTGGTGTTGTTCATGGGAGGAACATTGCCGACTGCTGTACGTTCTCCTCGTTAGTGAGTACTGAGCGTCTCCATGGTCTCATTTCCATTGTTAATATTCTCAATCGACATTCTCGAGATCTTTGTCATAAAACAAGGGTTAATTAAGGAAATCAAAATATCACATAATATCCTTATATCTTGACTAACTAAAAAATAAGCTTAGGTAGGACACGATGGCGAAGGATTTACTCTCTCTCCCTCCTAGTTCTATTCCCGATCTCCTTGGAGATCATATCCTAAGCTCGATACCAATGTGATGCCCCCAAAATAGGTATACATCACCTATTCTTAGTTGTCAATACATAGTACGTAAACAACTACAACTTCATTATTACAACAAGAAAAAGCTGTGAGTTTGAATACAAATATTATCTTCTAGACAATATCTATACTCAAATAAATCCTCATCACATTTATTGATACATTATTTTACAAAATGGTGAGGACTACTAAACAATCCTTTCTAAAACCTTCATTCCATACCCCAGACTCGTACTCGCTTATATTCTCGCCTCCCGAGAAGAAAAATGGAACAAAAAGGAAAGGGTGAGCTCAACTAGCCCAATAAAGAATATTATGACTAAGATAATATACAACAAATTACCGTTAGTCTTCAACAGGAAAAATCTAATAGAAAACAATAGACAACAAATTTTAAATCAATATTCATAGCGGAAATAATAATTCATTGGAAGAGTTAAGTAGAGAATGCAAACTACTATCTTCTATGTATGAATTTAAAAGTTCATAAATCTATCTTTTATCCTGTAACATCAATAAATATACATACGGAATCAAATATTCATCTTTGCACTACTGGGCCAAAGATATTCATCATTGGTCATGTTCATCTAAACACTGTTCATCTTTGCACTACTGACCAAAGATATTCTTGAAATCATTCATCTTTGCACTCTGGGCCAAAGATATTCAATAATATCATCATTTAAGGCGAGGATGATGAAAAATATTTTTAAAAAGCGAATCCGGTGAAACAAAATGACAAGGATTAAGGATTAAGGATTAAGGATTCGTACTTTGTTTTATCCATGTTCAAAAAATACCTCCAAAATAATCATAGTGGTGTAAAATTCAAGAATGATCAAAACATGGATAATCAAAGCTAGTATCCGAGAATAGATATTTTGGACAAAAAAGAAGAAATTTTATTTTTAGGTGAATAAAGTCAGTATCGTGAATAGTGCTTTAGTATCGTGAATAGTAACTCGACACCAAAAGATAGAAATTCCATAAAAAAATATCTTCACGCTTCATGAATAGTACTCGTGAATAGTAACTCGTGAATAGTAACTCATGAATAGTAACTTCGTGAATAGTAACTCATGAATAAGTAACCGACATGAAAAAGTTCCAAATTTGATAAAAAGTTCCAACCAATATTTCAAAGATAATGATATTGAAGAAATAATATCAACATCCCTTACCTCGAAAGATTAGTACTTCAAATTTGGAATCTAAGTATATAGTCTTTGAAGGAACTTGCACCGTCTAACAATACTCAAAGTATACTCAAAATACTCACAAGAATACGCTCGATAATATAGAGAGAAAACTTTGATTTACGGTGTGATTTTCAATTCTAACCTAAGCACCTATTTATAGGAAAATGCTTAGAACACCAAAGCGAAAATTTAATAAAATATTAATATATATTATAAATTTACTTAGCCCATCTTTAAAGATCTGATTTTAGCAATTAATATCACATGTTAGCCCACTTAAATGCAAAAAAACGTTTTTCTTTAAAATAATAATTAAAACTTCCAAAAATCAATTATTTGAGAGCTTGAACTTCAATAATTCACAATAAATAGCCCTTTTATCGAGAAAAAATTCAAATCTAAAGAGAGTTTTTATAGGAAATTCAATTCTCTACAACTTTACGAGAAGAAAGTTTTTCAAATTCTAAAGCAGAAATTGGCCAAGAAATCCACAAACGGACTATTTTACTGTTTATAATCAAATTTCTATTAATAATTATGTCCACCAACACACACAAAACATGTGTTAAACATTTAATGCCACAAAAATACTCTTCCTCCTCATATACTCATATATCCCACATTCATTGTAAAAATATCATCGTTAATATATTATTAAAATAATATATTTAAATGAATTATTTTATCGAAAAAGATAAAATATTAATTTTCAACAATTGTCACATTAAAATTTTCTCCATCTATATCCTCATAAAATCAATATTTTCCTCATCATATAAATCAATAATTAATTATTCATAAATAATATTACGAGAATCACATTATTGACAACCGACGCAGCGGTTCGGGATAGAGGGGCTTTCCAATAAGAATTTCTCCTTCATGGCGCAGCAATTAGGTGACCAAACCTCTCCTTAAGACGAACTTTCTAGACATTGCCAATAATGTTATCTAATAATATTATTCGGATAATATGAATTATTGCTTCGATAATGAAAAATATTGTGTAATGACTATTATTGAAACAACAAAGAATATAAAATATCAACGCATGACAATTATTAACTCAATAAAATCTTTGAATAAATAATTCGTGTAACCATTATTGAGTAGTGCCTTCTTAAGTAAGAATCAATAATTGGTGCAATCTGGTATCTTCTTGTGTTTTAACCAAGAGTATTTTAACAAGATACTTCAGTAACAACTACGCCCATTATTTTTAACCAACTTATATTTGTCGTTTTCTTCATCCAATCGCTTTCAGTTATGGGGCCCACACATGGATTCTTGCCGTAAATACGAATATTCCCGACAAAGATCGAATATTCCACGACCAAACGAATATTCCCCGACAACAATGAATATTTTATAACCACTTGCTTATTTTGAAATATTTGCGTATTTTACCCCTAACTATCCACATTAATCACATCAACCCTTACTATTTCAAAATAATAAATAGAGAAAATTAAATTTCATTAATAATAAGTTGGGGTCTTACAAGGGGGATTTTTGATAAGAACTTCTCCTTATTGGCGTGCAATTAAATAACCTAATATCTTTCCTCGACAGAACTTTCTAGACATTGTTAATAATGCAAATAATAATATGAAATATTGATTTAATAATATAAAATATTGTGCAGATGATACTGTGACAATAATTGAATCAATAATATGAGATACTATACAACAACTACTGTGGCAATAATTGAATAAAACTGAGTGACTTCTTAAGTAAGCATCAATAATCAGAGATACTGTACAATATGTCAGGAATAAGCATGTGAATGATATTCCTATTTACATACGATTTGATTGTGATATATATATATATATATATATATATGTATATAAATGAATATGCAAGTATGTTTGCATTAAGAAAAGTTGTAAAGTCCTCTGATAGATAATAGAAACATATATACAAGGACTTAGAATGAATTGATCAAATGTGTTAGGTTGATCCTACATAAGCAAAACTGCTTTGTAAAGTCCTTAAAAAGAAATGATGTACAAGGACTATAAATATAGAAAGATCAAGCATGTTAGGTTGATCTTACGATGTAATAGATAGGCTTTTCTGATCGTCGAGCAATGCACCAGTAATCGTAGTATGCCAGGAGAGTCAAGGAAAACTCAAGAGCTATCAAGGCAGAATCGTAGTCTGCAAGATAGTAGATCTCAGAGTTCGTAGACTATCAGGAGAGACGAGGAAGGATTGTGGTGTGTCGATGAGAACTTCCACAAGGCTGTAGTCTACTGAGGAAGTCATGTTCAGAATCGTAGAGACAGCCTACCTACGAGTTGACCGAGCATCTGCCGAAGCCCAAGTCAAAAATCGTAGACTACACTCAGAGTCGTAGAGTCTACTGATCATATCAGAGGCAGAGATCGGAGTCGAGCAAGATCAGATGAAGACAACAAGCACATTGACAGAAATCGTAGAGTGTCAAGATCTTATCTCGGAGTCATACTGTCTGCATAGCCAAAGCAGAATCATAGAGTACATAACTGAGGCTTAAACAGGTGCTCACAATGCCAAGGCAGAATCGTAGAGCAAATATGATTCTCAATAAATGAGCACTCCCAGAATATCCAAAGGAATGAAGCCTCTGGTTGGCATTACAAAGATATATCCCACCTAAAGGAAACCAGAGAGCAATCAACGAATGGCATGCAAGCTAACAGAAGATCTAAGCACCAGCCCAATCAGCATCAAGATTGAGTTGTGAAGCCATTCGAGATGAATTCTTCCATAAGTAGATCAGAAGAAGACTTCAGTAACTGACTAAGGAAAGTCAACAAGTGCAGTAGTTATCAAGTGGTAAGATGACAACGATCTTGGAAGTAACCAAGATCGTAGTGTTTTCCAAACAAAGAAAGAACTGATGGAGTGCACACAAAGATACTGGTCAACTTCTGAAGAACAAGGCTAAAGTGATTAAGCATTGGGTCAGTCCATTGTGATAAGTGAACGGGAGATCACAAGGAGAAAGCGAGCTGGACATGCCACAAATCTGAAGTGTCTTGCTATTCAGAAGGGGCCAGAGCAAGGAGTCAAACCATCAATATCTGAGAGCAGTCGAAGCAAACAGAAGTGTTGAAGCACTGCACAATAGAAGGAAGAAGTGTTCTAAACTGAAGATCGAATGAACACTCTTCAAAGATCGTAGTGTTGTCTCTACATGTTAAATGAAAAACAGTCAACAAGACACTACGATCAGATCCAAGAAATGCATGCATTAGAATCGTAGAGTTCAGTCATCCAAAGATTGAAGCATTGGCAATGGTTCAATCTGAAGGTTGGTATTCGGACAAGAGCGTATTGAAATAATCAATGCAAAAGAACAATCTCTGATCGAAAAATCAGAAGGAGGAAATAAAGTCATCGACCTGCCCGAGACATCAGAGTGACATCTCTGACGTGGTAGGTGAAACAGTAGACTGCAGTGTCAGAAAGTCAGAAAAAGTTGTCATGTAACATCTGCAGTCTATACCAACAAAACTGGAGATCTGTGAAGCATTTCAAAGAGCTTTTAACAGCTACTTCTCAACGGGAAGATTGGGAAGGAGTATAAATAAGCTAGAGCTTCAACGATTAAGTAAGCTGATGATTGTAATGTTGTAGAATCGTTGAGTTGGTAAAATGCTAATGTTGACTCTACGAGTTTCACCTGAGCTTAAAAAGAACAAGTCTCAGTGATAGTGAGACTACGAAGGTAGAAGTGAAGTAACTTTGAAGAAGGACTTAAATAGATCAAAGCTTCACTCAACGAAGATGAGAATGCCACTTGAATTGACATCTAAGCTGAGAAGGACAAGAAGATAGCATTCTGAAGAGTGGCAAAGCACAAGGCGGATCGTAAGAGCCACTCTACGATTCACCATAAACCCAAAGCTGAAGTAGAGCAAGTGCAAAACCATGTCTGCCAACATGTTAAGAAGGGTTCAAGAAATGGTGATGGTGCACAGCTGACACTACATGAAGATGAGCAGAACAGAAGAAGATCAGCTACACCAAAGATGATGTGGTCCGGTCTCGAAGCAGAATGCAAAGAGGGCCATACCAAGCTGCTAAGTACAAAAGATGATCAAGCTAAAAGACATCTTAGCAGCTCATCACCACCAACAACAACAACAACTACAACAACAACAAGAAGCCAGGGCCTGAGGGGTCCTTGTCCGTAGGGACTAAATGAAATTCCAAGCTTGATGGGCTTGAAGAGTTCCTAGGGAACGAGAGAAGTTCCAAAGCTGTTGGCCTTAAAGAGTTCTTAGTGAACTGAAGTCCCAAGGCTGCTGGCCTTGAAGGAATCTTAGTGATTCAGGGTGATGCCCTTCCTTAGTCGAAATCCTGCTAATTAAAAGCAGGAAAGTGGATTATGAGCTTGTGTCTCTGAACCACTTAAAACCACTTGTGTCTTTTACCTTATGTTATTTACATTATGTACATTAACTGTTATAACTGCTATGTATGTTTTAACTTCTTGTTACTGAAGTAACTCTAAGAACAATGTATGTAAGATTATGAATATATCAATGAAGGGGATCTTTTACTTATTCCGCTGTGCTTGAAAAAATTCCTATGTATATCATATGCTAAAACATTAGCTATACAAAATAAAAAAAAAAGAATTTGAAATTAAAAAGGATCTATTCAACCCCCCCTTTCTAGATCTATATTGTGCCTATTGGGAACTAACAATTGGTATCAGAGCAGGTTCTCATGCTATATTCAAAAGCTAATCGGTTTGAGTCTGATCCTAGGCACAGACATTGTTCTAAACTTGGTTTAGTAGTAAGTCACTTGTTATATGCAGATGAGCTCACACGTTGGAAATATTGTGAACAGATAAATGTGTATATACACCTGAAGCTGCTCAAATTGGTCCATGTTCTTGTTGCCATATCAACAAGACTAATCCCTGCCCACAGTCAATCTTGTAATCTGAAGACTAGGCTAGAAAGCTCAAAAGACATTAGGAGAAAAGAATCAAACATCCTCCAGTCTGAAAAGATGAAAAGGCCATACATGCTAAGAAATGCTTATCCAAAGAAGAAAGAAGAACTTCTCAAACATGTGTCTGGCCAACCAGCAGTTGGATGTAAACCTGGTAAACTCAAGGATGTCAAAGAATTAAAGATGCTGAGATTTTCTTTGGCTACATCTTCAAGACTATGGCTAATTGATTGAAGGTCAAGATAAGCAACAAGCTGTCAGGAGAAAATGAGAAACTATGCACATCAATTCCTAACCTCAGTATGTCTAAGTTAAATGATTGTTAAGAAGCTGACAGTAGAAAGGTACGATTTCTCACTAATATAATTGTATACATCATGTTACACCTCCTTATGCACCATAACAGTATCCTGTCAAGAAATCATAATCTACCTAAAAAGATGAAGAGAGAAAGTTTACTGAGGTTGGAAACCCAAATGCTTACAAACTTTCTCTCCATTCAAGTTTTAGGTTGAAGATGACATCTTGAAAGAAATCTGAAATAAGTCATAAGCATATCAAAGGTTAAATCAATTTTATATGGAGTAATCTTTGCTGATGGGTTAGTGTGTATGTACAAACCTATGTTCTAAGTGTTTGATAACATTCAGAGTATGAGTAGTTCTACAAGAATATCTTGAGGATTCGCAGAAACTGATCACCTCTATGAATCAACCAGATACTCATAAGTAATAGTTTTGACTTTCACTCTGTGAACATTTAAACTCTGTGAATATAACCAAGCAAATGATAAAACTACCAAATGAAAAGAGTGTTTTATTAGAATGGCAAATCTTACACACACTCATCATCATGCATCTCAAAATGTAATATCCAAATTAGTTACATGCATGAATTTGATTGTTGGTGATCAATATGATGTTTATTCTAATATATGAGGAATAGGGTTTTTGAAACTAACCTGGAAGAAACCATTTAACTATGGGTACCGAAATAGAAATATATCTAACCTACAGGTACTTGGTCTATTTGACCACACTAAGGAATGATGAAGCAAGAGACTTCAGTCAAAGAAAGATTTAACCAGCAGAAAGCTTAAGACTGTTCAGAAATGATTCTGATAAAATTCCTATATGTCAAAGCCTATCCTTGAAGACCTGCTGAGCTAATCCAAATGAAGCTCACTTGGCTGCTGATACTTATATGGAAGCAGGCCTTCAACCAAAGATGGAAAAGGTCTTATATGTTCAATCATGCAAAGCATGTCTTATGAAGAGAATCCTCAAGAAAGTTCACGACAAAGGATCATCAAGCATCAAACATGAGGAACTCATTACGGGAGCAGAACTCAACGAGCACATGTTGACAAAAAAGACTATGTTCGTAGTGCTGACAAATGATCGTAGAATGATCAGTCCTAGAGATATCCATGTCTACAATGAAAATAGGTGACTCCAGTCAGAAAGAAGCATGCAAATATGCCTCCTAACGCACATGAGGAAAAAGAAATCACACCTTACTGAGAAGATAGTATGAACATGGGGAAGCAGTGATCTGTTAAGAAAAAATAACACTGAGATATTCTATGAAGTAGTGTACCAGCAACAGAGTCCCAAAACTTTGTGGCTGATGAAACAAATAAAGATACATAGTCAGTAGGAACGTCTCAAAACGTACTACTCATAACATTTCAGCCACCCAACTTAAAATCGTGGAAAGCCTACGATCAAACATCTGATCGTAGTGTAAGAACATGAGGACACCACGATTACAGCTAATGCAATTGCCTGAAGTTGGTAGAAGTCCTCCCCAGCAGAAAAAGGTCAAATGAGATGTGACGCCCCAAAAATTAGGTATACATCACCCATTCTGAGTCGCCAGATACATGGTACAAAATTTAAATACAACTTCATTTATACAATTGTTGAGCTGTCGTATAGAATACGACCACAGTTAATAGAATATAATGTGACGCCCCCAAAATTAGGTATACATCACCCATTCTGAGTCGCCAGATACATGGTACAAAATTTAAATACAAACTTAATTATACAACTGTCGTGTAAAATACGACAAAACATAGGCTCTGAGTTTTAATACAAATACTGTCCTCTAGAGAGTATACAAACTCAATGGAGTCCTCATTACATTTATTATCACACTATTTCACATAATAGTGAGGACTACTAATGCACCATCTAGGACCATCACTCTATTCCCCGACTAGTCCCCGCTACGTTCTCATTTCACAAGAGAACGGTGAAAGAAAGGTGAGCTTAACTAGCCCGATAAAAATATTATGACTAAGATAATGCGAATAAATTATCATTAGCCTTAAAACAAGATGTTAAAGCGATACAATATAATAAACATCAAGTTTAAGCTGCGGTGAACAAGCAATCTATTAAAAGAGTCAAGTAGAGAATAAAATCTACTATCTTTTATGATTTAAAAGGTTTTCATCACTTTTATATCTGGGATTGATTTTAATAAATAATCCACATCATCGAATCATGCATTGCACTACTACCGAGATATTCTTTAGTATCACGACCACAATTATCCATGCACTACGGGCCAAGAATAATCATGTTTTCATCAACGATCCTGATCATGCCATAAAACAATTCATCTTTGCACTACGGCCAAAGAGAATCCATAGCCATAATCATACCAAAAATTGTCCATCAATGCACCACGGGCCAATGAGTACTTTTTCCACATCATTTGTAACATTACGGTCATGATTATACCGAATAATCCCTGGTCATAATCATACCAAGTTCATCTATGCACTACAGGCCACAGATGACTTTCAACATAATATAAACATAAGGATGATGACAATGACATAATAATTCAATAAAACAAGTTCAAGAATTAATTTATCCAGGAACTAATAACGTCCAAATTGTCAACATGATACTACTTTGTAGAGTAAAATTCAAGAATGCTCAGAAGAATATTTCCATGAAAAGATACTAGATGAAGCGCAAATATCAAGGATATTCCACTAATTTCATGGAGTATAAAAGTCAAAATTTTAACCAACTGAGTATAATAAAGAATAGAATAACAAAAGAAATCACCGTGCACGCAGATTACAGCGCATAGGCGAGTTATTCAACAGAATAATAATTAACGGAACCGAAGTCAAGCAAAAATCACACAAGCGGGATGTTCCGATAGAATAATAAAGAATGGAATAACAACGAAATCACCATGCATGCGGTACCAGCATGAATAAAAGTTATTCCAATAGAAAACTAATAAAAAGGCGGAATCAGTCGGACGTAAAAGCAGAGAGATGGATATTCCAGCGGAGAATAATAATAAAGAGCGGAACCGTGTCCGGCAGTAAAAGCGAGCATAAACGAGGATATTCAACAATAATAATAATAAAGGCGGAACTGTGTCCCGGCGTAAAACGCACAGACGGGATATTCCAACAGAATAATAAAGAATGACATAACAACAGAATTTCACCAAGTATAGGGTAGTCCGCGTATACAGGTTATTCCAACAGAATAATAAAGAATGGAATAACAGAAGTTCTCTTCATGAATAAGAAAGAAAGAATACCCCTTACGAGTACAACAAATAATATCCCCTACCTTTGAAAGAAGAGTATTCCGAGTGGTAGGGCGAGGATATACTCGAAGAAACTTGTACTACGCTCAAAGCTTTCTTAAACTCTAAATAAATACGTTCAAGATTATAGAAGAAGAACTATCTCTATAGTTTTTCTCTCTAGAATTTCAGTGAATTCGTAAGAAATAATGAAGAAATAAGCTTCTATTTATAGAAAAATGAACTGCATAGTAACTAACTCATGAACGGTCCAGATTAATTTACTTTAATCTGACGGTCCATATTTAAAGAAAAATCTTTTAAATAAAATATAATATATTCTATTTATAATCTAATAAAACGAATAACTTTATAAAAGATTTTACTATGCAAACACTATGCAGGCACTATGCAAACACTATGCATAATAAAATATAATATATTCTAATTATTGTCTAATAAAATAGATAACTTTATAAAAATATTCTGTTTTATATAAAAAGATTTTACTATGCAAAACACTATGCACAATAGAATATAATATATTCTATTTATAGAATAACTTTATAAAAGTATTCTGTTTTATATAAAAAGCTTTTCTGTTTTATTATATTAATAATGGCAAAAAGCACATTTACCCGCCTGTACATTAAAAATATGCAATTGGACCACTGTGCTTTCTAAAACTGAAAATTCAAGTCATTCCGTCCAATTTCTTGGACGGAAGTCAAATAAATACACGCGTGGCACTGAAAAAAAAATCAAAATATTATTATTTTCTTATGGGGCAATACAAAAAAATCAAAAATAAAATCAAGGATTATGTGGCAAAAAATGATTAAAATAATAATAAATTTAAAATAAATAATAATTAATTCATTTTAAAATAATTCATTTTAAAATAAAATAACCAATTTTAAAAATAAAAATAAAATAATTAATTTTAAAATAAAATAATTAAATTAAAATAAATATTTGGAATTAATGATTAATAATTAATCATTAACTTGTAAAATGATTATTTTATTTTTATTTTAAAATTAATTATTAATCATTAGGTTAAAGAAATTAGTAACTTGTAAAAAAATCATTTTGCCACATAAAAAATTTACTGCTTTTGTTTTTAAAAATAGATTTTCTTTAAAATAATTTTTAAAAAAGAATTTTTTTTTAAATAGAATTTTATTTTACAAGTTAAAAAAAAATCTATTTTGTTTTTAAAACAAAATTTCTAAAAACAAAATTTTTAAAAACAAAATTTATTTTAAAATTAAAAAAATTCAATTTTGTTTTTAAAAGCAAAATTTTTAAAAACAAAAATGTAATTTTTCTATGTGGAAAAAATGATTTTTTACAAGATAATGATTTTTTTACTTAGGAATGATTAATAATTAATTTTAAAATAAAATAAAATAATCATTTTACAAGTTATGATTAATTATTAATCATTAATTCCAAATATTTCTTTTAATTTTATTATTTTAATTATTTTATTTTAAAATTAATTTTTTTTATTTTTATTTTTAATATTAATTATTTTATTTTAAAAAAGAATTAATTATTATTTATTTTAAATTTATTATTATTTTAATCATTTTTTGCCACATAAGAAAATAATAATATTTTAATTTTTTTTCAATGCCACGTGTGTAATTATTTGACTTCCGTTCAAGAAATTGGACGGAATGACCTGAATTTTCAGTTTTAGAAAGCACAGTGGTCCAATTACATATTTTTAAAGTTCAGTGGCCAACTACTTACAAGTCGACGACCACAGGCGGGTAAATGTATTTTTTGCCCATTAATAATACCAATAAAACAAAACTGAGTGACTTATCACATAAGCATCAATAATCAATACCGTGCTATTTACCAAAATAGAAAAAAAATTGAATACTTTTATTTCATAAAATTCGGGGTCTCACATGAGATATCAGTGCAAACCACTTCTAAAGTATTTCATCTGGAAAGCGCTTCAGGAACAAACCTGACCCTTAGTTCACTCTAAGAGGTTAGCCCTTCCTGAGCTACCTTGACCCAGAAGGAATGCTAAGTAAAGTTCATCTCAAGGACCAAGTCAGTCAACGATCATAGAGTTGAGGTTGAAGAGAACTCCACGATCATAGTGCAACCTCAGCGATTGTAGAAGCAGACTCGACGATCGCAGTCTTACAAGAGGTTACTCCAACTCATGAGAAGCTCGGAAGAACTGGACAATTGCCCAACCATTCAAATTATTAGGAGATAAATTCGAATGCTGGTTGGAGAGATGTCTTGCTGAAGAAAAGTGTCCAAGCCTTCATAGAGTACATCAGTGGTTGAGCTGTGCAGTTTCAACATGAGGAAAAATGTCAAAACCATCCACTGCAGCGTCTCTCAAAAGTTGATCGATTGAATCAATAAAGGAACACGTAGAGTCCATAGCTGCCTTACCATGCTACTCTACGAACCTAAAAGGTCAACGGTCAATCCACGTCAATTAAACGTCTACCCTCCTAAAAAGAGATATCTAACTGAAAAGTTTATGGGGAGTTACAGCTCATTACCGGGCATCGTGCAACCAATGGTTAATTGACACATAACTGCTTATGCAGAGTCAGAAGAAACTGCCATAAAGACAAATTCAAAATCTGCAAACAGTTATCAGAAACTATCGAACCTTTCTCCCTCCCATTTTCAAACCCTAGAATCCTCTTCGAAGCTTAAATTAAGTAAACCTTCAGAATCCAAATCATAATCAGCTATCTCTCATAAATCTTACTGAATCACATACCAATATACTTTGAACTCTTCAAATGGCAGAATGGCAAGTTATAACAGGAATCCAACTTGGCTTCAAAAAGTTCGAAGAATCAGAAACAAAGTTCAAGGACATACTTGAGCTCGTAAAGAAGGCTGGGTTCTCTGAGTGCTTGGAGGCCGACACTCCAGTCTATACAAAGCTAGTGAAACAGTTCTACTCAAATGCTTCAACGAATTCTAGGCTTCTGACCACCAAGGTGAAAGGATCAAGTCTGAAGATAAGAGCATTAGACATCAATCAATGTCTAGGGTTTCCCAATCAAGGTCTGATAAACCTGGATGAAGTCGACATTGAAGAAGGCAAGAGGCTAATGCGGTACCAAAGAAACCATAATCTGAAGGACATGAAGAAAAAGGAGTTTCCATAAGAATTCAAGTTCCTTCCTAAAATAGTGGGCAAATGTATACAATGCAAGGACACTACGCACGACACGGTGCTTGATCAACAGTTGAAAATCATGTCTGCTATAGTTCTGAAGAAATGAATCAACTTTGGAGTTATCCTGTTTGATCAGATCTCCAAATGGGTAGAAAAAGTGGAGTTGAAGAAGTATACAGAAAAACCCCTGACAAAGGTCTTTCATGGAAGATTATTAAGCATTGTGCTGAAGAAGAAACTGGGAGGCAAGATAAAGGATGATGAGGGAGAACCTTTGAAAGTCCATAAAGTTATGTCTCCACAGCTGTTTGTAAACTGGAAGAAGAATCCAAAGGAAAACATGAGGCTAACAACAACTGGGAGCAGCAGTAAGGTCTCGACAAAGAAGAGAAAGGCTCGAGATGTGGAAAGCTCTCAATCAGATGACTATGCAGCAGTAGCAGTCACACCAGCAAGGAAGAAGTCCAAAGGTGTGAAGAAAACTAAGGTGATGAAGAAGTCAGCACTAGTTCCCAAAGAAAGTCCATCTGACAGAGAAGAGGACGTAGAGTCTGAAGAAAAGAAGGAAACTGATAGACTCAAGTCTGAGTCCCCAAAGAACAAATCCAGCAATGAAGGTGAAGCTGGTTTTATGAAAGAAAATGCAGACTCTGATGATGAAGAAGAATGCACAAACCATATGGCTAACTCTCAGAGCATCCACTCTGGTGATGAAGAAAGATTGCAAGTTAACACAACTGCATCTCCTACTACAACTACTCTAACAAGCCCTCATGATGGTTCAAGAGATGATGTGTCCAAAGAATAAGGACTTGCCCCTGCAAATGATGATTATCAAGGAAGTCTGCCTGATGATTCAAAACCCTCGGAGTCTGAAAAAGAAGAAAAGTATGTCTCTCCCATAGCTGAACCCCCAAAGAGAAGGAAGAGCTACAGATTAATTGCTCAATTTGCCTCCAAGAAGAGAAGTGATCACTCCAATGCAGTCATTGAAGTAAGTGATGATGAATCCAAGGAAGACATTGCTGAAGAAGAGTCTGGTAATAAAGACCAACAAGAAGGATTCTCTGATGAATCTGATTAGAATGCTTCAGGCTCCGAAAGAGAAGAAATAGAGAAAGATTATGATTTTGTACATCAGGAATCAGAGGAACCAGAAGACTATCATATCCTCTCTCCAGCAAGAATCAGTAGAAGAATCATGGTAGAAGTTTTTGATGAACTAGAAGAACTCCCAGCAGAAAGATGGGTAAAATATGGAAATGAACAGCTCAAGGTTGTAAGGATGACTGCACATGATGTGTTCAAAAACTAGAACAACATGGAGCTAGACTGCACGACAATCCTCTACAATCCTGATGATCTGCTGATGAGATGGTTCTTCCAATGGATGCCTTGGCTAAAGGCACATACTGAAAGAGATGGAAGTTACTTCAGTTGGTGCTACTCTCAGTTTCCAAGCATGAAGCTAGTGGCACAAAACTTCCCAAGGGTAAAGAGTTTTGCAACAATGATGATCAAAGACCAGCCTCACTACAAAGTCTACCGATATGCTGGCAACCATTATATTCCATATGATCGTAGAGTGGGTTTTGATGGATAATGACCAAGGACACGATCGTAGAGTCCCTTCTCTCTATCACGAAAGATGATCAAGTCCTGATTGAAGAGCTTCCCTCTGCTCAAACACAGATGTCTAACATGCCGTCATCCTCCAACAATGATTGGCAATCAACAATCTTTTAGATTTTTACTACCTTTGAAAATATGTCCAAGAATGAAAATCGTAGAGTCCAATCTGATGCTCAACAAAAGGCTGCCTAACCAGATGACCAAATTCCTATGGAGCAGGAGCTGTTGAAGAATTCTAATGAGCTGGTCAGGAAGATATCTCTAATCAATGAAGAGTCAAAGATGGTGCTGACAGCAGCTGGAGATAATTCAGCTCAGAACAGACTTCAAGCTATTATGGTTGATGTATATCTCAAAATCAAAGAGAGAGATCACATCTATCTGAAGGCCATACATGATCAGAAGGCAGAAGCTCTACGAACACAAAAGGCCAATGAAGAACAACTCCAAGTCCTCTCTGACAATATTGACAACATGAATCAGTCTTTCTCAGTGCAACTTGAGCTAAGCTAACAAGAACTCAAGTTTGAAGTTGCCAACTCCTCCTACCTGATGGAGCAACTAATGTCCAATATGGAGCAGCTCTCCCAAGTGATTAATGATAAAAAGAAGGAGAAAAAGAGGCATGGAAAGAGGCAGAGTAAGAGGCACTCAAGAAAGGGCAAGGAGGGCAGAAGGAAACAAGAAAAGAAGAGAAAGAAGAAGATTGAAGAAGAAGAAGAAGAAGATGGGTCATCATCTGAGGGGGAGCCAAAGGATGATGACCCTGTATTTGCAAAGGCTGAGGCAGAGCAGGAGCAAAGAAATAAAACAGATGAATAGCTGATCAACAGACATCCTAGAAGCATACATGAAACCAAAGAGGTACATCTCTAACTAGTTAGGTATGTTCTGGATCTAGGATGTAAAATGTCATAGTGTATTAAATTCCATATTCTTATAAATGACATTCATGATTATCTATTTTAGAAATACAGTTGCTCACTGTATATAAGATTTATTCATAACATGCATATGCACTTATTATTTTTTGTCATAATAAAAAAGGGGGAGATTATCAGGAATAAGCATTTGAATGATATTCCTATTTACATATGATTCGATTATGATATATATATATATATATATATGTATATGAATGAATATGCAAGTATGCTTGCATTAAGAAAAGCTGTAAAGTCCTCTGATAGATAATAAAAACATTTGTACAAGGACTTAGAATGAATTGATCAAATGTGTTAGGTTGATCCTACATAAGCAAAATTGCTTTGTAAAGTCCTTAAAAAGAAATGATGTACAAGGATTATAAATATAGAAAGATCAAGCATGTTAGGTTGATCTTATGATGTAATAGATAGGTTTGTCTGATCGTCGAGCATTGCACCAGCAATCGTAGTCTACCAGGAGAGTCAAGGAAAACTCGAGAGCTATTAAGGCAGAATCGTAGTCTGCAAGATAGTAGATCTCAGAGTTCATAGACTGCCAGGAGAGACGGGGAAGGATTGTGGTGTGTCGAGGAGAACTTCCTCAGGGCCGTAGTCTGCTGAGGAAGTCGTGTTCAGAATCGTAGAGACAGCCTGCCTACGAGCCGACCGAGCATCTGCCAAAGCCTAAGTCAAGAATCGTAGACTACACTAAGAGTCATAGAGTCTACTGATCATATCAGAGGCAGAGATCGTAGTCGAGCAAGATCAGATGAAGACAACAAGCACAACAACAGAAATCATAGAGTGTCAAGATCTGACCTCAGAGTCATAGTGTCTGCACAGCTGAAGCTGAATCGTAGAGTATAGAACTGAGACTTAAATAGGTGCTCACAATGCCAACGCAAAATCGTAGAGCAAATACGATTCTCAATAAATGAGCACTCCCAAAATATCCAAAGGAATGAAGCCTCTGGTTGGCACTGCAAAGATATATCCTACCTGAAGGAAACCAGAGAGCACTCAACGAATGGCATGCAAGCTAACAGAAGATCTAAGCACCCCAATCAGCATCCAGATTGAGTTGTGAAGCCATTCAAGATGAAGTCTTCCACAAGTTGATCAGAAGAAGACTTTAGTAACTACTAAGGAAAGTCAGCAAGTGCAGTAGCTGTCAAGTGGTAAGGTGACAATGATCTTGGAAGTAACCAGGATCATAGTGTTTACCAAACAAAGAAAGAACTGATGGAGTGCACACAGAGAGATCTTGGTGAAACCACGAAGAACAAGGCTAAAGTGATTAAGCATTGGGTCAGTCCATTGATGATAAGTGAACGGGAGATCACAAGGAGAAAGCGAGCTAGACACGCCATAAATCTAAAGTGTCTTGCTATTCAGAAGGGGCCAGAGTAAGAAGTCAAACCATCAGTATCTGAGAGCAGTCAAAGCAAACAGATGTGTTGAAGCACTGCACAACAGAAAGAAGAAGTGTTCTACATTGAAGATCGAATGATCACTCTTCAAAGATCGTAGTGTTGTCTCTACATGTCAAATGAACAACAATCAACAAGACACTACGATCAGGTCCAAGAAAAGCATACATCAGAATCATAGAGTTCGGTCATTCGAAGATTGAAGCATTGACAATAGTTCAATCTGAAGGTTGGTATTCGAATAAGAGCGTATTGAGAGCATCAATGCAAAAGGACAATCTCTGATCGAGAAATCAGAATGAGGAAATAAAGTTGTTTACCTGTTCGAGACATCAGACTGACATCTCTGACGTGGCAGGTGAAATAGTAGACTGCAGTGTCAGAAAGTTAGAAAAAGTTGTCATGTCACATTTGCAGTCTACACCAAAAAAAACTCGAGATCTGCGAAGCATTTCAAAGAGCTTTTAACGGCTACTTCTCAATGGAAAGATTGGGAAGGAGTATAAATAAGCCAGAGTTTCAACGATCAAGTAAGCTGATGATTGTAATGTTGCAGAATTGTTGAGTTGGTAAAATACTAACGTTGACTCTACGAGTTCCACCTGAGCTTAAAAAGAACAAGTCTCAGTGACAGTGAGACTATGAAGGTGGAAGTGAAGTAACTTTGAAGAAGGACTTAAACAGATCAAAGCTTCACTCAACGAAGATGAGAATGCCACTTGAATTGGCATCTAAGATAAGAGCTGAGAAGGACAAGAAGATGGCATTCAGAAGAGTGGAAAATCACAAGGCAGATCCTAAGAGCCACTCTAAGATTCACCATGAACCCAAAAGTGAAGCGAAAAAGTGCGAGAACCATATGCCGCCAACATGTTAAGAAGGGTTCAGGAAATGGTGATGGTGCACAGCTGACACTACATGAAGATGAGCATAACAGAAGAAGATCAGCTGCACCAAAGATGATGTGGTCAAGTCTCGAAGCAGAATGAAAAGAGGACCACACCAAGCAGCTAAGTACAAAAGATGATCAAGCTAAAAGACATCTTAGCAGCTCAGCACCAACAACAACAACAACTACAACAACAAGAAGCCAGGGCCTGAGGGGTCCTTGTCCGTAGGAACTAAATTAAGTTCCAAGCCTGTTGGGCTTGAAGAGTTCCTAGGGAACTAGAGAAGTTCCAAGGCTGCTGGTATTGAAGAGTTCTTAGTGAACTGAAGTCCCAAAGCTGCTGGCCTTGAAGGAATCTTAGTGATTCAGGGTGTTGTCCTTCCTTGGTGGAAATCATGTTAGTTGAAAGCAGAAGAGTGGATTAGGAGCTTGTGTCTCTGAACCACTTAAAACCCCTTGTGTCTTTTACCTTATGTTATTTACATTATGTACATTAACTGCTATAACTGCTATGTATGTTTTAACTGCTTACAACTGAACTAACTCTAAGAACAATGTATGTATGATTATGAATATATCAATGAAGGGGATCTTTTACTTATTCCGCTGTGCTTGAAAAGATTCTTATGTTTGTCATATGTTAAAACATTAGCTATACAAAATAAAAGAGAAAAGAATTTGAAATTAAAAAAGATCTATTCACCCCCCCCTTCTAGATCTATATTGTGCCTACTCGGAACTAACACAATACCGTGTGTTATAGTGCAACCACGCGTATTACTATACTTTTATCATCGGGTATTTCAACAGTTAACGGTAAAAAATTTATCGTTATTTTTATAAAAAGGTTATTTATGTCACTTTCTATATCCGACAGTAATTCTGTTGTGGGGTCCACCAATGATTGTGTCGTCGTACGAATATTCCCCCAAAAAAGAATATTTCCCGACTAAACGAATATTTTATGACAACTTGCTTATTTTGCAAAATTTGCACATATCACCCATAACTATAACATTATATCAAATCCACACCTTATTATTCAAAATAACATTTAGAGAAAATTAAATCTTTATTCATAAAAAGTTGGGGTCTTACATTTATACATTCAAACTCGACACGCGACACGTCTCACAATAAGAATTTTATTTATTAAATTTTCATTTTAAAATTTTCTAAAAATATGGGTTGTCACATTCTTCTCATCTTTATAAGGATTCCGTCCTCGGAATCATAAATACAAAATCTTTCTTACTTGATTTTCAACTAATTTCTTCCGAAATTTTGTCGTTGAATAATTTCAATGTAGGTGTTATATTACATATTTAATCTATTTTCTCAATAAATTTTTATAGGTTTTATTTCATAATCTTTATTAAACTCAATTTTATTCTGAGTATCAAATTTTCGTTAATTTGTGAATTTCATTTCTAAGGATCATCGTATGCCATATTCGTCGTAAGTTTAACATCATGATTTACTAAACTCATAAACATTCAGAATATCACAGAAAACTTTCACAATGTATAACAGGATTCGTGTGATTTAAACTCAATAGTTATGGGTTGAATATATATTACAATATCTTAAATTTATAATTATTGTGGGCCAATGAAATGAATTTATACATTTTCTCTCTAAAAAAAATTTATACATTCTTTCTCCAAAATTTGTACTTCCTCTGGACTTTTTATACACTCAAAATTTTAATGACCTCTCTCTATAAATTTGGAACCCCTTTATATGGGAAAAAATGGATTTTGAGCCCTCGTGTGCCACATGGGCGTTGACCTGCAAGATTCGAACTCAAAATCTTAAATTTGAAATCTTGGTCACATGACCACCCGAGCACCACAAGTTTAACTATTAATATTTTGCAAGGATTAACCTATATAACAAAACAATTCTTTTCCTCCAAATAAATTAAAAGATAAAACAGATCTTTTGATTTATTATTATTAT
This sequence comes from Panax quinquefolius, assembly GCA_020205615.1. Classification (NCBI taxonomy): domain Eukaryota; kingdom Viridiplantae; phylum Streptophyta; class Magnoliopsida; order Apiales; family Araliaceae; genus Panax; species Panax quinquefolius. The sequence continues at coordinate 93,212,484 of CM035167.1, read as the reverse complement.
TATTGTTCTTTATTATTATTATTTTCCTAAATGTATAAGAAAATAATAACATTTAAACAAATTACAAAGTTGCAATTAGAAAAATTAATAAAAATTATTTACATAAATTAAAAAATTACACTTAGGTGAGCCACATTAATAATTGAAAACTCATTTATAATTGACAAACAAATAATAACTAATGTTTGAAAATAAATATTATTTTAGAAAACTTAAAATTAAAATTTAGAAAATAATTAATATTTTAATATTTTTGCAAAATAAGTAAAATTTCATCTAATACAGATATTTATAATAAATAAATACCTAAAAAATAAAAATAAAATAACATATACTATCATATAGATAAGATTTCAACATCACTACCTATTACCAGAAACACTAAACATGTACTGATGCTGGAAATAAGAATTGAAAACAGATCTTAACAGAAAGAATTATCTTAATATGATGATGACCAAATGAATAAGATGCGAAGATAAAAGCTAATCAGATACCCAAAAAGATAAAGTGACCATCCAACATAATGAGCATCTAGAATCCAATCAAAAACTAGCAAGAATTTGAAACAGTGCCCATATATTCAAAATCAGCACGAACATAAACGAGAATAAGGAATCTGAAACCTGGAAAAACCAAAAGATCAAAGAGCCAAAAAATGAAGAACAAAATCAGTTAATTACCAGCATATGAGACTTCATGTAAATAATGCTACAATTTTTACTATAATTATACAAAAATCAGATAATACACCTCCAAAAAATCATATTCACGTATAAAAGCCCAAGCTCAAAAACATACAACAGTTCAGCTGTAAATCTACAAAAATATTCAACTGTAAATCTACTCTTTTTTTTTCAAAATTTTCTCCCTTTTCTCCATATCTGTATTTATAATGTTGTTTAATGTTTGAATTTTTAATCGCGGATAATGGGTGATTTGTGGTGGTGGTGCACGGTGGCTGCTTTGATTGTGGAGGGATGATTGGGTTTGATTAGTGTTGGGTGGTGGTGGGATGAGTGACAGTGATGAGGTCATCGGGATCGGAGTCTACGAGAAGTGGATCAGAGGAGGAATTAGCATTCGTGGAGTGACAGAGAGGGTTAGAGATGCGGTCGGAGGTCAGGCGGTTGTAGAGGAAAGTGACGGAGAGGAGGAGGGAGGCGGTCTAGGCGCAGACGAAAGAGAGGAGAGAGAATTTAAATAATCTTATTAGTTTTTCTAAGTAATTTTTAATTTATTTAAATAATTTTATTAATTTTTCTAATTGTAATTATTTAATTTGTAATAATATTTATATTTGTTTTTTAATTTTTTTAATTTGTGTAAATAATTTTTATTAGTTTTTCTAATTGTAACTTTGTAATTTGTTTAAATGTCATTATTTTCTTATACTTTTTTAGCATATTTTATTATAAAATATTTTATTTTATTTTCTAATTTAATAAACTTAATTGATCTTAAGATTAAAATTTTCTCACTTTTTTCTATTGGAGGAATTGATTGATTAAGTATATAACTTATTTGTTGGGTAAAATAAACAAGTAAATTTTGTTTCTTGGGTGGTTTTGTGACTAACATTTCAAACAGGAGGTTTTGAGATCAAATCCATGGAACAACAAATTTTTTGATGCAATTTGAGTTTAAGACTTTAAGTACACGTCAGCGGTGCCACATAGGCAAGTCAACGCACGTGCCACCTATGGGCTTAATATCAAAATTTTCGAGCAAAAAGGGGCTCAATTTGACTTGACCAAAAGAAAATGAGTCAATACTCAAAAACACCCAAGTTTAGTGGTCAAATTTTCATTTTACCCCTCTAAATTGTGTTATTCATTTTGTTGGGAGAATGCATATTATGATTTGATGTTTTAATGTATATGCTCATGATTATTTGTAAAGTCCTTCAAGGAATATATGTACAAGGACTTAGTGATAGATCAAATTTGTTAAGTTGATCTAAGCTCTTAACGTGTATCATTCTGTAAATGAATGTATAGATAGAAAGATCAAAGCTGTCAGGTTGATCTTGAGATGTAATAGATAGGCTCCGAAGAATTCGTAGTGTATAAATCTAATCAACATTGCAAAAGTCAAGGTAGAAACGTAGAGCTTCAAAGATCGTAGTGTGCCTGCCTTGAAAGGCCTCTTCAGAAATCGTAGAGTGGTCCCAACGTTTGCCGAGCCGACTCAGAGATCGTAGTGTGCTCTCGAAAACGTAGAGTTTACAACTCAAGCAAGCAAAGATAGTAGTGTGCAAAGATTTAAGAGAAATCGTAGTGCTCTAGGCTGATAGCATCAGACCAGGCACCAAGGCGACAAGTCACCACGATCTGAATCGTAGAATATCATCTGTCTTGTGTCAGAAACATCAAGCCTCATGATTTGTGTGGAGACAGACTTCAACATATGAGGAATGGATTCTAAACGTTGCAGTACTCACCAGTCCCAAAGTCATAAGAAATATCCTTAGTATGCAACAAAGAAGCGTATTGAAGAAGCTAAGGAAAGTACCATTGGTAAAGGGGAAAACACATTTTCAGGTGTTAGGTGAGAAAGCAGTATGCTGTGTCAGTGGGCCAGAATGCAATTCAAAAGATGTGCAGAAAAGTCTCCATCAAAGATCAGAAAGGTCAAATGCATTTAATTCTTCAACGGATGGATCCAACGGATAGTTTTGAAGATAACATATATGCAAATTAAGCAGATGAAAGAGATAAGCAAGCATTGAGCAAAAAACGTGAAGAACTCAAAAAGCTCAACTCTACGATCTGAGAAATAGAAAAGCTTGCTCAGCTACTCAGTTCTTTCGAACAAGTGCTTAAACAACAACTGAGTAGCAACCATCAAGAACTCAACATCTACCAATCAACAGAAGAAAAGTACCAAGTCTGCTGGACTTGAAGAGTTCTAAGTGAACTGTAAGAGAGCCAAGTCTGCTGGACTTGAAGAGTTCAAGAGTGAACTAAGAAGTTCCTAGGCTTTGGTGCAGAAGGAATCTGTGTGATTCAGAAGTTGTAAAAGACATCCTTAGTGGATTTCCTACTCGAGGAGTAGAAGAGTGGACTAAGAGCTTTAAGTGCTCTGAACCACTTAAAAGACTGTGTCTTTTACTTTCATACGATAAGCTGTTATATCATGCATAAGCGCTATAAGCGCCTCACTCTCATAACTCCACTACTTCGTAAAGGAGATTAAAACAAACATTAATTTCGCTAAGTTTTAATCATCATCAACGAACAAGTTTAAAAACAAAAGATTTTTTAAATATCTATTCAACCCCCCCCTTACAGATAACTATTGTGCCAACTAGGAACTAACAATTGGTATCAAAGCGGAGTTCTATTTCTGACTTACAAGCTTTAGTAGATCGATGGCACATGTACCTAGCGAATCAAGAAGCTGGAGGAGGCGTGAAGCCACCGATGTGTAACAAGGATAAATTTGCAAAGCTGGAAAGTCGGGATCGAAGACATACATGGACTCGATAGATGAAGATCTATTTGAGGCATTCGAGAATGGGCCCTATATTCCAACAAAGCTTGCACCAACCACTGACGATCCATACAGAATACAAATTAAAGTCAAAGAAGAGTGGACAGAGAACGAGAAGAGAGTTGTCCAACTCGACAAGAAGGCCAAGAACATCCTGTTTCAATCCTTAGAAGATGATTTGTTTGAAAACGTTGTCAAAAGAAAAACAGCGAAGGAGGTTTAGGAAGCATTGTTCATCATGCACGAAGGAACGGAAGAAGTAAGAGAAAACAAACAATCACTCCTCACAAAGCAGTATGAGATGTTTGCTCATGTTCAAGGAGAAAACGTAATTGCCACCTATGAGAGATTCAACGTCCTGCTCAACTCTCTACGAGTATATGGGAAGATCTATCCAAACAAAGATCTGATCATAAAGTTCATGAGAGCTCTACCGAGTAGGTGGGATGCTAAAACCACTGCTATAAGAGAGTCAAAGAATCTTCACGAGATGACAGTTCAAAAGCTATATGGCAATCTCTTGACATGTCTGAGCTGGAGGTGACTCAACGCAATTTGAAACCCTATCGAAGGAAGGAAGAAAGAAGGATAAGGGTGTTGTTCTCAAGGCAACTGAAGGTGCATCTAAGGTCAACACTGAGATTGACTCTGATTATGATGAAGAAGATGATGAAGACTTTGCTATGCTGGTAAAAAGACTAAGAAGGTTCATGCGTTAAGGCAAAACCAGCAAACCAAAGAAGGTCAGCAATTACAGCAGCCAGGAGTAAATGAATGACCTATGCTACAACTGCAAGAAGCCTGACCACTTCATTGCCAACTGCAACAAACCTCTCAGAGATAAACTAAAGAAGAAATCACATGCAAAGAAGGAATACAAATGCAACAAAAGGCCTCAGAAGAGAGACAAAGGTCTGGTAGCTGGAGGATCGTGGAGTGATTCAGACAATGACTCCAATCCTGATTCCGGAGATGATGAAGAACCATAAATGGCTAATTTGTGCCTAATGGCCAAACATGCAAAGGACAAACAGAATTCCAACATACATGATGTAAGTCTCGATGAGGTATTTGACTTCAACTCTCCTGATGTAGACATAAATGATTTAAGAACTGCACTGCATGGCATAACCACTGATCTACATCAATACATGAAGTGGTTCAGAGTTTTGTCTAAGGATCATTCACTCTTTCAAGAGGAGAACAAGAAAGTTCAAGAAGCGCTTGAAATAGCCCTTCTAAGTACTAACCTTCTCTCCAAGCTTGAGGTTGAGAATGAGATCTTAAAACAGATAAATAAACTCAATAAACAAAGAGAGTCTAATCTAACCTCAAAAATTGAGGAACTAGAAAAGACTATCTCTACATGGAACAAATCATCATCATCCATGGACTCCCTGCTCTCTAGTCAGAGAAGTACATTCGACATAACAGGCTTAGGCTTTGGGAAATCCTTCTCAGAGCCATGTGTGGAAAAGACAAAGGAAACTAGCACTAGTAATGCCTCAAGTTTTAGTAGAAGCATTACCTTTGTGAAATCCTCATAGAAGGAAGAACCAGTTCAACCTTGTTCTACTGTTTTCATTCATACTCAAAGGAGTAAAGGATCTCATGCTGGCCTAAGCTTCATCAAAGAGAAGAGTAACCTAACCACTACTCACCAACCTCGAAGAATTGTAGAGTCAAGTAAGACCAACTCTACGAATCAACTGGGAAGGTACAGTAGAGGTAAGGCACACTCATCACTATTTATGAAACCTAAGGACACGTGGAAGAATGAGAATCAGTTTAACAGAAGGATAACTAAAGAACCACACAAGTCCAAATGGAGGATGAATTATCATACACACACATGCATGCATCATACTAGATGTTTTATATGCAATAAATTTGGTCACAAGGCTGCCAAGTGTTATTATAATTCCATGCGTGTGAGACCCGAGATCAAACAAATTTAGGTCCCCAAGGGCACTAACAAAATAGGACCCATGCAAATATGGGTACCAAAATGAAGGTTAAACTTTATGACAGGAAAAGAGCTCCATGATCACAACCTGGTATCTGGACAGTGGATGCTAAAGGCACATGACAGTGAACAAAGCCCTTCTATCTAACTACATAGAAAAGGAGGGTCCCTCAGTCATCTTTGGAGCCAACAGCTCGGGCAAGACAAGAGGATACGGCTCTGCTGGCAATGGTGCAGTATCTTTTAGCAAAGTAGCATATGTGGAAGGTCTCCAACACAACCTTCTAAGCATCAGCCAACTCTGCGATAAGGCTCACTAAGTAACATTCCTCAACAACCAGTGTCAAGTCAGAGATCTGAAGACTTCTGCTGTAAAGCTAACCGGGACAAGAGAAGGAAATGTCTACATAGTGAATCTTAGTCAATTAAGCTCAGACGAGACAATATGTTTTCTGGCAAAAGCATCTAAAGAAATGAGCTGGCTATGGCATAGACGGTTGTCCCACTTAAACTTCAAAAGCATGTCCAAACTAGCATCAAAAGATCTCGTTGCTGGCCTACCTAAGTTCAACTTCGAAAAATAAAGGCCATGCAATGCCTATCAGCTTGGAAAGCAAACCAGAAGCTCATTCAAGAGCAAAACATCCAACTCTATTGACAAGCCCCTGCAGTTGCTCCAAATGGATCTATTTAGGCCAATTCCAACAACTAGTCTTGGAGGAAAAAGATAATCTCTAGTTATAGTCAACGACTACACCAGATTCACATGGGTATTCTTCCTAACCTTAAAGGATGAAACGAGCTCCCAATTAATCAAGATGTTCAAACTGGTGATGAACGAGAAAGGAGAGAAAATCAAAGCCATAAGGAGTGGTCATGGAAGAGAATTTGACTTTTCAGAAATGGACCAGTTCTACACAGACAATGGCATCAGTCATAACTTCTCAGCTCCTCAACAAAATGGAGTAGCTGAAAGAAGGAACAGAACCTTGATAGAGGCTGGAAGAAATCTACTAGCAATGACTCATTTACGAATACTTACAGGCGAAAGAAGTCATCGACATTGCATGCTACTACGCTTGAGAGCAGATCATTGATACACTCTACGATCAAGAAGACGCCCTACGAACTGTGGAAAGGAAAAAAGCCAAGTGTCAACTACTTTCATGTTTTTGGCTGTGCATGCTACATTCTCAACAATGGAAAGTAGTACCTGACAAAATTTCAGCCCAAGTCAGACGAAGGAATCTTTCTTGGATATGCCACAGACAGTAAGGCCTACAAGGTGTTCAACAAGAAGACACTGAATGTTGAAGTCTCAATTCACATCATCTTTGATGAAACAGACTTAGACAAAACAGTGCTTCAAGACACTACGACCGATAGTGCAGACACTACGAAATGATGTCGTCGAGCTCAACACCACGATCGTAGTGCCATAAAGTGAAATCGTTGAGCAAGAACATGAGATCATAGAGAGGTCTATGCAAGACAACGAACCTCCACTTCAAGAAGAAGAAATAGATCTTGAAGACTTAAGACAAGAAGGCATCAGGACAGATGTCCCAACCGAAAACAGATGGGCCAGAGATCACACTCAAGATCTAATCATTGGAGATCCAAGTGCTAGAGTCAAAACAAGAGTTGCAACCCAAAATAAATGCTTTTATCTAAGCTTCCTGTCACAAATAGAACCAAAGAAGATAGAGGATGCTATGGAAGACTCCAGTTGGATAGAGGCCATACAGGAAGAACTCAACCAATTTGAATTTAGCAAAGTATGGAGATTGGTACCAAGACCAAAGATTCATCCTGTCATTGGAACCAAGTGGGTCTTCAGAAACAAAATGGATGAAGATGGAGTTATAACCAGGAACAAGGCAAGATTAGTGGCAAAGGGCTACTCTCAAGAAGAAGGCATTGACTACGATGAGACATTTGCACCTGTTGCCATACTAGAAGCCATCAGAATCTTCCTTGCCTTTGCTACTCACATGAAGTTCAAAATCTTTTAGATGGATGTCAAAAGTGCATTCCTAAATGGAGAACTCCAAGAAGAAGTCTATGTAGAGCAAACCTCTAGGTTTCATCTATCCATCTCTTTCCAATTATGTTTATAGATTAGACAAAGCCTTATATGGTCTTAAACAAGCACCTAATGTAGCGCCCCCAAATCCGGGTATCTTCCAACCCGACAGATGGTGTTATACTGTACAACATTTATATATTCATTCAATTGAAAAGTCTCAAAGAACGAATATAACTTCTATATATTTAAAGTAATATTTACATTTCCGTGTTCTATATGCAATTACAAAGGTTCTTTGTCATAATATCAGTTACATTACAACAATAGACCTATACTATTACAAGACAGTTTAGTAATCTGCCTTAGCTTTTCCCTTATCCTTTTTCGATCCTTCGGGACGTTCAGTCTTAGCTGCATTCATATGGTTCAAGCAAGAGTGAGCATAACTAGCTCAGCAAGTATAACAATTTAATAACAACATGCTTGACACATACAAATCGTATATCTTCAATAACTGAACAATAGTTATGAAGTACTATTGATAATTCAAAATAGCACTTCATCTTTTCTTTCAAGATGTTTTACAATAACAACAGTATTTAGTAAAACATTCACTCCGGTCAGAGACCTCAAGTATTCATTCTTTATTGGAAAAAGGACAAACCGGAAGCAAGTCCGTAAGCTCGATATTACTTACAAGCACTTCTAGGTGATCAGCCTATTGTACTCTATGTTGATCAACACTACATCCATTAAACGTATGCACGTTTAAGTATTTGGAAACCTCACGTGCCTGTCGTTTTACCGACAAAACATTTGTTTAACATTTCAGTCTTTTTTTGAAAACCATATCAAGTAGTTGAAAAAATATAGCAACATTTGATAATACAGGAATAGATTATCAATACATCAAGTCTAGCAAAAGAAATTGGCTTAAACTTCAACATACTTTAATTCATACGAAAGAATACATGAACCTCAAAAACATGTTCAGATTGAACTGAGACAAGAGTTAGAATACTTTCCTTTAGCGTCTGCTATGGTATATTAACTTTATGTTCAAGTCGTTCAAGTCTCTACAATAAATGATCACATAATGCCTTACATTAGGCCACATATAATCAAGTATGTATATGACTATATCATACCCTTCATTTCAATCTAATTATGTATTAGATTCAGTTAATATTCATTCCGGTTTATCTTTATCCTTACATTTATATTCGACTAGGTTATCTCAACCTTTATACAACATCCTTAAGGTTTAACAAAGTTTAAACAATGTTACATTACATTCCTTAAGTTATGTTTACTTTTCTTTGTACTTAGAAACCTTCATTACTATCTTTGTTACGAGATCTGGTGCATGGCTTAAGCTTTATCTTACATCTCGTACATGTATTTGAGCTAAATGTATCTCTGTCTCGGACTTGGCATCTTGCTGCATGAGTCCTTACTTAATGGGCCATATATTGCCTTGGCCACACTCGCAGGATTTTGGTATTGTTCATGGTATTGTATTTCACATAATGTACTAAGGTTCACGCCGGCAAACTCTTATGATGAGGGTCGAACAACATTCATGCACTACTTGGCTGCAGTCATTTACCTAGGGTTGGTAGCCATGGCCAACTCTGCACCGAAACTAAATTGATTTGTGAATTTTGTGAACTTCAGGACACATAACTTCTTCGTTATAAGTCCGAATTGGCTTGTTCAAAAGCCTACGGTTCACAAATTACGTAATCTACATGATCATTCAAGAATTTAATCTATTTGACTTCGTTTGCTAAAAATTCACCTATTGGTTCATTTTTAACGAAAACGATAAACGTTCGTGAACGTTCAACGCTCGTTTCTTTGTTCTAAGTCAGAATCCGGTCATTTTCGAGTCCGCAAATCTTAAATGCCAAATGTGACTTGTCTCTATTGGAAAACAATGGTTTTGTGATCAAACACAAAATTTGACTTCCATTCCGAGAATTTTACGTATTCGACGTTTATTGTCCAATCGTGCAAATTCCGGTAATTCTTCATTCTTATGATTTGTTCAACCTTACAAATGAACTGCATTCATTATGTGAACAATTTAACATACTTAATACAACAACTTATATTCATTGTTGGATTTTGACTTATTCTTTATGAGCTTATAACTTGTCAAATTATAAACTACTTAAGATTTGATTATTCATGACTTATGACAATTAAGGTTTCTTAATCATCATACTTTACATGTTCTTCACATATAACTTTATTTAGGTATATATGATACATATAATCATATAAGTTCTTAATTCACTTTTCTTACTAAACTCATCACAAGTTCATATTTTCATACTTAACATTCAAGGTTAACTTATAATAAGTTTATAACTTTTATAAGTTCAAATGACTTATTGCCAACTTATGTGGCTTAAGTTCATTACTTACACATTCTTCTTACTTTTTATCATTCATATTCCTCAATCCAAACTTTGATAAGTAGCTTCTTCTTCTTCTTGGCTTATGGAAGTTAACTTATGATAGCTTATTCTCTCTAACACTTAAGCACTTTGTATGTGTTGGATTAATTGAACAAGTAACAAATGGCTTGTAAGCCTTCTCTATTTATAGACTTTGCAAGGTTAGGGTAGATTGGTCATTAAAACAATCCCACCTCCTTATGCACCTCCTTACTATTCATTACTTGCAAAGCACAAAACCTATCCTTTGCTTGGTCATTACTCATTTAACTTGGTCACCACTTATCTTGATCACCACTTATCTTGATCACCACTTATCTTGGTCATCACACATTAACCATATTAATATGGTTTTGCCCCATGGGTCTATTAACTCATGGATTCTAGCTTGGGCTTGGATTAATAAATCCTTGGGCTTTACATTAACAAACACTAGCTTGCTTATTAATTCAATAGTTGGGCCTTAACCTTAATTGACTTGGGCTTTGTACAAAAAAATCCTAGCCAATCTTTACAAGTCCATTAATATTTCATAATACATACACATATAGTTGATGCATTATTCTTGTATTCAAATTCCTATAGAAAAATATATACAATATTTCATTCTTCATACAACTCGTATAATACTTCGTATTATACTCGTTTTCATTACTTTGTACAATACCTAAGTATCATACAATTTTACTTATTCAATACTATTTCGCCTTCCTTAACGTTTATAAATTAAGTCCACAAGCGAATTATTACTTTTTTCATAACTAGATTTTTATTACATAATCCATCTTACCTTGTTATTCCATCATTACGTATTTCTCGAAAACTCAAAATTATATCCCGAGCAAATACCGATGAATAGTGTTTTTCAGAAAATTTCTCGGAAAACTTTTATTTTCATCTTAGAAATTCAAACACTTTAATTCATCCACGTAGCTTAAATACTACGACATTCTAACATCAATAGGTTATACAATGACAACCATCTTGATAACACATGGAATATGATTTTATTATTATTTAATTTAATAAAATCATTTTACAAAAAGATCCGAATTTCTCGGTCGTTACACCTAAAGCATGGTATGAAACACTAACTAACTTCTTGATTGAAAATGGGTTCACTAGAGATAGAGTAGATACCACATTATTTCTTAGAAAGCATAAAGACAAAGTCTTATTGGTTCAAATATATGTTGATGATATTATTTTTGGTTCTACTGATAAAAAGTTATGCAAGAGATTCTCCAAGTTAATGCAGAGCAAGTTTGAAATGAGCATGATGGGTGAGCTGAATTTCTTCCTTGGACTACAAGTGAAGCAGACTGATGAAGGAATCTTCATAAACCAAGCCAAGTACATCAAAGACTTACTTAAGAAGTATGGCATGGAATCTGCCTCTCCCATAAAAACCTCAATTGCTCCTGCAACCAAACTTGACAAAGATGAAAAGGGTAAAAGTATTGATATAACTCAATACAGAGGTATGATAGGCTCTCTTTTATATCTAAGCGCCGAAGAGACCAGACATAATGTTTGCAACATGCATATGTGCTAGATTTCAGGCTAACCCTAAAGAATCACATTTATCTGTTGTAAAGAGGATTTTTTAGGTATCTCAAGGGTACACCTTACTTGGGGCTTTGGTACCCCAAGGATTCCTCATTTGAACTAACGGGATACACAGATCTTTGATTTTGCAGCAGTTGCAAAATAGATAGAAAAGAGTACCCGATGGCACTTTTGTCAATTGCTGCTAGAAGCAGACTTGTGTCTGGTTTAGCAAAAAGCAAAACTCAAAGATATCTACTTCATTTGTAGAAATTTGAATACATTCTTCTTGGCATTCTTTGTGCTCGAGATCCTATGGATGAAAAATCAACTAGCTGATTATGGGTTTGATTTCAAATCCATTCCCATTCACTGTGATAACACAAGTGCCATAGCAATAACTCATAATCATGTTATGCATTCTAGAACTAAGCATATAGAAATAAGGTATCACTTCATTAGGGATCATGTGCAAAATGGAACTATATCTCTACAATATATCCCTACTGAAAATCAACTTGCTGATGTTTTTACAAAACCTCTAGATGAATCCAGATTTAATAAGTTAATAAGTGAACTAGGCATGCTAAATTTACAACCATAAAATATATGCTCTAGATTGTGCTAACCATAACAGATATAAAGGCTAAACTCAAAATCGTAGACATGATCAAGGGAAGTCCACGATCGTAGAACTGAAGTGACATGAGAGAAAACGATCATAGTGCAGACTCAACGATAGCAGAACCTCAGCCATCAAGAGGAGGATCATGTGATGATAAGTCTCAAAACAAAGCATTAACTCTGATAAGCGCCTCAGGAACAAACCTAACCCTTGACTCACTCCAAGAGGTTGGCCCATCCTAAGTTCCCTTAAAAGAATGCTATGTCAAAAACTCATCACAAGGATCCGGTCAGACTCAATGATCGTAGCTCAGACACGATGATTGCTAGACAGACTCGACGATCGTAGCTCAGACGTACGGCGTATGCTGGATAGACTCGACGATCGTAGCTCAGACACGACGAATGCTGGACAGACTCGACGATCGTAGCTCAGACTCGACAAATGTAAAGCAGACTCAACGATCACAAAACTACCTCAACGATCGTAGTCCTCCCTAAGGACACATCAGCTCTGCAAGAGCCAAGGGTAAATCAGTACAATCCTTATCAGTCAAACTCGCAGAGCCAAGCAAAAGTTGACACCTGTCCCACTAAGCAAAAAGGAGAGAGGGAAGTTACAAGTACAAATTAAAATCGTCTTTTTGAAATCAGAAGTTAAAAAGATTATCTCTCTCAAAGCAGAAACCCTAAATCAGAAGAAAGCTCAGTCAAATCACATTTCTAGCAAGAAAATTAAGAGCGGCTACCAGTGTTATCTCCGACTAAAGACTCTGTTTTGACGAGTTCAAAACAGCTGAACCCAAATTTCACAAAAGTCTAGCTCTACTAAAGAAGGCGGGTCTCGAAGAAGCCTTGAGCACAGACACATTGATCTATCCCAAGCTAGTGAAAGAATTCTACAAGAATGGTGTGTTTGAATACAACACCATCACTATGAGAGTAAAGGAAGTGGAAATCAGACTAAAGGCCGAAGACATCAACCTCACCCTAGGTCTCAAAAATGATGGGTATCCAGTCACAGATAGCGTAGACTTCCAAGAGGGACTTAAAAGAATGCATCACAAGAAACTCCCTCTGTGAAAGGATACAAGAAGAAGGAGTTTCCACAAAGGTATGAATTTTCTAGCTGATATTGTTGGGAAATGTATATGCTGCAAGAGCTCAGGTCATGACTCTATGAATGAAGTACAACTCAAGCTTATGACTGCTATGTGTTATGTAATACAACTCAACTATGGAGCCCTATTGCTCGATTGGATTGGAAAGTGGATCATCGGCTCAAAGAAGTCAAAAAGCCCTCAAAAGATGTTCTACGAGCGATTCATAAGTATCATTCTACAGTCTGCTCTAGGTGACAAAATTGGGGACGAAGAAGGAGAAGCTATCAACCCAAACAGAAGAATGACCCATCAACTGTTTGAAAATTAGAAGAGGAACCCAGCTGAGTATGTTCGCATGATGACCGAGTCCAGTGGAAGAACTGGTGATCTGAAGGATTCAGGCCTTCCAGGAAACATGTCTGTTGTCAAGGAAATCGAAGAAGAAGAAGAAGAAACAAACAAAGAAGAGCCCTATATACTTGTCAGAAAAAGCAAGGGCAAGAGGAATCTTAAGGCAAGGATGGAAGAAAAACCCCAGGGATCCACAACTGATAAACCAGTAGAGTCCTCTGACATTGAGACTCTAAGGATTCTGAGAAAGAAGCAACAGCAGGCTGAGGCTGAAGAAGATAGAGCCGCCATATCTCAACTGCTGAAGAAGAGTAAAACCAGCCACAAACCCAAAAATCCATCCATCTCCTCAATCGTAGAGTCTCTACTGATCGTAGAGACTAGACCAGAAACATCAGGCAAGGAAGTAGTTGTATCAAGCATGTTGGTTGTTCAAGAAAGTCCTGAGGTTGTGGCTCAGCCCAGAAAATCAAGAAGGAAGCTGGTCAAGATATACATCCTTGAGAATGAAAAAGTGCTCAAGAAGGAAGACAAGAGCATGGTTGCCAAAGAGGAACTGACCAAAGCAAGTCAAGAGGACAATGCTCCAGCTGAGGGGGAGATCCCTGAGATTCTAATGATAGAGAATACACCAGTTGAGGGGGAGATGCCTGAAGCTCTAGAAAATGCTCCAGCTGAGGGGAAGATTTTGAGCTTACAAGAAGATGATCAAGTTGATGGGGAGCCTCATGATATCTCCATGGCAGAAGAAGAGGTCACTCCCAGAAATGAAGAAGAATCAGTGCAAGAACATCAAGAGGCCATTCAAATAATGGAATCCTCCAATGAGAACAGAGAAGGGGAAGAAGATGATGATGACCTTGAGATCACTGGTGTGGGGAAAAGATGGGTATAGAAGCTATCTCTATAATAAGATGTTCTCTTACCTACCCATGATGCCATATCATCAAGCCCAAATCCTATACTCTTGGAACCACATGTTCTGGAGTTTCAAAGAGTATCCAAGCCATCTCGAGACTAGTGATGGTTTCCGGGAAGATTCAACTTTGCAAGAAATTACTTACCAACAACTCTTCCTCAAAGGATAAACACGAGGTAATCGCTTATCCCAACCCTCTTGAGTTAATCACTTGTCATCATCCTCATTTAGCCAATTTTATGAATTCCCACGATGGTTGGTAGTGATACTTCATCCACTTCATCAATTTCCAGTTGCAGAATCCCAAAATTATGTAACTGAGGAACCAAATGCAGTCAACTTCATAATGCCCCCACAAACTATCGTCTCTACGATCACGGGCTCTAGCCTCATTGCAGAGTCTCCACCTCAAATCGTAAAGTCACCAAACTCAAACATTCAAACCAAGGCCCATCCATCAGATATTCCATCCTCATCCTCCAATGAATATTTTAGCCTTGATCTTGCTCTCTACTCCCTGCAAGATCAATCCCAGAAATCATCTCCTCCATTCAACAATCATCAACCCAGTGATCCACTCACAAATCTGCCCACGAAAGATGACATGAATGAAGTGTCCAAAAACATGGTCAAGAACATCGATGAGAGCCTAGAAACTCATACATAAGTCATTCATATCAGGCTAACTCAAATGATCACTGCTACAAATAATATCCCAGGCACTCTGAACGCTGAGCTTACAAAGAAGCTGAGCGAAATTATCAAGGAAATGATTCAAAGCATGAATGATAGAGATAAAATTCACTTCCGAATAGCCACCAAACAAAGAGAGGCTGTTCTTGAATTACAGAAAACTCAAGAAGCCCAAAATAACCTTATGATGGAGAACATCATAAACTTGAAAGCTTCAGTCAAAGAATTTCAGAAAGCCTATGTAAACCAGGAACATCAAACTGACACTGTTCTCACTGCCCTCTAAAACAAAGAAGCTAGATCTGAAGCCCTGATCAAGGAAAGTCGAGAGGACATTGCTCAAACATAAAGCCAACTCAACGAGCTTGTCCAAGGAGTAAATCGACTTTCCGCAGATATTCGAACCCTTGATGCTGAGATAAAGGGAGAGAATAAAGGGAAAGGAGTTCAAGGAAGCCAAGGAGGCCAGGGCAGAGGCAGAGGAGGTCAAAGAAGCCAAGAAAAGGGTAGAGGATAATTTCACACTCATGTTTCAAGAAGCCCTCCTGCAAGACAATTCCACCATCAGACTCCACGATCAAGCAATCAGACTCAACGATCTGATCAGAAGGAAGTCTTGATGGCTCAGCCATTAAGGAGTCAAGGGCCAACTACCACTTCACAAAATGTGACCACTACAGGCCTAAGAATTCCAATTGGAGATCCAGCATTCATGAATAGGCATGATCACAACCCGATAGTAAGTCCAAGTGAGCTGGAATAAACAGCCAGAAGGAATGAAGCTAGTAGGAAAAGAAGGGCTGAGGAGTATGTCAATCCTCCACACAAAAGACCAAAGAAATAGAGATAAGTTGAAACTTTAAATTCTTATTGATGTAAAGCTAAACTGCAATATTCCTTGAACATCAATAAATTCATGCTTATTCTCTAGAAATTTCAGCTGCTCACTGAAAAACTAAGTCATGTTTAAATTTCCTGCAAATGCATCTAGACACTAATAATCATGACAACAAATCTCCTTGGTTATGTCAACATCAAATAGGGGGAGATTGTTGGGAGAATGCATATTATGATTTGATGTTTAAATGTATATGCTCATGATTATTTGTAAAGTCCTTCAAGGAATATATGTACAAGGACTTAGTGATAGATCAAATTTATTAGGTTGATCTAAGCTCTTAACGTGTATCATTCTGAAAATGAATTTACAAATAAAAAGATCAAAGCTGTTAGGTTGATCTTGAGATGTAATAGATAGGCTTTGAATGATTTGTAGTGTATAAATCTGATCAACATTAAAGAAGTCAAGGCAGAAACGTAGAGCTTCAAAGATCGTAGTGTGTCTGCCTTGAAGGGCCTCTTCGGAAATCTTAGAGTGGTCCCAACGTTTGCTGAGCACACTCAGAGATCGTAGTGTGCTCTCGGAAACGTAGAGTTTACAACTCAAGAAAGCGAAGATCATAGTGTGCAAAGATTTAAGAGAAATCGTAGTGCTCTCGGCTGATAGCATCAGACCAGGCACCAAGGCGACAAGTACTACGATCTGAATCGTAGAGTATCACGATCTGGATCGTAGAGTATCATATGTCTTGTGTCAGAAACGTCAAGCCTCATGATTTGTGTGGAAACAGACTTCAACATATGAGAAATGGATTCTAAACGTTGTAGTACTCACTAGTCCCAAAGTCATAAGAAATATCCTTAATATGCAACAAAGAAGCGTATTGAAGAAGCTAAGGAAAGTACCATTGGTAAAGGGGAAAACACCTTTTCAGGTGTTAGGTGAGAAAACAGTCTGATGTGTCAGTGAGCTAGAATGCAATTCAGAAGATGTGCAAAAAAGTCTCCATCAAAGATCAGAAAGGTCAAATGCATTTAATGCCTTAACGGATGGATCCAACGGATAGTTTTGAAGATAACATATATGCAAATCAAGCAGGTGAAAGAGATAAGCAAGCATTGAACATAAAACGTGAAGAACTCAAAAAGCTCAACTTTACGATCTGAGAAATAGAAAAGCTTGCTCAGCTACTCAGTTCTTTCGAACAATTTCTTAAACAGCAACTAAGTAGCAACCATCAAGAACTCAACATCTACCAATCAACTGAAGAAAAGTACCAAGTCTGCTGGACTTGAAGAGTTCTAAGTGAACTGTAAGAGAGCCAAGTCTGCTGGACTTGAAGAGTTTAAGAATGAACTAAGAAGTTCCTAGACTGTTGGTCAAGAAAGAATCTGTGTGATTCAGAAGTTGTAAAAGACATCTGTAGTGGATTTCTTACTCGAGGAGTAGAAGAGTGGTGTGACAACCCGAGAATTTTGAATATTTTTAAAAATGTTAGTTATTGATTTATGGTTCAAAATTAGAACCTAGACAGAAAATAAGTGTATGCGTTTGGTATTTTAAGAAGGAATTTTGAGGATTTCAAAATTCTGTGAAGGATTTAAGTGAATTATTCAGGATTAAGGAAATACGTAAATATGTTATATGTATATGTGTACAGTATGTGGTTAAGGGTCAAGGGTTGACCAGATAAACGATATCTGTAACAAACCCTAAGTATATATTAAGAACATCAACGTTCGGTTAGAAAACCCTAGCGATTAATAAGAAACCCTAAAAATCGGTTCTAGAAACCCTAATTTTAGTTCCGGGAATCCAAAACCCTAATTCGGTGCATGAAATCCTAAATCGGGAACTTAATGGCGTAAGTGTAAATAATTATAGGATTAATTAGGGTTAATCTTAACAAATTGGTTACAAAACCCTAATTCCAAATTTGAAACCCTAATTTATAATTCGGGGAAAACCTAAGTGTTAATTTAATACTTTTAATGTTAATTAGGATATATTAATTCTAATTTTCAAGATTAAGTAATTAGAAAACCCTAATCTAATTATAAAATTTAATTTCCAATTTAGAAAATTAATTTTCTATTAGAAACCCTAATTTAGGGTTATAAACCCTAATCCAAGTGATTTAGACCCTAATTGCTAAATTAGCTATTTTAATTAGAAAATGTTAATCCTAATTAGTAAGATTTAAAGTATGATTAAGAAATTTTAATATAATTAGAAAATTCTAATTATAATTTAAAAATATTAATTTTTCTATTTTTGAAAATCTAAATTTGGAAATTCTAGAAATTAAATTGCAAACCCTAAAATTTTCCAAACCCTAAATCTTAATTTTTCTCAAACCCTAAACCCTAACCAAACCCTAAGGGTTTGGGACAATGTCCAAATTGCCATTAAATTCAAAGTGGAAATGACTAAAATGCCCTTTTGTGCATTATTGGATGTTACTTGCAAATCTAGCCAAAGATGGAGTTGGTGAGCAATTATATATCAGCCATGTGACTTAAATAACAACAACCAGCCAAAATTTGGCCAAATCATAGCAACAAGGCAACAAATATATTATTTTAAAGAGAGAGAAAGCCACTTGACATTTCATTTTTCTCCAAGACCCTCTCTCTCTAGAAATTCGGGAGTTAGAGTGAAGAAGAGTGAGAAACTAAAGCCATGATCATTTCATAGCAAGCCTAGATCAGATCACAAGGTCAGAATCAAGATCAAGCCTTAAAAGTGGTAAGAACCCTAAATTTCGAAAATCTTGTGATCTTGTGTTAATGTTGTTGTTTGTTGGTTAGATATGTGTTAGATGGTGTCTAGAAGTGATCTGGTGTCGACGTCGGGATTTTTGGGTGTCCCTTTCCGTTACTTGTTCTTTGGTGTTCTCATTTTAGGTGAGATTTGTTTGAAAAAATAAGTGAAAAGGTCAAGCATGTATAATGTCGACGATGGGGCTGATTAAGAGTCTCCAGTTGGTTTTTAAATGGTTGTACCAACACAACCGAGAAAAGGTTTACACAATGACCCGGTGATGTGACAGCGATATCTTGAATTGAAAACCGAGATTCGTTTAGGGTCCGAGGACTTGGTTATGCGGGGAGAAGGTGTTAGGCACCCCCAACATCCGTGTTACCACGGTGACCGCCTCTTTTCAATAAACTATTATATGAGTGTGTGTGTGTGTGTGTGTGGGTCGATGTGCTGTTATATGAAAGTTGTGTGAGGCCTCGTTCGAACCTATATACACAGGGTTTGAATTTATGTAAAAATTCAGTTTTTAGCAAGATATGGCAATGATGTTTTATAAAGAGGTTTTTCAAACCCTGATGCTCAATAGGAATTGAGACCTTTTACACCTCCATTTTTATTAAGTGGTAATTTGAATTGATTTTATTTAACGGATGCGAGGCATCGTATGAAAAATAATACATCCAAAAATAATGTCGACTTCCTCGTGGGTATAGAAACCATACGAGGAAATCTGGACAAATATGAGAATAATTTACAAATTTCGCTCTATTTGAAAATGTCCATCACGGAACCGAATCTAGATCAATGAGATGAATCTGTGATCACATGATTCCTAGGCGCATGAGAATATTACAATTTATATAAAAGCAATAAGCAGGTATATATATAAAAACGGTAAATATATATACAGACAGGATCACCAACCACGAAGCACCTCCATGGGGATCGAAATGTAAATAAAGTTGTAGATACGAACGACCGTATACGAAGGAAACTCCAAGCGGGGATGAGAATGTAAATGTAAAAAAAGTGTAAATGCGATCAAGCGCCCGTAAGTAAACTCGAGCGAGGACAAAATAAAAATATATATATATATATATATATATATATATAGAACTATACACCCCCGGATTTAAAATCAAGGCTCATCGAACATAGTTCGACCACAGTTCTTATATATAAGTATATATATATATATATATATATATATATATAAGCGAGTAAACTCACCAGACCGAAGTCTAGGCTCATCGAACAACGTCTGACACACAGTTGATATATATAAAAGCGAGTAAACGCACCAGACCGAAGTCTAGGCTCATCGAACAAAGTCCGACACACAGTTGATATATATAAGTATATATATATAAAGCGAGAAACGCTGCATCAAAGTCTAGGCTCATCGAACAAAGTCGACTACGGTTGATATATATAAGTATATATATATAAAAGCGATAACGCGCTCGGAATAGATGTTCAGGCTCATCGAACAAAGTCCGACACACAGTTGATATATATAAGTATATATATATATTAAAGCAGTAACACTCCAGACCGAAGTCTAGGCTCAATCGAGGCATAACTCGATAATGTTAGTCAATATATATATATAAATATATATATATATATAATATATACAGACTGGAATGAAACCACGGACCGAAGTCCGGGCAAAAATAAGAAACACGACTCTCAACGTGTAGAAGGGTGTGTGCAAAGATGAAGAAAAAGACTCTAAAGTGTGTGAGAAGGCTTACAGCTGACTGATAAAAAAGGCTTTAATATCTTTAGAGTGGGTAAACACTGGGCTTTTGTGGGTACAAAAAAGGCTATATATAAGCTCACAGGTGTTTGAAAGTGAGAAAATACACTGTATGACAAGTGCAGAGCAAATTGTGCAGGGTTTCCCCGTCTTTTTTATCTTAAAAATCAGCACCCCAAGCCTCTTATTTATAGACAAAGGTCATGAGGTGTACTGCTGCTGGCTGCATTATGCAGTGTACCAGAGGCGGGTCGGGTCGGCCCGGTTCTGTCGGGTCGGGTCGTCTCGAAGTACGTGCACTCAGGCACTATAATGTCCACTCGGATTTTGAGAAGTGCAATCCGGGCATCCGTTTTGAGGTATTTAGGACCTATTTCGGACCGCCGTTGTCGAGAGTTGTACGATGGCATGGAATTAGAGTTTGTACGAAGTCTTTGAAGATGGGACGATGCCCTCCGGTCTTCAAGCTTCAACTTTCATCTGTTACCCCACACAATAGTCACTCGGGATTGGTTAGCCTTGTGGGACATTGTTGCGTATAGACGAGACGTGGCATTGTGTTGGACGAGATGGCGATGTTGCCCCTCACCGGAATTATTCTTGCCGGATTGGGCGATCATGGGGCATTGCTCGAGACTTTCTTTGAGATTGGCTGCTTGCATTTGTTGAAGGTCCTCATTGTCATCTTTGAGGTGTTTCTGTCTTCCCGATGTTATTGCCGTGTTGGCACAGCTTATTTTATTGTGAATGCCGAGATTTGAAGCTGATGGCATTTGAAACAAGCATATTTAGGGGTTATCTCAAAGCTGCATTCCTTGGGGTTATCACCAAGGTTGGTGGTTATTCCATGGTTGGGGAATGAAATTTGGATACCTCGGGGTTATCTCGAGATTAATCGCTCTTCTCGGTGTGTGTTCTGTATTGTATCTCTGCGGTCTCGGGGTTAGATCCGGGTTGAAACCAGATTACTCCCAGTTGCGATCCGGGGTTGATCTTTGAACTTTCGGGTAGTATCCGGTATGGATTTGGATTGTCTTTCGGGGTTCTCTCTTAAAACACAAATCATCCTCCTATGATGTTAATGTGATAGTCTGAGAAAATTTCGAGTGTCTACAGATGCCCTCTTTATCATACTCATGCATGGCGATGCGTGGGTAGGATAAAGAATCCTAGACACTTGAACGCAACAAGATAAACGTGGTACTATGGATTGTAACATGATGCAAATGTATGATGCATGTGTTCGGGGTTGTGGCCCACACATTTGAGGATGATTGTTGGTTCCTGTTGCTCTCATTTGGGGATTGGAAATCTTGACGGATCGATGTGCAAGCAGAATCTGTTAGGATATTGGTGTTGGAGTTATCACCAAATTCCTGTGTTCTTGATAACGACTTGATACTGAAGGGGTATCTCTTATGTGTAAGTAATCTGTGGGGATAAAGATTGATCTGTTTGAGGATGTGTATAACATATTCCATCATCTATCCTCTTTGATAATGTTGACCTCTCTGGTTAGTATCGCGCGAATATGTCATGATTACATTGGATTCTTGCCATGACGACAAATCTTTGTCGGGGATGCGACCTTCGTTGACGATATGAATCAATAAATTTGAAACATCACATGGGATATCTTGTCGAGGTTGCTTGACCTTTCTTGACGATGTGAATCAGCAATTTGAAACTCTGTGAGGAGATTGTCGAGGTTGCTTGACACATTTGACGATGTAGATCAGCGGAGCATTGCATTGTGACCCCGTCGAGGGATCCTTTGGGAATATGAGGAGCTGGGTATGAGAACCTCGAAAAGCTCTATAGCTCTAACAGGCTTAAACGCTATCGGCTGAAATGATGTCAAGGTTGCTTGACCTTCGTTGATATGTGTGTGTGTCGGCGGTGAGCATCATTGCTACTCCCATGGGAGATACACGTTGTAACCCCGTCTTCGGGACTCATTATAACCCAGTAACCGCTTGGGACTCACGTAGGGTAACGACACAGAGTCTGTGGCATCGGACCTATATAAGGTATTGCAGTATGTGATTTATATGACAATTGAGGTCATCAAGAGAGTATACCTTGTGTTGAGCGACTACCGATGAGTGATGTCTGAGATACTATGTGTCTTGTCATAATGCGTGTACACATCCGAGGTACATGGATGAGATAGATATAGGCGTTATCATGGTAGTGAGAGCTCTCGGGAGGGTCGTACCATTGTACCTATGATCGTGGCGAGACCTTGCGATCAAAGATCCTACTACCACCGATTTACTTACCGTCGTGTGTGTTTCTTGGGAGTTCGCTTTCATGTTGTATGTGTGGTTTATGTCACACTGCGGATTGGTTGGTACCTTTAGGATGACTACGGTATTGTTTCTCCCATGAGGTGGCTATGTCGTATTCCTTTCGGACCATCGGAGTGTGTAGATGCTCGATCTGGTCCGCATTTTGGCGAGATATCAAGAGATCCATTTAGCATATTCTTTGTGCTCGGGGCTTTGCTCACTATCTGACTTCATTACTCATGCTCGGGCATGGATTTCCTCCTTTAGTGGGCGGCTTGAGGGGCGTGATGACTTATCATCCATTGGTAGTGATGTCGTTATGATTTGACCGATTCAGGATTTTCATCCTTTTCGAGGGGGTAGGTCGGTATTTCGACTTCTCGATACCTCTTAACCGAGGACCGATCTCGTGTATATGCTTGTTGGGATCAGCGTGAGCTAGCTGCTTTTCTACCCGGTCGTCCGGATTATTCCGCAGAGTACTCGCATGGATGAGAGCGGAGGTTTTATCGGCCTCTGGCGATATTTGCGATCTGGGAGATTGAGTTAGACAATGTAGAGCCTATAGAGGACATTAATACCTACATCGAGGAGGATCTACCGTTGTTGGGTTGCCGGCATTTCTTAGGATTCTCCTAGTACCAAGATACTTTTGTGATCCACTTTCGCACGATATTTAGAGCGAGTCTTCATCGATGACCTTTGAGAGAGACCAGATTCGATCTTTAATGTCATTGCTCTTGATGTGAGGGGCGCGCCTATTAAAGAGAGGCGAGGCATTAGCTCGCAGAGATCTGCATTTGTTGTTGAAGCGGGATGAGGCCGGTCGAGACAGAGACGCGATGATAGTTGAGCGGGATAGTGCTATATTTGCTAGAGATGTGGTACATCATAGATAAAAATGCTGCAATGAGGTCCCTTACCCTTTGGTATGATCACGAGAGATGGCGCTTATATCGATGAGCATATGGTCGTCATGCGGATGGCTCTAGATCTATTGGGTCGTGTGGATATTCTTATCCGAGGAGACTACGACTTTACCTCCTTCATCGAGAGAGGATGCCGTGTTGGTCTTGCTAGCTCGCATGTACCACTGATTAAGTAGATGAGCTTGTATTTTACCTACTGAGACTAGCTTAGCCATTTTGTCAGTATACAGTTCACATTATATATATATCAAACAACATTATATATGATGACAGGAAATATATTTTGGATCACTTCCCTTTTAGATATGCCTTCTTTATTTGCTTGATATTTTTTTTCTTTGCTTTAGGGCTTGTGATCTTGATGAATTACGAATTCTTCCTTGGTGGATGGACATTGTTGTCTCTGGATAGTTCGAGAATGGATCATTGATCTATGTGTATCCCTACCATCTTTGGTGTCTTGGGACTTGTTTACGAATGGAAATGTAGAGAGGAGTGTGGCTTTCCTCTCTACGAGATTGACCTTTTCCACGGATGGTCGCCAAGATATTTCTATTTAGGAGAAGCCTAGTTAATTCCACCTCTTATGGTTTAGTATTGCTCTTGAGGTATAACCGCAACTTAGATGGTCGTAGAATCTCCTATTTGGGAGGAGTTTGGGTAATTCCATCCCTTGAGTGCGAAGGCGAATAACATATAATGGATTGAAAGGAATCTGACACCGTTGACAATGGTTTATGTTTTGGTAGGGGGTGAGACCGCACCATGAATGGCTGGCTACGTATTCCTATTGAAGAGGAGATCAGGTCTGTGTAGTTCGAACCTGGTGTAAGAGGTTCGACGTTGTATATGGCTGATATGGTGTAGGAATGTTTTTGGTTGTTTTTGTTTTTGTAAGGAGAAGAGGGTAGAAATGTTTTTGTTGTTTTTTTTTATTGCGACCGGGCCATATGAAATGGTTGCCTACGTACTCCTATTGAAGAGGAGATCAGGTCGACATAGTTCACCCCTCAGGGCGAGAAGAAAAGCGTAATCCCATGTGCAGGTCAGAGTGCGGGGAGAGAAAGTTTAATCCTAGGTTGAGGATAAACTGCAGGCAGGAGAAGTTTGATCCCATGTATGGGTAGCCAAATTGCTGAATAAGAGGTTCAATCCGCGGTGGGATAACCTAAGTTGTATGAGTATGAAAGGAGAAAGCCAGTGGCGGCTTGAAGAGTATATGTTTCCACGAGGGGCAAAGTGTGGATAAGTTGTAGGTGGTAAAGGGTTAAAAAGCGGAATGATTTGGTGACGATGATGATGCACCATGGTGTTTCTTTGGTTACTTGGACATAATACCGTTTCACGGTATACGAGTTGATGAGTTGTGGAAATTCATCACCGTCCATTTCTTGTAGTCTGAGAGCTCCTCCTGTCAATACTTCTTTGACAATAAACGGGCCTTCCCAGTTAGGAGCGAATTTTTCTTTGGCCTGATCTTGATTGTCAAGCATCTTCTTCAAAACCAAGTCATGTTGTTTAAATTGCCATAGCCGGACTTTTTTGCTGTAGGATCTGGCGATCCTTTGCTGATATAGCTGACCATGGAAGATAGTTGCGGTTCGCCTTTCGTCTATCAAAGACAATTGGTGATACCTGTCTTATACCCATTGGTTTTCATCCAGCTGAGCGTCGATCAACACTCTGAGAGATTCCATCTCAACTTCTATGGGGAACCTTTGCTTCCATCCTATAGGTTAAAGTGTAGGGGTTGCCCGGTTGAAATCGCATTGTGGTCTGTAGGCTATAGAGTCGAGAAGGCGATAGGTTAGGCCAATCTTTGTGGTTGGTGACATCTTTTGCATAATCTTCTTGATATTTTTGTTAGCGCTTTAATGAAAGACCGTTCATCTTGGACGATAGATGTGAGTTAAGATGTTTGATGTGGAATCTCTTGCATAATTCCTCCATCATTTTTTGTTGTTGAGGTTTTGGCATTGTCGACACAATCACCTCGGTTGTCCATATCGACAAACGACATTATTTCTGATGAAAGCAATGATGACTTCTTTAGTGACCCTGGGGAAGGAGGCTGCTTCTACCCACTTGGTGAAATAGTCGATCATGGTGAAGATAAATCGGTGACCATTACTGGCTTTAGGCTCAATGGGCCCAATAACGTCCATTCCCCACATTGAGAAGGGCCAAGGCGAACTCATATTGTAGAGCTCCCGTGGAGGGGCGTGTATAACATTCCCATGAATCTGGCACTGATAGAATCTCTTGACGTGGTCGTTGCAATCAGCTTTGAGAGATAGCCAATAATGTCCTGTCCTGAGGACTTTCTTGACAAGGAGGGAGCCACTAATGTGGGGGCCACAGACTCCACCATGGATTTCATCCATAAGCCTTTGGGCTTGATCTTTGTCTAGACACCTGAGGAGACCTAGTCCTGCATCTCTTTTGTAGAGTGCATCTCCACTCAGGTAGAACTTCATAGCAAGTCGATGGATCCGTCTTTTCTCAGTCATGCTCACCTCTGTGGGTGTAGATTCATCTCGTAGATATTCCTTGATATGCTGATACCAAGGAGGTTGGATGGGAGGTAGCTCATCCGATACTTCTGCAATGTAATTCCCATAGGCTGGAGCCTTGTGCAGGGAAATTGTGACGCTTGGCAAGTGTTCCTTGTCTGATATGTGAATCAAGGAGGCCAAAGTTGCTAATGCGTCTGCAAAATCATTCCTATTATGAGGAACATGTAGAAAGTAGATTTCTTCGAACTCCGAAGCCATCTTCAAAAACCTTAGATGGTAAAGGCGTGACAAATGTAGTTCCTTGGTTAGATAGATTACGGTGGATTATCGATTACCAAGTACGAATCTCAAGGACGAGTTAACCGCTTGATGCCCATTGAGCAGGCAAGTTTTAGCCCCATGAGGCGACCTTCATACTCGGTAGTATTATTGGTGGCGACAAACCGTAATTTTGACAAGACGGGATCACGCTCTCCGTATCGAGATATTAGAATTACTCCAGCTCCAGAACCTTCCATGTTAACAGCTCCATCAAAATACATCCTCCATGATTTGCGCGTATCGTACTGATGGTGTTGCTGTACTGTCATTACTCCTTCATCGGGTAAATATGTTTCCAAGGGTTTGAAATCCCTTGAAGGTGCGGCGGCCAGTTGATCTGCGATTCCTTGACCTTTGATGGACTTTTGAGTCACATATACGATGTCAAATTATTATAGGATCAAATGCCATCTGAATAGCCGGCAATTCAACATGGGTTTGTTGAACACGTACTTGAGAGGATCCACGCGAGATATGAGATGGGTTGTGTGACCATGTAGGTAATGATGTAACCTCATGGAGGCCCATGCTAAAGCACAACACGTCTTCCCGATCAGAGTGTACTTGTGTTCACTGCTGCTGAACCTTTTGCTGAGGTAATAGATAGCTCGTTCTTGGCCTCTATCGTCTTTCTGTCCCCAAAGATCTGATTATGGCATTGTCACTACTGAGACGGTACTGTGAACAAGGGAACATCATCCTGGGTGGTACCAAGGCAGGAGCTTTGACTAGCTGTTTCTTGATTGTAAGGAAGGCATTCTCGCACTCATCATTCCATTTCATGAAGGAGTTCTTCCTTAATAACTTGAAGATTGGCTCACAGGTTGTTGTGAGTTGGGAGATAAACCTGCTGATGAAGTTGATCCTTCCCAAAAATCCCCGTATTTCCTTCTCTGTCTGAGGAATGGGCATTTCCGTGATGGCTTGGATTTTGGCAGGATCCAGCTCAATCCCTTTGTGGCTGACTAGATATCCTAGCAACTTGCCTGACTTGACACCAAAGGCACACTTAGCTGGATTCAATTTCAAGTTGTACTTACGCAACCTGTTAAACAACTTTCTGAGATGGTCTAGATGGTCATCCTCCTTCCAGGACTTGACAATGATGTCATCCACGTAGATCTCAATCTCTTTATGCATTAAGTCGTGGAAAAGAGCCATCATAGCTCGTTGATAAGTAGCTCCGGCATTGATGAGCCGAATGACAGTCGTCTATAGCAAAAAGTTCACCAAGGAGTGATGAAAGCAGTCTTCTCACGATCTTCCTCGGCAACCATGATCGATGGTACCCATAAAGCAATCAAACAAAGGAGTACATGTCGTATTGCGCAGTATTGTCAATGATGAATGTGGATAAATGGTACGGAAAGCTATCTTTTAAGCAAGCTTTGTTCAAGTCCCGGTAATCCACGCAAACTCACACCTTCCCTCCAGGTTTAGGCACGGGTACAATGTTGGATATCCACTCAGGATATGTAGACACCATGATGATCTAGGCTTGAAATTGTTTCATAATTTCTTCTTTCACCTTTAAACTCCACTCGGTTTTAATCGCTTTGAGCTTTTGCTTGGCTTGGCTTAAAATCCTCTTTAATGGGAAGGCGATGAAGGACAATGTCGATTGGATAAACCTACCATGTCTTCATGAGACCATGTAAACACATCCCGGAATTGGGTTAATAAGCGTAACCATGTCATTTTCGTTGGTTTGGGGTAAGGTGCGAACCAATCTGGATTAACTTAGGGCTTTCTAAGGTTAGAGATTGAAAGAAGTGGTTTGATTAAGGTTAGGTTTGGGTTTGTCTTTGACCCATTCTTGAATTTACGGAGGCACCTCAATGTTATCCACGGAGATCCATCAAGGTGAATTCATCTCTACATCAAAGGTACAATCCTTGTATAGGAGAGGCATAGTATCGCAAATCTGGTACATCTAAATTTAGAGTCTGAAACAAAATATGCTTTCACTTAGTATATATGAAATCGTTGATCATACACAATATTAGCATATCTATGGCAAAATAAAGCGCTAATCTTATGTCTGAAAAAAATAGCGATTATTGTATCTGCAGGCGAGAAAAAGAATTTTGCCGCTTTACCCTTGTCGACCAAAGTAAGGAATCTTTGTTCCAATTGGTAAAGGGTAAAATCCGGGTGGACCCATGATGATGGAGGATTGTCATCATCCTCCTTGTCACGAATAATGGCCATTACGTCGGGCAATCATCATCTGGGGTGTATCTATTGGTATGTTCATCATGAACGATGATGCGCATGCCGACATTATTCGGACAATGTTTTCCTTGATTCTCGCTCCTTTTCGATTGCGGGATCGGAATGACTATTTTCTTTTCCTCCACCGGTTTTGGCTTAGGAAATAACATGGCCATGACATTGGTGGCACGCAATTCTTTGGAGGTTGTGCGGACTCGGAGTTTGAAGGCGGCCGACGCCACATGGTTGAAGGTGAAGGAATCTGTTGATGCTTATGAGGATTCTGTGACTAGAAATTTGGCGAATAGCCTAGTCCAAATTGTTCCAACTTTCTTAGTTAATCGAATGGGGTCTTGGATACCTGGCCATCTTTACCCTGACCCTTGTCTGGCTTATGACCCAACGACATCATTTCTTGAGTGGCTGAAATGTGGGGTTCGGGCAGTGGTGCTTCAATAGCGTGGTATTGGGTGTTGCTTATTTCAAAGCATGGCCCGGTGGTTCTACGTCTGCATTGGCATTAATGAGCGGAATGTCCGTCTTTGAGGAATCTCAGTTCAAGATTGGCCGTGACGAAGGCTATTGTTGATAATGTACTTCAATTATTGGTGAAGGGTGGAGGGGACTGCCCCTGCCATGTGGATCCATGGTCGTCCCAAGAGCAGGTTGTATCCCAAATCTATCTTGAGCACATGGAAGGATACGCAGAATGTATGAGGGCCAATTTTGATTAGCAGCTCAATTACTCCAACCGAGTTACGGCGGGCTCCATCAAAAGCTTTGATGATAGTATGGCTACTCCGAATTCGGTTGAGATTGATATTCATCTTCACCAAGGTGGCATATGGGCGAGATATTGAGAGAGGAACCTCCATCTATTAAGACCCCGCTACCATATATCCAGGAAGACAAGACCAATAATGTGTAGCGGCTTGCAATGACCGATCCCTTCGGATGATATGTCATCATCGATGAAGGATATCACATTGTTGTTGAAAATGTGATCAACCATGTGTTGAAACTTTTTCGTATCCGCGATGTCGGGAGATGAAGCTTCTTCAGAACCTTTAACAAGACCTTAGGTGGTTCTCGGAGGTTAGGACCAAGTCCAAAATTAATATTTATGGTGGCGCTTCCTTGAGCTTAAGACCACCGAGGCTTCGTTATGACCCGGTAGCGGAGGAATTTTTCAATCTTCTCCATGGGTATTTTTCCCTTTGATTTGGTGGTGGGGTTCATCACCCGATGGGGAAGATACGATGGATTTTCCTTCGACAACTGCGGCGGTGGTATGTGAGGTGGATCCTTCACCTTCTCCATAATTCCACGGAACCCTTGCAAGCTAACAATAGGATATTGTGCTCTGCGCATGGCAAGTTAATTGGCTCGGGGGCGCCACTTTCAAAGGATTGCTTCCTCCTTTTGGTGAATTATCGGTGTTGTAAGTAAAGTATTAATCCTTGACTTGATGGATATAAGCGCTACCACACTTTTCCACTTAGTAGGGCTGCATTCTCACTTTGCATGTAACTTTGTGTCGTTATCGCCAAGCCTTGGTACACCTTTGTCGATTAGATTTTGAATAAGGTGGCGGAGTGCCCAAAGCATTCTTCGTCTTGTGTGCATGAGACTGGGAGTGGTATTGACATACTCCATCAAAGTTGTACCATCCCGAACGGGGGTTGATTGGAGGTAGAAGGGAACTGATCCTTCCTTCATTGATTAACATGTGAAGGATTTCCTCCATGGGTTGGCCCAAATAGGTGAATTCCCATTTGTTGGCGAAATCCCGACGGGCTTTGGCATTTGCTCTCTTCATCACTTTGTCTTCCAGCATTTCATTTTCTGAAAGGGACGAGGGAATATTCATGATGATTGGTAGGAGATTGGCATGCTCCTGGCTGATTAATTGCCGAGTCATTTGATGCTGATAAGTCACCAGTTCCGCCAATTGCTCAATTTGTTTGCAGAGAGCTTTCATCTTTCGTTCCATTGTGAACTGGAACTTAGCATAATCCCATCTGTCATCACCGTCTTTGATGGTGCAGGGGAATCTATTTGAAGTTGGAACTCATCCTTTGCTCCAATTAATCATGTTGACCTCTTCTTCTTTGTGTTGAGGAAGAGGGTTGTCTTGTACATGGAGCTGATCGGGTTTGGTGACTACAATCTCTCCGTTATCTATTAGGTCCTGGATCTTGTGTTTCAAGGCCCAACAATCCTGAGTATCATGTCCAGGTGCCCCGGCATGATAAGCACATTTCTAGCGACATTGAAACCCGTCCATTAGAATTTGGTTTGGTGGAAGAAGATCGTAATTTTTTCTTACGTGTTGTCGGAAGATTAAGAATGTTCTCGAGGGTATCCCCTAAGGGTGTAAACACTCGATGGCATTTGACTTCTCCACCTTTTAGTCTTTGGAGGGTTTGCATTTGTCTTTGGAAAGGGAGTGTAGTTTCTCCTTTGAATGGGCATACTTTGATTGCCTTTTTGCCCTGTAGTATCGTGGAAACATCTTCCTCTTTCTTTTATGGACCCTCAAGGGTTGTTCCCATAATTTCAGATTGGATGTGATCAAGAATAGCTTTGAGTGTGGCTAGGTCTTGAATCTTTCCGATTTCAACCCCATTTCACCCATCTCCCATGCTTAACCATTTCAGGAAAATGGTTTGCCGATCTTGGCTAAAACTCTCTCATAGAAGGAGCTTCTTGTATGTACATGAATGTCATGACCATTTACGATTCGACATGGCGGGGACTAACTTGGGGCGTGAGCGTCTCTCCACCTTTGAGCATACTCTACGAAAGACTCGTTAAGAAGCTGTTTCTTGATCTTTAATGTAATCTGATCGAGGAGCCATTTGAGTTTAAAAGCGTATTGAGTGAGGAAGGCATGTGCTAGCTCTTCCGGTTGTGGATTTTGGAGTTGTCTAATCTTGTGTACCATGAACGGGCTTCTCCAGTTAGACTCTTTTGGAACAATTGCATTCTGAGTTTTTCACCCTCTGCATAGGATCCCAGTTCTCCAATAAAGACTTTTAAATGTGTATAAGGATCCCCTAACCCGTCATATTTTTCAAAGTCAGGAGTTTTAAATTTTTCTGGATAGTGAACACCAGGAAAAATACATAGATCAGCATATGAAACACTCCCGTGTGTTCCAATTCCTTTGATAGCGCGAAGGGACTCTTCCATTTGGAGGACTTTCTTTTTGATGTCACAATTGTTTGGATCTCTAGTGGAATGGGCAGCATCCTGCGTTTTGTTGGTCATTTCCAACTGTGGCTTTGGTATGGTAATGACCGGAATTCCTCCTTGTGTGGAGGGCTCAGTATGTACGGGTATTTTTTGACCCTGTGTAGACTGGTGTAATTCTTTTAAAAGAACAGCCAAATCTATAATCTGTTTGCTTAACCCGTCGAATTCTTTGCGAGAAACTGGATTAAGTTCAGTCTGGTCGGATGACGACATGATTGACTGTAGGCCTGTTGCCTTTTTGGACTTTGACCGGGTAATAGGTCCGATTGATTCCCTGCGAAAGACTGGTATAGTTTAGTCCTTAGGGAAGGTGTATAATGACATGCTATGTGATGTGTCCATTTTAGGAATTTTATCCTGCAAAACGAGTGTCAGCTGTTTGTAGCATGTATGTGGACATATTACTTCATATTTCTCATTACATAGAGATAGATATGGAATGAAATTACAAGTAATTGTGTTTACAAGTAATCGAAATGAGAGCATGAAGAGACTTTCCTTCGTTTGGGTTTATCAGAGGCTGACCTATCTTAGGTTACTCTCGCGACTTTTTGGCATGAAGGTTCCCAAATCATCGCATGATCTACTAGGCGGGAAGTTAATCGGTCTTTTTCAATTTGGAGCGAATTTGGGTGGTACCTTTCCTGAGCCTCAGAGAATTAGTCTTCTCACGAGTCTAGTAATCAAACACCGACGGGATAGCCTCCTGGTGGAGGGACCACACAACATACATTCACATACATCGCGTCTCACCGTATGAAATGATGACATGTGCGAAGCACTAATATCATAAGCAGTTTATAGTGCGAACACTAACATCACACGCAGATATGATGTGAAGCACTAAGCTCAAACAAGACATGCATTCGTACACATTCATCCAAATGTAAATGCAACATCCACACATAAGCATATAATCAGTTTTGAAAAGACTGTGGTAGCGGCTTAAGTCCTCTTACTAGAGGTCCCCAGCAGAGTCGCCACCTGTCGACGTCGGGATTTTTGGGTGTCCCTTTCTGTTACTTGTTCTTTGGCGTTCTCATTTTAGGTGAGATTTGTTTGAAAAAACAAGTGAAAAAGGTCTGACATGTATAATGTCGATGATGGAACTGTTAAGAGTTGCCAGTTGGTTTTTTAAATGGTTGTACCAACACAACCGAGAAAAGGTTTGTACAATGACCCAGTGATGTGACAACGATATCTGGAATGTGCCAAAAGAGATTCGTTTAGGGTCCGGGGACTTGGTTATGCGGAGGGAAGGTGTTAGGCACCCCCCGACATCCGTGTTACCACGGTGACCGCCTCTTTTCAAGAAACTATTATATGAGTGTGTGTGTGTGTGTGTGGTGTCAATGATGTGTTTGTTATATGAAAGTTGTGCGAGGCCTCGTTGAACCTATATACACAAGTTTGAATTTATGTAAAAATTTGAGTTTTTAGCAAGATATGGCAATGATGTTTGATGTTTTATAAAGAGGTTTTTCAAACCACGATGCTCAACGAGAATTGAGACCTTTTACACCTCCATTTTTATTAAGTGAGTAATTTGAATTGATTTTATTTGGCCGGATGCGAGGCATCCGTATGAAAAATAATACATCCAAAAATAATGCCAACTTCCTCGTGGGTATGGAAACCATCGAGGAAATCTGAGACATCATGAGAATAATTTACAAAGTCGCTTACAATTTGAAAATGTCCATCACGGGAACCGAATCTAGATCCAATGAGATAAATCTGTGATCACATGATTCCTAGGCGCACAGAATATTGCAATTTATATAAAAGCAATAATCAGGTATATATATAAAAGCGGTAAATATATATATAAAGACAGGATCACCAACCACGAAGCACCTCCATGGGGGATCGAAAATGTAAATAAAGCTGTAGATACGGTCGACCGCCACGAAGGAAACTCCAGGCGGGACAGAATATAAATAAAGCTGTAAATGCGGTCAACTGCCACGAAGTAAACTCAGGCGGAGATTTAAATGTAAAGAAAGTCATAAAAGCGATCAATCGCCATATATAAGGTAACTCAGTGCAGGACAAAATATATATATATGCTCATCGAACATAGTTCGACCACAGTTCATATATATAAGTGTATATATATATATATAAGCGAGTAAACACACCAGACCGAAGTCTAGGCTCATCGAACAACGTCTGACACACAGTTGATATATATAAGTATATATATATATATATATATATAAAAGCAAATAAACGCACTGCATCAAGTCTCAGGCTCATCGAACAAAGTCCAACACTACAGTTAATATATATAATATATATATATATAAAGCGAAAGAAACGCTCGGGCATCAAGTTCAGGCTCATCGAACAAAGTCTAACACACAGTTGATATATATAAGTATATATATATATATATATTAAAGCAGTAAACGCTCCAGACCGAAATCTAGGCTCAATCGAGGCATAACTCAATAATGTTAGTCAATATATATATATATATATATATAATATATATACAGACTGGAATGAAACCACGGACCGAAGTTCGGGCAAAAGCAAGAAACACGACTCTCAACGTGCAGAAGGGTGTGTGCAAAGATGAAGAGAAAGACTCTAAAGTGTGTGAGAAGGCTTACAGCTAACTGATAAAAAAGGCTTCTATATCTTTAGAGTGGGTAAATACTGGGCTTTTGTGGGTACAAAAAAGGCTATATATAAGCTCACAGGCGTTTGAAAGTGAGAAAATACACTGTATGGCAAGTGCAGAGCAAATTGTGCAGGGTTTCCCCATCTTTTTTCTCTTAAAAATTAGCACCCCAAGCCTCTTATTTATAGGCAAAAGGTACCGCAGGTGTACCCGTGGCTCAGCCGCAGGTGTACTAGAGGCGGGTTGGGTCGGCCCGATTCGTCAGTCAGTCGATCGTCTCAAGCACGTGCACTCGAGCCTTTGTAATGTCCACTCGGATTTTGAGAAGTGCAATCCGCATCCGTTTTGAGGTATTCGGGACCTATTTTGGACCGCCGTTGTCGAGAGTTGTGACGATGGCATGGGATTAGAGTTTGTCTGAAGTCTTTGAAGATGGGGACGATGCCCTCCGGTCTTCAAGCTTCAACTTTCATCCGTTACCCACATTGATAGTCACTCGGGATTGGTTAGCCTTGTGGGACATTGTTGCGTATAGAGGCAGATGTGGCATCGTGTTGGGACGAGATGGCGATGTTGCCCCTCACCGATTATTCTTGTCGGATTGGGGCCGATAAGCGAGACGTTGCTCGAGACTTTCACCGAGATTGACCGCTTGCATTTGTTGAAGGTCCTCATTGTCATCTTTGAGGTGTGCCTGTCTTCCCGATGTTATTGCCAGATTGGCACAAAGATATTTTATTGTGAGTCTTAGAGATTTGAAGTCGATGGCATTTGAAACAAGCATTTCCGGGGTTATCTCAAATCGCATTCCTTGGGGTTATCACCAAGGTTGGTGGTTATTCCCATGGTTGGAACTAAGACTGGATACCTCGGGGTTATCTCCGAGATTAATCGGTCTTCTCCGGTGTGTGTTCGGTATTAGATCTGCAGTCTCGGGGTTAGATCCGAGGTTGAAACCGATTACTCTGATTACGATCCAGGGGTTGATCTTTGAACTTCGGCAGAGTTTTCGGTATGGATTTGGATTGTCTTTCAGGGTTCTCTCTTAAAAGACGAATCTGTCCTCCTGCAAAGTTAGTAACAGTAGTACAGAAAATTTCGAGTGTCTACATCTGGGTTGTTGGATCATGGATCCATAACATCTAGATGCATGAAAATCAAATTTTTAGTAACTATTCTTGAACCTTCAAGTGATGTCTGACAAGCTAATGTCAGATGATTTAGATCCTCCTATGTTTTTCTTTTGTGGTGTTTTACGTTATGGATCTAATCTGTGATATGTAGGCTATGATCTAAAACTGAAAAAAGTGTCAAAACATGTCTAGATCTCTTGCTATATGCAGTCAAACTACGTTGACCGACCACGAAAAGTTGATTCTGGGTAACCCAGAATATTTCCAGTGGTCTGACAACATTTTTAACGTCCCAAATCTTGCTTTATGTTAATGTTTTGGCCCATTTATCGTTTGTGCCTTGTAGCCTGACATGTAGTCTACATACTAAAGTCATCAGATCACTTATATCATAACTATAATGGAAGAAAATCGCGGTCAAATAAGCGTTGACCAACTGCCTTGGACAAATTCTAGAAAACCCAAATTCGTTGAAGAACAGTTCATGTCAGGTAGTTTGACCGGCCCAGATCTTGTGTATATAATGTTTTTATGTTGTTATGATGTTATGAAGTTGTACTCTGACATAAATACTACAATTGTAAACTTTTATATTACACCAAAAGATCTCAGAATGCTAAGATCAAAGGCTTGAAAGTAGGTACCTTGCATGTTCTTCATTTTTGGGTAACCCAGAAAATGAAGAACAAACCTGACATGATTTTGTGGGACTTAGATCTCTCAGATCTAATGTCTTATGTCCATGTAACGAGTTGATGATGGTAGTATTAAATTAGTACTATGATCGTAGAAAACTTTCAGGCCCAGAAATGTAACGAGCATGAATCAGTGAGTGGTCAAACCACCAGCCTCGAACACTGACATGCGTTTCTGGAAATCGTCAAGAACACCTATAGCGATGGGTCTATCGCTATAGGGCCCTTTAGCGACAGATAATTTCGAAAATTAATTAATTATTTCCGAAAATGATTATTTTAATTAAATAAATAGTTTTGAATTATTAAAAATACTAAATAAATTTCAAAAAATTATTTTACATTCGAAAAATAGTTTTTAATTATTTAGAGTATATTTCATAAATATTTAATATTTTTGGAATATAAATGGTATTTAATTTATTTAATTATAATATTAAATAAATGATTTAAATACATGAAAAATAATATTATGGTATAATAAAATATTTTAAGTTATTTTTAGTGACTTTTAATATTTTGTGATAAAATTCATTAATTAATCAATATTAATGATAATTAGTTTATTTAATGAATATATTAAATAAATTAAGGAAAAATTGAATTAATGCTTTATAAATCATATAAAAATGATTTAAGTGTTATAAAAATATTTTAAGTTATAAAATATAACTTTTGATATTTTGTCATGAAAATATTAATATTTTAATATTAAAAGCAATTATCGGATAATGAATTTAAGTGATTAAAATCATATAAATATGATTTTAAAGTATTAAAATACTTAATGATATTATAAATATATTATAATATTACGATGTATTTCATTAATATTTAATAATAAATAAATATTAATGATAAAAGAATTATGTGGTATTTAATTCATTTAAATACGTGTTTAATGATTGAAAATACACGATAAATAGTAATAATTATTTAAAAATTATTACGAGCTTACGAAAAATATTTCGACTGATATTAAAATTATCTGAGATAATTGTTAACTATTAAATCGGAGTTTAATTGAACTTAGACTCGATAAAAGTCCGACTAGACAGTCGGGACGTTAGAACTTTGTCGGAATCAAGATAGACTGTAATAGTTTGACTTGATACCGTGTCTTATGTGTGTAATAGACTAATAGGGTTATGTGTTATGTGATATGTGTTTAGGTTATTCTGTGTGTATATATATATATAATAGTATTAAATTGTGATGATATTATTCTAATATTGGAGATATATATTACTAATATTAGGTCTTCGGATAAGGCGTTATAAATTGTGTTGCGGTAATCAACGGCTCAGGCAAGTTTTTTTTACTTAACTCTATTAAGAGTTATTTTATTCGGATAAGCTTATGGTTAATCATTGCTGGTTGCCATGAATTTTACTCATACATATTGCAGATATAAGTCGGTATGAAAGGTCGATCACCTTCATTACCAATTTGG
This sequence comes from Panax quinquefolius, assembly GCA_020205615.1. Taxonomy (NCBI): domain Eukaryota; kingdom Viridiplantae; phylum Streptophyta; class Magnoliopsida; order Apiales; family Araliaceae; genus Panax; species Panax quinquefolius. The sequence goes on along the minus strand of CM035167.1, from coordinate 93,174,486 downwards.
TTCGGATATATTTGTTCATATATAATACTTGTTCGGTCATAAATTTGTTCCTGCTAGTTCACAATTATATTGTTGAATTATAGCCAGCCAATTATTCTGACTCTTTCAATCATGATATATCGTTATATTATTGAACTTCAACTTGTTGGGCAATTTTATGATCACCCTTGCTATATCATGATAAAACATTGCAGATTAAGGCGAATATGTCGGATACAAGGAAAGGTCCAAGATAGTTCCAGCTTTAGTTTACATTTGTAGTTAGAATTGTAATAGTAATGTATATAATGTTATTGTAAGTCAAGTAAGTTATGAAATGTGTATTAAGTTAAGGTTACTCGACCTTGGGGAATAATGTGTAATGTATTGTATAAACAATTTATGTTTATATCTTTCGCAAATATAGTAATAGTGATAGAATGATCGAACCGGATCCGAGGTGATTTAGGACCTGGATTCGGGGCCATCACAGTTGGTATCAGAGCTGTAGGTTATGAACCTTAGGTAGTGATACCTGAGACTAATAACCGCAGTGATTAGGATAAGTACTAACTCAAATAGAGTTAGTTGGTCAGTAAGATTTAAAGACGAATCTCGACGAGTTATAAGATACAGAGTTCCCTAACTCTGATAATAAAGTTGAACAGTAGTGAGGAATAGATAGAGTCTAAAAGACAAAGTGCAGTGATAGAAGATCGTAAAACAAAATGATCAAGATATAGAAATGAATCGTAATATATACGATGAGATCACTCCGTGACCTGATAAGGTGACAACAGAAAAAAGAATCAATCTCATGATTGGAAAGTTTACAGCAATGATTGCTGTGTCAGTTGTACTATGAATTAGTACAAATTCAGGAAAGGATTATGAATACGAGTTAAATGAAATTCGTATTGAAAAGGGGGTTAGTGTTAGGTGGGGATTCAATTGAGGATTCATGTCGGCAGCTGAGTTGTATGATTCCTTGTGTGGGCGGGGAATTGTACTTGGTGTAATAACTACTTAGTTCTAACAATGATAATCATTGAAATGTTTGTGTCGCGCTATTTGCTATATGCATGTTAAGAGGGTGATTCTTTTCTCATGTGTATAATAGATAGATAGGTCATAGGTAGAGGATAAAAGGTTAAGTACGAGTTCTTAAAACTCATACTTATGTGACATGCTTGACTCATAGTTATATGAAATGTTTATGAACCCCTCAGCGAATGGACGCCAAAGGTCTTACTAGGACAAGTTCTTAAACTCATATGATTGTGGTAATTTATGGACTCATAAGTGTGGTTTTACGAACTGGGTATAGTTGTGTGTAAATGGAGTATTAAAGACTATAGGAACAGATAGATTGTTAAGCAACTGATTATTAGTGAAGAAATAAGTTTTCCAAAACTCCTAGCTATATGCTAGACTTCGAAATTTTGACATCGAGCTAAATACGCACTATGTGCCTTTAAAAAAAATGTGTAGACTCATAATCATTTTTGAAACGGTTTAAAGTATAGTCTATGCTACTTATTTCAGCTAGACGCAGATGATTTGAAATATCAAAATTTATTTTATTTATCACTCATGTACCATGTAACCTGGTGCAGAGATGATAAAAAGTGATGGAGTTGTAAATACAGGAATACTTAGTGTGAATTTGATCTAAAATCGTTATTCCACTATTGTATGATGTGTTATTGTATGATGTGTTATGACAAAGTCATACAATGATAGCATCCTCAAACGGACTGTTAATACAGTACGGCATCATGACGTCATTCTCGAAAATATTTTCAAAAATTTTAATTTGCCAACGGGGTTTGGATACACCTATATAATTCGATTGAATTGAATTATTGATATGAGTCTATGATATTCGATTCAGCTAGACTAATGTTATGAAAAACTCTAAGTGTTCATTGAAATAAATTTTTCGAACCAAATTATTTTGGTGCGGAATCCAATAAGACTGAGGTAGAATTTTTGTGCCTTTGGCAGAGATGAGAAACAGAGTCGAGTTGACAAAGACTTAATAAATGTGACATACATCTTTGGATTAATTACCCACTATGTCCGTAAGTTATAACGGTTTACGGATGAATTTCCTATAACCTTTGCGAAAATGACAGACAATAGTCTGTAAAACCCCTCAGCAAAATTTGAAAATTTTTACTCTTGTGAGTGGTGTATTGGGTAGCATGTGATGCTGTGTATGCATGGTATAAGCAGTATGGTGTAAGGTGTAAGGTAAATTTCGGGGACGAAATTTTTAGAAGAAGGGGTGAATGTCACAACCCGAGAATTTTGAATATTTTTAAAAAATTTTGTTATTGATTCAAGGTTCAAAATTAGAACCTAGACAGAAAATAAGTGTATGCGTTTGATATTTTTAAGAAGGAATTTTGAGGATTTCAAAATTCTGTGAAGGATTTAAGTGAATTATTCAGGATTAAGGAAATGTGTGAATATGTTTTGTGTATATGTGTACAGTATGTGGTTAAGGGTCAAGGGTTGACCAGATAAACGATATCTGTAACAAACCCTAAGTATATATTAAGAACGTCAACGTTCGGTTAGAAAACCTTAGCGATTAATAAGAAAAACCCTAGAAACCGGTTCTGGAAACCCTAATTTCAGTTCCGGGAATCCGAAACCCTAATTTGGTGCATGAAACCCTAAATCGAGAACTTAATGGGGTAAGTGTAAATAATTATAGGATTAATTAGGGTTAATCTTAAAAATTGGTTACAAAACCCTAATTCCAAATTTGAAACCCTAATTACGGATTTGAAACCCTAATTTATAATTCGGGGAAAACCTAAGTGTTAATTTAATACTTTTAATGTTAATTAGGATATATTACTTCTAATTTTCAAGATTAAGTAATTAGAAAACCCTAATCTAATTACAAAATTTAATTTCTAATTTAGAAAAATTAATTTTCTATTAGAAACCCTAATTTAGGGTTATAAACCCTAATCCGTGATTTAGACCCTAATTGCTAAATTAGCTATTTTAATTAGGAAATGTTAATCCTAATTAGTAAGATTTAAAGTATGATTAAGAAATTTTAATATAATTAGAAAATTTTAATTATAATTTAAAAATATTAATTTTTCTATTTTTGAAAATCTAAATTTGGAAATTCTAGAAATTAAATTGCAAACTCTAAAATTTTCCAAACCCTAAATCTTAATTTTTCTCAAACCCTAAACCCTAACCAAACCCTAAGGGTTTGGGACAATGTCCAAATTGCCATTAAATTCAAAGTGGAAATGACTAAAATGCCCTTTTGTGCATTATTGGATGTTACTTGCAAATCTAGCCAAAGATGGAGTTGGTGAGCAATTATATATGAGCCATGTGACTTAAATAACAACAACCAGCCGAAATTTGGCCAGATCATAGCAACAAGGCAACAAATATATTATTTTAAAGAGAGAGAAAGCCACTTGACATTTCATTTTTCTCCAAGACCCTCTCTCTCTCTAGAAATTCGGGAGTTAGAGTGAAGAAGAGTGAGAAACTAAAGCCATGATCATTTCATAGCAAGCCTAGATCAGATCACAAGGTCAGAATCAAGATCAAGCCTTAAAAGTGGTAAGAACCCTAAATTTCAAAAATCTTGTGATCTTGTGTTAATGTTGTTGTTTGTTGGTTAGATATGTGTTAGATGGTGTCTAGAAGTGATCTGGGTTGTTGGATCATGGATCCATAACATCTAGAGGCATGAAAATCAAATTTTTAGTAATTGTTCTTGAACCTTCAAGTGATGTCTGACAAGCTAATGTCAGATGATTTAGATCCTCCTATGTTTTTCTTTTGTGGTGTTTTACGTTATGGATCTAATCTGTGATATGTAGACTATGATCTAAAACTGAAAAAAGTGTCAAAACATGTCTAGATCTCTTCCTATATGCAGTCAAACTACGTTGACCGACCACGAAAAGTTGATTCTGGGTAACCCAGAATATTTCCAGTGGTCTGACAACATTTTTAACGTCCCAGATCTTGCTTCATGTTAATGTTTTTGCCCATTTATCGTTTGTGCCTTGTAGCCTGACATGTAGTCTACAGACTAAAGTCATTAGATCACTTATATCATAACTATAATGGAAGAAAATCGCGGTCAAATATCGTTGACTAACCGCCTTGGACAAATTTCGAAAACCCAGATTCGTTGAATGTAAGACCCCAACTTATTATTAATGAAATTTAATTTTCTATTTATTATTTTTAAATAGTAAGGGTTGATTTGATTAATGTGGATAGTTAGGGTTAAATACGCAAATATTTCAAAATAAGCAAGTGGTTATAAAATATTCATCATTGTTTTGGGAATATTCGTTTGGTCGTGGAATATTCAGATCTTGGGAATATTCGTGACGACCACAGCAAAACCATGTGTGGCCCCTATAACTGAAAGCGATTGGATGAGGAAAACGAAAAATATAAGTTGTTTAAAAATAACGCAGTAGTTGTTACCAAGTTATATATCGTTGGAATACCCGTGGTTAAAAACACACTAATACGCCGTTGTTGAACAAGAAGATACCAGTATTGCACCAATTATCGATTCTTACGTAAGAAGGCACTACTCAATAATTGTTAAAGAATTATCGCTCATTATTTTATTTTATTGATTCAATAATTGTCATGCGTTGATATTTTATATTGTCGTTGTTTCAATAATTGTCATTACACAAGATTTTCCATTATCTGAGCAATAATTCATATTATCCGAATAATATTATTAGAAAACATTATTGGCAATGTCTAGAAAGTTCGCTCTAAGGAGAGGTTTGGTCACCTAATCAATGCCAAGCCAAGTGAGAGATCCTTATTGGAAAGCCCCTTTTTCCGGAACCCGCCGGTTGTCAATATTGTGATCCCGTAATATTATTTGTGAATAATTAATTATTCGATTCATATGATGAGGAAAATATTGATTTTATATGGATATAGATGGAGAAAATTTTAAAATGACAATTGTTGAAAATTAATATTTTATCTTTTTCCGATAAAATAATTCATTTAAATATATTATTTTAATAATATGTTGATGGTGATATTTTTACAATAAATTCATGGTTTATAAATAGATGAGGTGGAAGAGAGAAGATAGAATTGGAATTATTTAATAATTGTAAATATTTAATATATATATATATATATATATATATATATATTTATGTGTGTGTGTGTGGAAGAAGTGGTGGGGTAAGAGAAGAAAGGGGGAAGAGAGAGAGTTAGTGGAGAATTATGGGAAAGGAAGAAAGAGAAAGGAAGAGAAGGAAATTAGAAAACTTATCCAGATGCTTTGATTTTGGTCATTTTTCGCTTGGAATTTGGAAAAATTTCTTCAGAAGTTGTAGAGAATTGATTTCAAAAAAGTAATGGATATAGAATTCAGATTTTTCGATAACCGGTTTATTTTCTATGAATTGTTGAAGTTTCGTAAAATAAAATAATTTTTATTAAATGAGTAGGGCCCCACTTTTTGGTTGGTAATTGAATGCATGTCTTTGAATTATTTTTTGTTCAAGAGTGGAGGTCTGCTTTTGGTCATTGATTTTCCAAGGAGGAGGCGAGAATAATAATAATAATAATTTATTAATTTAGTCTCCTTTCATGCGTTCTAAGCATTTTCCTATAAATAGTGCTTAGGTTAGAATTGAAAATCACACCGTAAACTCAAGTTTTCTCTATTTCTCTCTATATTATCGAGTTTATTCTTGTGAGTATTTTGAGTATACTTTGAGTATTGCTATACGGTGCAAGTTTAAGTCATAGCCTATATATTAAATTCAATTTAGAAGTACTAATCTTTCGAGGTAAGGATGTTAATTTCTTCTCAAATGATATTATTTCTTCAATATCATTATGTCAAATATTGGTTGGAACTTTTTATCAAATTTGAAACTTTTTTCACGTCGGAGTTACTATTCATGAGTTACTATTCACGAAGTTACTATTCATGAGTTACTATTCACGAAAGTTACTATTCAGTAGTACTATTCATGAAGCGTGAAGATGATTTTTTTTGTGGAATTTCTATCTTTTGGTGTTTGAGTTACTATTCACGATACTCAAGACTATTCACGATACTCTGACTATTCATCTAAAAATAAAACTTCTTCTTTTTGTCCAAAATATCTATTCTCGGATACTAGCTTTGATCAGATCCATGTTTTGATCATTCTTGAATTTTACACCACTATGATTATTTTTGAGGTATTTTTGAACATGGATAAAACAAAGTACTAATCCTTAATCCTTAAATCCTTGTCATTTTGTTTCATCGGATTCGCTTTTTTAAAAATATTTTCATCATCCTCGCCTTAAATGATGATATTATTGAATATCTTTGGCCCAGTAAAGAAAAGATGAATGATTTTTCAAGAATATCTTTGGTCAGAAAGCAAAAGATGAAAAGCAGTGTTTAAATGAAACATGATTAATCGATGAATATCTTTGGCCCAGTAGAAAAAGATGAATATTTGATTCCAGATGTATATTGATGGATGTTACAGGATAAAAGATAGACATTGAACTTTTAAATTCATACATAGAAGATAGTAGTTTGCATTCTCTACTTAACTCTTCTAATGAATTATTATTTTCGCCATGTAATATTGATTTAAAATTTGTTGTCTATCAGATTCTATTAGATTTTTCCCCGTTGAAGACTAACGATAATTTGTTGTATATTATCTTAGTCATAATATTCTTTATCGAGCTAGTTGAGCTCACCCTTTTCCTTTTTGTTCCATTTTTCTCGAGGAGGCTAGAATATAGCGAGTAGTTTAGCCAAAAAATGGAATGAAGGTTCTAGAGAGAGTTGTTTAGTAGTCCTCACCATTTTTGTAAAATAATGTATCAATAAATGTGATGAGGATTTATTTGAGTATAGATATTGTCTGTAAGATAATATTTGTATTTAAACTCACAGCTTTTCTTGTTGTAATAATAAAGTTGTAGTTGTTTCTATACCATGTATTCGACAACTCGTAATGGGTGATGTATACCTATTTTGGGGGCGCCACGCTTGGTATCGAGCTTAGGATATGATCTCCCATGAGATCTGGGAATAGAACTAGAGGGGAGAGACGAGTAAATCCTTCGCTAGTGTGTCCTACCTAAGCTTATTTGTTAGTTGGTCAAGATATAGGGATATTATGTGATATATTGATTTCCTTAATTAACCCTTGTTTTATGACAAGATTTGAGAATGTCGATCGAGAATATTAACAATGGAAATGAGACCGTGGAGACGCTCAGACTCACCAACGAGGAGAACGCAACAGTCGGGCAATGTTCCTCCCGTGAACAACACCATCGAAAGCAGATGATGAACGAGGGATGTTTAGAAGTTTTTTGCGTTCATGCAAAATCGCATTTAGGAGACTCGTGTTCAAAATACAGGAGGAAATGATAGCAATTCACTCAAGTTGTCACAAATGCAAGCTTCAAAGAGTGGGACCACCGTAATTTAAGGGAAAGCCGATCCGATCACCATGAAACACGGGTCAAACAAATTACCAAGATATTCGATGTCTTGGGATGCACGGAGGAACAGAAGGTTCCATTCGCCACCTTTATGTTCCGTGGCGAGAAAGGCGTATCATCGGTGGGAGTCTGGAAGCGCACTCCATCCACCGCAGACTCAAAGATGTCTTGGGAGACGCTTCAGAACTATTTAATGACAAATACTTTCCGAAAGTGTTCATTATATGAAAGAAGTGGAGTTTATTAGACTCGAGCAAAACAAATGACGACGGTGTCTCAAAGACGAGGCAAAGTTTGCAGAGTTATCCGTGTTCAGCACCTCATTTGGTGGAGAATGAGGAACGATGACGCGGATGTTTCTTAGAGGTTTGAAACCCTAAGATACGCCAAGATCTCATTTCTCATAATTTTTTCTCTATTCAGATGTTGTAAAAGGCTCAATTATTAGAGCGAGATAACGAGTACGGCCAACCGAGGGACCACAAACCAGGATCGCACTGTAGATAGTAGTCAATGTAATAATGATAACCAAACGGAGAAAGAAACAGACGGACAAAAATGGTAACCCACTGGTGGTAATCATGGCCATGAAAATAGAAGAAGCGAGTCAGAGGAGATTTTAAAAGAGGAGATTTAACAATGACTATATGAAGACGACAAGGTTTAGCAAAGAATCGGTTCTAAGTGGAGGAGAACCACCACCGGCCATATGTTATAAATGCGGAAAGAGGGACATATCACCAAACCGCCCACAACAGTTCAAGGTATGCTATAATTGTGGAAAGGAAGGACATATCGCCGAGATCAGACAAGAGAATAAACCTAGTTCAATGGGGACGGTGACTCAAAAGATCGTCCCTGTAAAAGTCAAAGTCAACGATTCCGGAAGAGCGTTTGTTGTGATCGGTCATAATGCGAGGAACCCAAACGAGGTGATCACGGGTAAGCTATTTATAAATTTTGCGAAGTTTATACCTTACTTGATACCGGTATACCCATTCATTTATCTCTCCCGCATGTGCTCAACGCTTAAACTTGATTCCGGAGAAATTAGACTTTGACCTATCTCGTGGAAACTCCGTTAGAGAAACTTTCATCACATCCATCGCTTATAAATCTTGTTTGATTCAAGTTGGCACCATTACCTTACTTGTTGACCTTATCTCTTTAAAGATACTTGCTTTTGATGTGATTTTAGGGATTGATTGGTTAACTACTCATCATGCCAAAATTGATTGTTTTCGTAAGGTTGTTAGTTTTCATATTCCTAACCAAACCCGTTGTATTTAATTCAAGCAACTAAACCATTAAAATCAATCATCGTCATATCTAATCATAAAGCTATTCGCTTATTGAAAAACGGATGTCAAGCTTTCTTAGCCCATGTTATGGATTTGAATAAAGACACGCCAAATTTGAATAATATTCCCGTTGTTATCGACTTTCCCGACGATTTCAAGAACTTCCCTGGCTCACCCCCGTAACGTGAAGTTGAATTTTTATTGATCTTGAACCCGGCACAAAGCCCATTTCTAAAACCCCATATCGAATGGCTCCTATTGAACTTCAGGAGTTAAAGGTCCAACTATGTGAATTGTTGGACATCGGTTTCATTCTGGCCCCAAGACATCTCCTCGGGGTGCCTCGCTTTATTTGTAAAGAAGAAAGACGGAGTATGCGATTTTGTATCGACTATCGGAATTGAACCATGTCACCATCAAGAATAGGTATCCTCTACCTCGTATTGATGACTTGTTTGACCCAATTGTAAGGGGCACAATTCTTTTCAAAAATCGATCTTCGCTCGATATCATCGGTGAAGATTAGAATCGAGGATATTCCAAAGACCGCCTTTAGAACCCTGCAGACGGGCATTATGAATTTTAGTCATGTCTTTCTTGATTGACTAATGCTCCTCGCGGCTTTCATGGATATGATGAACCGAGTATTCAAGGAATATTTGGATCAATTCGTTGTTGTCTTTATTGATGACATCCTTATATATTCCAAAAGTCGTGAAGATCATGAGCAACATTTGAAGTCGGTACTCCAAAGGCTTCGTGAAAACAAACTATATGCCAAATTGAAGAAATGCGAAGTTCGCTTGAGGAAGTAGCATTCCTTGGGCACGTGGTGTCGAAAACATGGAGTATCCGTGGATCCCGCCAAGATTGAAGCAATACAAAGTTGGGAGCAACCAAGTCGGTGGATCAAGCACGTAGCTTTTTGGGCTTAATGGTTATTATCGGAGATTCGTGGAAGGGTTTTCTAATCGCTACTCCATTAACTCGCCTAACTCCTAAGGATACAAAATTCGCTTGGAGTGAAGAATGCGAGAAGAGTTTCAAGAGCTTAAGAGGAGACTTATTTCTAAGACTGTTTCTAACAATACCATCGGTTCGGATGGATTTGTTATCTACAAATGATGCTTCGTGCAAAGGGTTAGGATGTGTTCTCATGCAACGTGGGAAAGTCATAGCCTATGCCTCGCGACAACTTAAAGAGTATGAGAGGAATTATCCTACTCATGATCTAGAGTTGGCAGCAAATGCTTTTTGCGCTTAAAGATATGGAGGCACTATCTATATGGGGAGAAAGTGGAGATATATTCGCACCATAAAAGCCTTAAATATTTCTTCACTCAAAAAGAACTCAACACGCGCGACAATGACGCTGGCTCGAGCTATTGAAAGACTACGACCACACTATTCAATACCATCCCGAAAAGTTTAACGTGGTAGCCGACGCGTTGAGTAGAAGAAGATCATATGCGTGAACGAGTGCGATGATGTCAAATATACGACAGAGCCAACTTTAATAGAAAAGTTAAGGTTGCTCAAGCCACCGAATCTTGAAATGATGCATATGAAGAAGAAAGTACAAGAAGGAGCTATTCCTAAGCTTAGAATTGATGAAGAAGGAATACTTGAGTCCACTCTAGACTTTGTGTTCCTAACGACTCTGATTTGAAGTACAAGATTATGATGGAGGCACACAATACACCATTTGCAATCCATCCTCGAAGTACTAAATGTATCGTGATCTTCTACATACATTTTGGTGGAACAATATGAAGAGAGAGATTGCAAAGTTTATCTCAATGTGTTTAACTTGTCAACGTAAAGCGCGAGCATCTAGTACCTAAGGGTCCGCTGCAACCACTTGAGATTCCAAATGGAAGTGGGAACACATTACCATGGATTTCGTTACGGGTCTTCTTCCTACGGCTTTCAAGGCATCAATGCTATTTGGGTTATTGTTGATAGATTAACCAAGTCCGCCATTTTTTGCCGACACGGAGACTTATTCCTTGAACGTCTTGCTAGTATGTGACGTGAATGAGATTGTGAGGTTGCATGGCATGCCTCAGATCCATAGTTTGGATCGTGACCCAAGATTCACTTCAAGATTTTGGGTTAGCTTTCAAAAAGCTATGGGCACGGATTTGCGATTTAGTTCTAAGATACCATCCCCAAACGGAGACGGACAATCAGAGAGGACTATTCAAACTCTTGAAGATTTATTAAGACTCGTGTCCTAGACTTCAAGGGCGTTGGGATAAGTATTTACCATTGGTGGAATTCTCCTACAACAACAAAGCTTATCGTGAAAGTATAGGTGTGGCTCCATTCAAGCATTATATGGATGAAAATGTCGCTCTCCAATATGTTGGGATGAGGTGGGTGAAGCAACATTGTTGGGACCCGAAGTTAGTACGTATTGACTCACCGAAAAGATCCAAATGATTCGACAACGATATAAAACGGCACAAGATCGATAAAAAGAGTTATGCGGATCTTCATCGAAAGGACGGGAATTTAGTGGGGGATCATGTATTATCATGAAGTTGCTCCATGGAAGGGAGTTACAAGATTTGGGAAGAGAGGAAAGCTCAATCCACGATTTATTGGTCCATTTCAAATTCTTGACCGAGTAGGAAATGTAGCCTATAGACTCAAGTTACCTCCAAGTATGTCTCGTGTTCATAATGTGTTTCATATATCCGCATTTCAGAATATGTGAAAGACCCAACCACGTTATAGAGTTAGAACCGGACGAGATAGTCAAGACCTAACGATGAGGAGGTATTGCCAAGATTTTGGATAGAAGGAGCATGTCCCACGCCAAGAAAGGTCATACCACAAGTTAAAGTTTTGTGGAGGAATCATGCTATAGAGGAAATGACCGGGAATTGAAACGAAATGAAAGCGAGGTATCCTCACCTTTTCAAACACTGTGTACGTACGCCAATTTCGAGGACAAAATTTCATAAGGAGGGGAGGTTGTAAGACCCCAACTTATTATTAATGAAATTTAATTTTCTATTTATTATTTTGAAATAGTAAGGGTTGATTTGATTAATGTGGATAGTTAGGGTTAAATACGCAAATATTTCAAAATAAGCAAGTGGTTATAAAATATTCATTGTTGGTTTGGGAATATTCGTTAGTCGTCGGAATATTCAGATCGCTTGGGAATATTCGCATTTATTTGACACAAGTACCATGTGTGGGCCCTATAACTGAAAGCGATTGGATGAGGAAAACGACAAATATAAGTTGTTTAAAAATAACTACAGAAGTTGTTACAAGTAATATCGTTGGAATAATTCGGTGGTTAAAACACACTAATACGCCGTTGTTGAAAAAGAAGATACCAGATTGCACCAATTATCGATTCTTACGTAAGAAGGCACTACTCAATAATTGTTACAAAGAATTATCGCTCATTATTTTATTTTATTGATTCAATAATTGTCATGCGTTGATATTTTATATTGTTGTTGTTTCAATAATTGTCATTACACAAGATTTTCCATTATCTGAGCAATAATTCATATTATCCGAATAATATTATTAGAAAACATTATCGCAATGTCTAGAAAGTTCGCTCTAAGGAGAGGTTTGGTCACCTAATTGCGCGCCAGTAAGGAGAGATCCTTATTGGAAAGCCCCCTCTTTCCTGGGAACTGCCTGGTTGTCAATATTGTGATCCTGTAATATTATTTGTGAATAATTAATTATTGATTCATATGATGAGGAAAATATTGATTTTATATGGATATAGATGGAGAAAAATTTTAAAATGACAATTGTTGAAAATTAATATTTTATCTTTTTCTGATAAAATAATTCATTTAAATATATTATTTTAATAATATATTGATGGTGATATTTTTACAATAAATTCATGGTTTATAAATAGATGAGGTGGAAGAGAGAAGATAGAATTGGAATTATTTAATAATTGTAAATATTTTAATTATATATATATATATATATATATATATACGTTATGTGTGTGTGTGTGGAAGAAGTGGTGGGGGTAAGAGAAGAAAGTGGGGAAAGAGAGAGTTAGTGGAGAATTATGGGAAAGGAAGAAAGAGAAAGGAAGAGAAGGAAATTAGAAAAACTTATCCAGATGCCGATTTTGGTCATTTTTCGCTTGGAATTTGGAAAAAATTTCTTCAGAAAGTTGTAGAGAATTGATTTCAAAGTGTAATGGATATAGAATTCAGATTTTTTCCGATAAAAGGGTTTATTTTCTATGAATTGTTGAAGTTTCAAAAAATAAAATAATTTTTATTAAATGAGGTGGCCCCACTTTTTTGGTTGGTAATTGAATTGCACATGTTTGAATTATTTTTTTTTCAAGAGTGGAGGGTGCTGAATCATTTTTGATTTTCCAAGGAGGAGGCGAGAATAATAATAATAATAATTTATTAATTTAGTCTCCTTTCATGTGTTCTAAGCATTTTCCTATAAATAGGTGCTTAGGTTAGAATTGAAAATCACACCGTAAATCAAGTTTTCTCTATTTCTCTCTATATTATCGAGTTTATTTTGTGAGTATTTTGAGTATACTTTGAGTATTGCTATACTCTGCAAGTTTAAAGTCAAGACTATATTCCCAGTGTTCAAATTTTAGAAGTACTAATCTTTCGAGGTAAAAGGATGTTATTTTCTTCTCAAATGATATTATTTCTTCAATATCATTATGTCAAATATTGGTTGGAACTTTTTATCAAATTTGAACTTTTTCATGTTGAGTTACTATTCATGAGTTACTATTCACGAAGTTACTATTCATGAAAGTTACTATTCACGAAGTTACTATTCACGAGTACTATTCATGAAGCGTGAAGATGTTTTTTTTGTGGAATTTCTATCTTTTGGTGTGTTTGAGTTACTATTCACGATACTAAGACTATTCACGATACCAAGACTATTCATCGAAAAATAAAATTTCTTCTTTTTGTCCAAAATATCTATTCTCGATACTAGCTTTGATCAGATCCATGTTTTGATCATTCTTGAATTTTACACCACTATGATTATTTTTGAGGTATTTTTGAACATGGATAAAACAAAGTACTAATCCTTAATCCTTAATCCTTGTCATTTTGTTTCACCGGATTCGCTTTTTTTAAAAATATTTTTCATCATCCTCGCCTTAAATGATGATATTATTGAATATCTTTGGCCCAAAAGTAAAAAGATGAATGATTTCAAGAATATCTTTCGCCCAGTAGTGCAAAGAGATGAACAGTGTTTAAATGAATATGACTAATCGATGAATATCTTCGCCTCAGAGTGTAAAAGATGAATATTTGATTCCGTATGTATATTGATGGATGTTACAGGATAAAAGATAGACGATGAACTTTTAAATTCATACATGTAAGATAGTAGTTTGCATTCTCTACTTAACTCTTCTAATGAATTATTATTTTCATGTAATATTGATTTAAAATTTGTTGTCTATCAGATTCTATTAGATTTTTCCTCGTTGAAGACTAACGATAATTTGTCAGATATTATCTTAGTCATAATATTCTTTTATCGAAAGCTAGTTGAGCTCACCCTTTTCCTTTTTGTTCCATTTTTTCAGAGGCTAGAATATAGCGAGTAGTACTTAGCCTGGGTATGGAATGAAGGTTCTAGAGAGAGTTGTTTAGTAGTCCTCACCATTTTTGTAAAATAATGTATCAATAAATGTGATGAGGATTTATTTGAGTATAGATATTGTCTAGAAGATAATATTTGTATTTAAACTCACGCTTTTATTGTTGTAATAATAAAGTTGTAGTTGTTTTATACCATGTATTCGACAACTCGTAATGGGTGATGTATACCTATTTTGGGGCGCCACAGTTGGTATCGAGCTTAGGGATATGATCTCCAATGAGATCGGGAATAGAACTAGAGGGGAGAGACGAGTAAATCCTTCGCTAGTGTGTCCTACCTAAGCTTATTTGTTAGTTGGTCAAGATATAGGGATATTATGTGATATATTGATTTCCTTAATTAACCCTTGTTTTATGACAAAGATTTGAGAATGTCGATCGAGAATATTAACAATGGAAATGAGACCGTGGAGACGCCTCAGACTCACCAACGAGGAGAACGTGCAACAGTCGGGCAATGTTCCTCCCGTGAACAACACCATCGAAAGCGATGATGAACGAGGGATGTTTAGAAGTTTTTTGCAGCTTCATGCAAAATCGCACGAGGAGACTCGTGTTCAAAATACAGGAGGAAATGATAGCAATTCACGGGTTGTCACAAATGCAAGCAGCTTCAAAGAGTTGGGACCACCGAATTTAAGGGAAAGCCGATCCGATCACGGCGGAAACATGGGTCAAGCAAATTACCAAGATATTCGATGTCTTGGGATGCACGGAGGAACAGAAGGTTCCATTCGCCACCTTTATGTTCCGTGGCGAAGCGCATCATCGGTGGGAGTCTCAGGAAGCGCACTCCATCCAACCCGCACTCAGCATGTCTTGGGAGACGTTTCAGAACTATTTAATGACAAATACTTTCCCGAAAGTGTTCGGCTATATGAAAGAAGTGGAGTTTATTAGATCGAGCAAAACAACATACGACGTTGTCTCAAAGACGAGGCAAAGTTTGCAGAGAGTTATCCGTGTTTGCACCTCATTTGGTGGAGAATGAGGAACGATGACGCGGATGTTTCTTAGAGGTTTGAAACCCCAAGATACATCAAGATCTCATTTCTCATAAATTTTCTCTCTACTCGGGATGTTGTAAAATGGGCTCAATTATTAGAGCGAGATAACGAGTACGGCCAACCGAGGGACCACAACCGTGGATCGCACTGTAGATAGTAGTCAATAGAATAATGATAACCAAACGGAGAAAGAAACAGACGGACAAAAATGGTAACCACGTGGTGGTAATCATGGCCATGAAAATAGAAGAAGCGAGTCAGAGGAGATTTTAAAAGAGGAGATTTAACAACGACTATATGAAGACGATAAATTTAAGCAAAGAATCGGGTTCTAAGGGAGGAGAACGACCACCGGTCATATGTTATAAATGCGGAAAGAGGGACATATCACCAAACCGCCCACAACAGATTCAAGGTATGCTATAATTGTGGAAAGGAAGGACATATCGCCGAGATTGTACAAGAGCGAAACCTAGTTCAATGGGGACGGTGACTCAAAAGATCGTCCCGTAAAAGTCAAAGTCAACGATTCCGGAAGAGCGTTTGTCAGGATCGGTCATAATGCGAGGAACCCAAACGAGGTGATCACGGGTAAGCTATTTATAAATTCTTGCTAAGTTTATACCTTACTTGATACCGGGCATACCCATTCATTTATCTCTCCCGCATGTGCTCAACGCTTAAACTTGATTAGGAGAAATTAGACTTTGACCTATCTCGTGGAAACTCCGTTAGAGAAACTTTCATCACATCCATCGCTTATAAATCTTGTTTGATTCAAGTTGGCACCATTACCTTACTTGTTGACCTTATCTCTTTAAAGATACTTGCTTTTGATGTGATTTTAGGGATTGATTGGTTAACTACTCATCATGCCAAAATTGATTGTTTTCGTAAGGTTGTTAGTTTTCATATTCCTAACCAACCCGTTGTATTTAATTCAAGCAACTAAACCATTAAAATCAATCATCGTCATATCTAATCATAAAGCTATTCGCTTATTAAAAAACGGATGTCAAGCTTTCTTAGCCCATGTTATGGATTTGAATAAAGACACGCCAAATTTGAATAATATTCTGTTGTTATTGACTTTTCCCGACGATTTCTAAAGAACTTCCTGGCCTACCCCGTAACGTGAAGTTGAATTCTTTATTGATCTTGAACCCGCACAAAGCCCATTTCTAAAACCCCATATCGAATGGCTCCTATTGAACTTCAGGAGTTAAAGGTCCAACTACGTGAATTGTTGGACATCGGTTTCATTCGCCCCAAGTACATCTCCTCGGGGCTCGCATTTTATTTGTAAAGAAGAAAGACGGGAGTATGCGACTTTGTATTGACTATCTGGAATTGAACCATGTCACCATCAAGAATAGGTATCCTCACCTCGTATTGATGACTTGTTTGACCCGACCAAAGTAAGGCACAATTCTTTTCAAAAATCGATCTTCGATTCGGATATCATCATTTGAAGATTAGAATCGAGGATATTCCAAAGACCGCTTTTTAAACCCCAGACGGGCATTATGAATTCTTAGTCATGTCTTTCGGATTGACTAATGCTCCTGCTGCTTTCATGGATATGATGAACCGAGTATTCAAGGAATATTTGGATCGATTCGTTGTTGTCTTTATTGATGACATCCTTATATATTCCAAAAGTCGTGAAGATCATGAGCAACATTTGAAGTCGGTACTCCAAAGGCTTCGTGAAAACAAACTATATGCCAAATTGAAGAAATGCGAAGTTCGCTTCGAGGAAGTAGCATTCCTTGGGCACGTGGTGTCAAAAACATGGAGTATCCGTGGATCCGGCAAGATTGAAGCAATACAAAGTTGGGAGCAACCAAGTCTGGATGATCAATACGAAGCTTTTTGGGCTTAGTTGGTTATTATCTGAGATTCGTGGAAGGGTTTTCTAATCGCTACTCCATTAACTCGCCTAACTCCTAAGGATACAAAATTCGTTTGGAGTGAAGAATGCGAGAAGAGTTTCCAAGAGCTTAAGAGGAGACTTATTTCTAAGACTGTTCTAACAATACCATCGGTTCGGATGGATTTGTTATCTACAAATGATGCTTCGTGCAAAGGGTTAGGATGTGTTCTCATGCAACGTGGGAAAGTCATAGCCTATGCCTCGCGACAACTTAAAGAGTATGAGAGGAATTATCCTACTCATGATCTAGAGTCAGCAAGCAATCGTGCAAGCGCTTAAAGATATGGAGGCACTATCTATATGGGGAGAAAGTGGAGATATATTCGCACCATAAAAGCCTTAAATATTTCTTCACTCAAAAGAACTCAACACGCGCAAGCGACGTTGGCTCGAGCTATTGAAAGACTACGACCACACTATTCAATACCATCCCGAAAAGCGAACGTGGTAGCCGACGCGTTGAGTAGAAGATCATATGCGTGAACGAGTGCGATGATGTCAAATATACGACAGAGCCAACTTTAATAGAAAAAGTTAAGGTTGCTCAAGCCACCAACCCGAAATGATGCATATGAAGAAGAAAGTACAAGAAGGAGCTATTCCTAAGCTTAGAATTGATGAAGAAGAAATACTTTGAGTCCACTCTAGACTTTGTGTTCCTAACGACTCTAATTTGAAGTACAAGATTATGATGGAGGCACACAATACACCATTTGCAATCCATCCTCGAAGTACTAAAATGTATCGTGATCTTCGACATACATTTTGGTGGAACAATATGAAGAGAGAGATTGCAAAGTTTATCTCAATGTGTTTAACTTGTCAACGTGTAAAGCGCGAGCATCTAGTACCTAAGGGTCCATTGCAACCACTTGAGATTCCGAAATGGAAGTGGGAACACATTACCATGGATTTCGTTACGGGTCTTTCCTACGGTTTCTCAAGGCATCAATGCTATTTGGGTTATTGTTGATAGATTAACCAAGTCCGCTTCATTTCTTGCCGACACGGAGACTTATTCCTTGAACGTCTTGCTAGTAGATACGTGAATGAAATTGTGAGGTTGCATGGCATGCCCTGTATCCATATTTTCGGATCGTGACCCAAGATTCACTTCAAGATTTTGGGTTAGCTTGCAAAAAGCTATGGGCACGGATTTGCGATTTAGTTGGCATACCATCCCCAAACAGACGGACAATCGAGAGGACTATTCAAACTCTTGAAGATTTATTAAGACTCGTGTCCTAGACTTCAAGGGCGAGTTGGGATAAGTATTTACCATTGGTGGAATTCTCCTACAACAACAAAGCTTATCGTGCAAGTATAGGTGTGGCTCCATTCAAGCATTATATGGACGAAAATGTCGTTCTCCAATATGTTGGGATGAGGTGGGTGAAGCAACATTGTTGGGACCCGAAAGTTAGTACGTATGACTCACCGAAAAGATCCAAATGATTCGACAACGTATACAAACGGCACAAGATCGACAAAAGAGTTATGCGGATCTTCATCGAAAGGACGTGGAATTTAGTGTGGGGATCATGTATTATCATGAAGTTGCTCCATGGAAGGGAGTTACAAGATTTGGGAAGAGAGGAAAGCTCAATCCACGATTTATTGGTCCATTTCAAATTCTTCGACCGAGTAGGAAATGTAGCCTATAGACTTGCGTTACCTCCAAGTATGTCTCGTGTTCATAATGTGTTTCACATATCCGTATTTCAGTAAATATGTGAAAGACCGAACCACGTTATAGAAGTTAGAACCCGGACGAGATAGTCAAGACCTAACGTATGAGGAGGTACATTGCCAAGATTTTGGATAGGAAGGAGCATGTCCTACGCAAGAAAGGTCATACCACAAGTTAAAGTTTTGTGGAGGAATCATGCTATAGAGGAAATGACCGGGAATTGGAAATGGAAATGAAAGCGAGGTATCCTCACCTTTTCAAACACTGTGTACGCACGTCAATTTCGAGGACGAAATTTCATAAGGAGGGAGGTCAGAAGACCCCAACTTATTATTAATGAAATTTAATTTTCTATTTATTATTTTTAAATAGTAAGGGTTGATTTGATTAATGTGGATAGTTAGGGTTAAATACGCAAATATTTCAAAATAAGCAAGTGGTTATAAAATATTCATTGTTGTTTGGGAATATTCGTTTAGTCGTGGAATATTCGATCGCTGTGGGAATATTCGTATTTATGCACAAGCAACCATGTGTGGGCCCTATAACGGAAAGCGATTGGATGAGGAAAATGACAAATATAAGTTGTTTAAAATAACTGGCGTAGTTGTTACCAATTAATAATCGTTGGAATACCTTATGTGGTTAAAACACACTAATACGCGTTGTTGAACAAGTAGATACCAGTATTGCACCAATTATTGATTCTTACGTAAGAAGGCATTACTCAATAATTGTTACAAATTAATTATCGCTCATTATTTTATTTTATTGATTCAATAATTATCATGCGTTGATATTTTATATCATCGTTGTTTCAATAATTGTCATTACACAGTATTTTCCATTATCGGAGCAATAATTCATATTATCTGAATAATATTATTAGAAAACATTATTGGCAATGTCTAGAAAGTTCTGTCTAAGGAGAGGTTTGGTCACCTAATTGCGCGCCAGTAAGGAGAGATCCTTATTGGAAAGCCCCCTCTTTCCTGGGAACTGCCTGGTTGTCAATATTGTGATCCTGTAATATTATTTGTGAATAATTAATTATTGATTCATATGATGAGGAAAATATTGATTTTATATGGATATAGATGGAGAAAAATTTTAAAATGACAATTGTTGAAAATTAATATTTTATCTTTTTCTGATAAAATAATTCATTTAAATATATTATTTTAATAATATGTTGATGGTGATATTTTTACAATAAATTCATGGTTTATAAATAGATGAGGTGGAAGAGAGAAGATAGAATTGGAATTATTTAATAATTGTAAATATTTTAATGTATATATATATATATATACGTATTTGTGTGTGTGTGTGGAAGAAGTGGTGGGGTAAGAGAAGAAAGTGGGGGAAGAGAGAGAGTTAGTGGAGAATTATGGGAAAGGAAGAAAGAGAAAGGAAGAGAAGGAAATTAGAAAACTTATCCAGATCTTTGATTTTGGTCATTTTTCGTTTGGAATTTGGAAAAATTTCTTTCAGAAAGTTGTAGAGAATTCGATTCCTATAAAAGAATGGATATAGAATTCGTATTTTTCGATATAGGGTTTATTTTCTATGAATTGTTGAAGTTTCAGAAAATAAAATAATTTTTATTAAATGAGCGGGCCCCACTTTTTGGTTGGTAATTGAACGCATGTCTTTGAATTATTTTTTTGTTCAAGAGTGGAGGGTCTTTGGTCACGATTTTCAAGGAGGAGGCGAGAATAATAATAATAATAATTTATTAATTTAGTCTCCTTTCATGTTTCTAAGCATTTTCCTATAAATAGGTGCTTAGGTTAGAATTGAAAATCACACCGTAAACTCAAGTTTTTTCTCTATTTCTCTCTATATTATCGAGCGTATTCTTGTGAGTATTTTGAGTATACTTTGAGTATTGCTATACTGAGTGCAAGTTTAAGTCATAGCTATATATTCGGTGTTTCAGCTAGAAGTACTAATCTTTCGAGGTAAATGATGTTAATTTCTTCTCAAATGATATTATTTCTTCAATATCATTATGCTGAAATATTGGTTGGAACTTTTTATCAAATTTGAAACATTTTCATGTTTGAGTTACTATTCATGAGTTACTATTCATGAGTTACTATTCACGAAAGTTACTATTCACGAAGTTACTATTCATTTAGTACTATTCATGAAGCGTGAAGATGTTTTTTTTGTGGAATTTCTATCTTTTAGTGTTTGAGAGTACTATTCACGATACTAAAGACTATTCACGATATCTACCAGCACTATTCACCGAAAAATAAAACTTCTTCTTTTTGTCCAAAACATCTATTCTGGATACTAGCTTTGATTGTATCCATGTTTTGATCATTCTTGAATTTTACACCACTATGATTATTTTTGAGGTATTTTTGAACATGGATAAAACAAAGTACTAATCCTTAATCCTTAATCCTTGTCATTTTGTTTCTTTGGATTCGTTTTTAAAAAATTTTTTTCATCATCATCACCTTAAATGATGATATTATTGAATATCTTTGGCTTTTGTAGTGCAAAGATGAATGATTTTCAAGAATATCTTTGGTCAGTAGTGCAAAGATGATGAGCAGTGTTTAAATGAATACATAATTAAGTGATGAATATCTTTGGCCTGTAGTGCAAAGATGAATATTTGGTTCCAGATGTATATTGATGGATGTTACAGGGATAAAAGATAGACAATGAACTTTTAAATTCATACATAGAAGATAGTAGTTTGCATTCTCTACTTAACTCTTCTAATGAATTATTATTTCATTGCGAATATTGATTTAAAATTTGTTGTCTATCAGATTCTATTAGATTTTTCCCTGTTGAAGACTAACGGTAATTTGTTGTATATTATCTTAGTCATAATATTCTTTATCGGGCTAGTTGAGCTCACCCTTTTCCTTTTTGTTCCATTTTTTCTCGGAGGCGAGAATATACGAAATGCAGTCGGGGGTATGGAATGAAGGTTCTAGAGAGAGTTGTTTAGTAGTCCTCACCATTTTGTAAAATAATGTATCAATAAATGTGATGAGGATTTATTTGAGTATAGATATTGTCTAGAAGATAATATTTGTATTTAAACTCACAGTTTTACTGTTGTAATAATAAAGTTGTAGTTGTTTCTATACCACGTATTGACAACTCAGAATGGGTGATGTATACCTATTTTGGGGGCGTCACAACTTAGATCTCACAGATCTGATGTCTTATGTCCATGTAACGAGTTGATGATGGTAGTATTAAATTAGTACTATGATTGTAGAAAACTTTCACGCCCAGAAATGTAACGAGCATGAATCAGTGAGTGGTCAAACCACCAGCCTCGAACACTGACATGCGTTTCTGGAAATCCTCAAGAACACCTATAGCGACGGGTCTGTCGCTATAGGGCCCTTTAGCGACAGATAATTTCAAAAATTAATTAATTATTTCCGAAAATGATTATTTTAATTAAATAAATAGTTTTTAATTATTAAAAATACTAAATAAATTTTGAAAAATTATTTTACATTCTAAAAAATAGTTTTTAATTATTTAGAGTATATTTCATAAATATTTAATATTTTTGGAATATAAATGGTATTTAATTTATTTAATTATAATATTAAATAAATGATTTGAAAATAATTTAAATACATGAAAAATAATATTATGGTATAATAAAATATTTTAAGTTATTTTTAGTGACTTTTAATATTTTGTGATGAAATTCATTAATTAATCAATATTAATGATAATTAGTTTATTTAATGAATATATTAAATAAATTAAGGAAAAATGGAATTAATGCTTTATAAATCATATAAAAATGATTTAAGTGTTATAAAAATATTTTAAGTTATAAAATATAACTTTTGATATTTTGGCATGAAAATATTAATATTTTAATATTAAAAGCAATTATCGGATAATGAATTTAAGTGATTAAAAATCATATAAATATGATTTTAAAGTATTAAAAATACTTAATGATATTATAAATATATTATAATATTATGACATGTATTTCATTAATATTTAATAATAAATAAATATTAATGATAAAAGAATTATGTGGTATTTAATTCATTTAAATTCATGTTTAATGATTGAAAATTCACGATAAATAGTAATAATTATTTAAAAATTATTACGAGCTTACGAAAAATATTTCGACTGATATTAAAATTATCTGAGATAATTGTTAACTATTAAGTCAAAGTTTAATTGAACTTAGACTCGATAAAAGTCCGACTAGACCATCGGGACGTTAGAACTTTGTCGGAATCAAGATAGACTGCAATAGTTTGACTTGATACCGTGTCTTATGTGTGGAATAGACTAATAGGGTTATGTGTTATGTGATATATGTTTAGGTTATTCTGTATATATATATATATATATATATATATAATAGTATTAAATTGTGATGATATTATTCTAATATTGGAGATCTATATTACTAATATTAGGTCTTCGGATAAGGCGTTATAAATTGCATTGCGGTAATCAATGGTTCAGGCAAGTTTATTTTTACTTTAACTCTATTATGAGTTATTTTATTCAGATAAACTTATGGTTAATCATTGTTGGTTGCCATGAATTTTACTCTGTACATATTGCATGTATAAGTCAGGTATGAAAGGCTGATCACCTTCATTACCAGTTGGTTCAGATATATTTGTTCATATATAATACTTGTTCGGTCATAAATTTGTTCCTGCTAGTTCACAATTATATTGTTGAATTATAGCCAGCCAATTATTCTGACTCTTTCAATCATGATATATCGTTATATTATTGAACTTAAACTTGCTGGGCAATTTTATGCTCACCCTTGTTATATCATGATAAAACATTGTAGATTAAGGTGAATACGTCGGATACAAGGAAAGGTCCAAGACAGTTCTAGCTTTAGTTTACGTTTGTAGTTAGAATTGTAATAGTAATGTATATAATGTTATTGTAAGTCAAGTAAGTTATGAAATGTGTATTAAGTTAAGGTTACTCGACCTTGGGGAATAATGTGTAATGTAATGTATAAACAATTTATGTTTATATCTTCCGCAAATATAGTAATAGTGATAGAATGATCGAACCGGATCCGAGGTGATTTAGGACCTGGATTCGGGGCCGTCACAAGTGGACTAGGAGCTTTAAGTGCTCTGAACCACTTAAAACGACTGTGTCTTTTACTTTCATGCAATAACTGCTATATCTGTCATAACTGCTATAACTGCCTCACTCTCATAACTCCACTACTTCGTAAAGGAGATTAAAACAAACATTAATTCCGCTAAGTTTTAATCATCATCAACGAACAAGTTTAAAATGAAAAGATTTTTTAAATATCTATTCAACCCCCCCTTCTAGATAACT
Source organism: Panax quinquefolius (assembly GCA_020205615.1). Taxonomy (NCBI): domain Eukaryota; kingdom Viridiplantae; phylum Streptophyta; class Magnoliopsida; order Apiales; family Araliaceae; genus Panax; species Panax quinquefolius. The sequence goes on along the minus strand of CM035167.1, from coordinate 93,150,037 downwards.
ATTGTGCCAAATAGGAACTAACAAAATTATCAAGGAAATTCTTCAAAGCATGAAGGACAAAGATGAGATTCACTTCCGGATAGCCACCAAACAAAGAGAGGCTGTTCTTGAAATGCAGAAATCTCAAGAAGCCCAGAATAACCTTATGTTAGAGAACATCATCAACTTGAAAGCGTCAGTCAAAGAATTTCAGAAAGCCTATGTAAACCAGGATCAACAAACTAACATTGTTCTCACTGCCCTCCGAAACAAAGAAGCTAGATCTGAAGCCCTGATCAAAGAAAGTCGAGAGGACATTGCTCAAACACATAGCCAACTCAACGAGCTTGTCCAAGGAGTAAATCGATTTTCTGCATATATTCGAACCCTTGATGTTGACATAAAGGGGGAGAATAAAGGGAAAGAAGTTCAAGGAGGTCAGGGAGGCCAAGGCAGAGGCAGAAGAGGTCAAGGAAGCCAAGAAAGGGATAGAGGACAATTTCACACTCAAGCATCTAGAAGCCCTCCTGCAAGACAATTCCACCAATAGACTCCACAATCAAGTAATCAGACTCAACGATCTGATCAGCAGGAAGTCTTGATGGCTTAGCCATTAAGGAGTCAAGGGCCAACTACCAGCTCACAAAATGTGACCACTACAGGCCTAAGGATGCCAATTGGAGATCCAACATTCATGAATAGGCATGATCATAACCCGATAGTAAGCCCAAGTGAGCTGGAAGAAATAGCCAGAAGGGATGAAGCTAGCAGGAAAAGAAGGGCTGAGGAGTATGCCAATCCTCCACGGAAAAGATCAAAGAAATAGAGATAAGTTGAAACTTTAAATTCTTATTGATGTAAAGCTAAACTGCAATATTCCTTGAACATCAATAAATTCATGCTTATTCTCTAGAAATTTCAATTTGCTCCTTTGAAATACTAAGTCATGTTTAAATTTCCCAAATGAATTTAGAAACTAATAATCATGACAACAAATCTCTTGGTTATGTCAACATCAAATAGGGGAGATTGTTGGGAGAATGCATATTATGATTTGTCTTTGTTTTAATGTATATGCTCATGATTATTTGTAAAGTCCTTCAAGGAATATATGTACAAGGACTTAGTGATAGATCAAATTTGTTAGGTTGATCTAAGCTCTTAACGTGTATCATTCTGTAAATGAATGTATAGATAGAAAGATCAAAGCTGTTAGGTTAATCTTAAGATGTAATAGATAGGCTCCGAAGAATTCGTAGTGTATAAATCTGATCAACATTGCAGAAGTCAAGGCAGAAACGTAGAGCTTCAAAGATCGTAGTGTGCCTGCCTTGAAGGGCCTCTTCGGAAATCATAGAGTGGTCCCAACGTTTGCGGAGCCGACTCAGAGATCGTAGTGTGCTCTCAGAAACGTAGAGTTTACAACTCAAGCAAGCAAAGATCGTAGTGTGCAAAGATTTAAGAAAATCGTAGTGTTCTCGGTGACAAAGATCGGACGGCACACCAAGGCGACAAGTCACCACTATCTGAATCGTAGAGTACCACGATCTGAATCGTAGAGTATCATCTGTCTTGTGTCAGAAACATCAAGCCTCATGATTTGTGTGGAGACAGACTTCAACATATGAGGAATGGATTCTAAACGTTATAAAGACTCACCAAATCCCAAAGTCATAAGAAATATCCTTAGTATGCAACAAAGAAGCGTATCAAGAAGCTAAGGAAAGTACCATTGGTAGTGGGGAAACACCTTTTCGGTGTTAGGTGAGAAAGCGATCGATGTGTCGGGTGGGCGAATGCAATTCAGAAGATGTGCAGAAAAATCTCCATCAAAGAACAGAAAGGTCAAACGCATTTAATACTTCAACGGATGGATCCAACGGATAGTTTTGAAGATCACATATATGAAAATCAAGCAGATGAGAGAGATAAGCAAGCATTGAACAAAAACGTGAAGAACTCTCAAAGCTCAACTCTACGATCCGAGAAATAGAAAAGCTTGTTTCATTACTCGCTTTTTTTTCAACAAGTGCTTAAACAAAGAATCGAGTAGCAACCATCAAGAACTCAACATCTACCAATCAATGAAGAAAAGTACCAAGTCTGCTTTGGACTTGAAGAGTTCTAAGTGAATCAGAAGAGAGCCAAGTCTCTTTGGACTTGAAGAGTTTAAGAGTGAACTAAGAAGTTCTTGATCGGATGCAGAAGGAATCTGTGTGATTCAAAAGTTGTAAAAGACATCCTTAGTGGATTTCCTACCGGGAGTAGAAGAGTGGACTAAGAGCTTTAAGTGCTCAACCACTTAAAATGATATGTCTTTTTACTTTCATACGATAATCAAGTATCCGCCATAACTGTTATAACCGCCTCACTCTCATAACTCCACTACTTCGTAAAAGAGATTAAAACAAACATTAATTCCGTTAAGTTTTAATCATCATCAACGAACAAGTTTAAAACGAAAAGATTTTTTAAATATCTATTCAACCCCTCCTTCTAGATAAATTATTGTGCCAACTAGGAACTAACACATTTCATGAAGAAAAGTACATTTTTAGATTGAGAAAGTAAAGTCTTCTTTAGAGAAGGGGAGAAAGAGAGAATTAAATATTTTAAGAAAGAGGAGGTGAGAAATTTTAGAAAGAAAAAATAAATATACAAAATTAAATCATTGATGAATTTATCATATAAGTTAAAATTAGTTATTAATTTAAACTCATATTTCTCTTCTATAATATAGGTCTAAAACCCAAAAATTCCATAACATATAAAATAATTGTCCAACCCAACAAAATATAAATAAATATAGTTGACCCAATACATATTTCAACTTATCAAGTCTAGTCAACATACTTCCTCCTAGTACTCCATCTATTCCAAAATTAGATATACAATTTGAGAGTCAAACGACGACCTATTGAATTTTAAATTAATATGAATTTATTTAATTTTAATTGATACAATTATTATAATTGTTTAGTATATAATAAAAACCATTAATAACAAAATATATTTGATTCTAAATTTTTATTAGTCATAACAATTTTTATGTCGTCATCTAACCTCAAAAATCAAAGGCTTAAATATGAATTAGTACCCTAAACTATAGACTATATTTCACTTCGGTGATCCACCTTTCAATTTTGTCAATTAGATGATTGAACTATTAATTTTTTTCCACTTGTATTCAATTGGGCATGTCACGTCAGAAATTGCTGACATGTGCGTATGTGTATGTGTTAAAAAAAGGCTAAACTTTAAATTATTTTATTGACTTTAAAGGGCAAAAGAGTAATATAACATTTTATATTAATTAAACAAAATTTAAACAAAAAATAAAACCCAAACTAATCATAGCTAGCAAACATATTTCATCTTCCTCCATCACACTAGTCCATCATCACTACATCACCCATGCTCGGTACCGCCATCATCAACATCACACCAACAAAAAAACTTTTAGTCCAAACAAAACAAACAAGACAAATCAATTGATGGCAAATCCATCCCCTACTACGCAAATTCATCCCCTGCTAGTGGGAGTTCTATTTTTGGGATTATGCTTTGGGGGTTTGGATCTTGATGACTTTTTGATGGTGATCTACATTTCGATGGTGATCATCGAGAGCGCCGGCGGGGAGGAAGGAGACGACACCGGCGACTTCTTCTCTGGCGATTTCTTCTCCGATTTTTTCTCTGTGATTTCCTAAACAAATCACAGTCTCCTCTAAGCGAGCCCTGAACGAGGATGTCATTGCCCGAATCTGGATGTGACCCGTTTTTCTTGGGCTATGGATGATGCTAAATTTTGAAGTACTTTTGGTGACTTTGCTTGAAGGAATGGCAGAGCATGGGAGGAGAGAGAATATGTGAGTACAAGGAAGATGGGAAGAAGTGGAGAGAGAAATAGAGGTGGAAGCTGGTACTGGTGCTGGTCTATATAAATGAGAGGTTACAACCATTGACGCATTCTTTCTTTCTGGTTTTCTTAGTGTAAAACAAACACTTGTGATTGGGTTTGGGATTTTTGGTGATAGATTTGGGATTTTGTTAGGAACAGATGTTTGGTGATAGATCTGGGTTTAAAAGAAGCATAAATGGATTTATGGTGACCTTTTAAATAAGATTTGACCTTTTTACCCTTGGACATTAAATTAATGTAAAAATTTATTTGAAATAATAATTTTTAATTACATGTAGACAGTTATCAGCCTAGTCAGTAGGCCACATCAGCAATTTTGACAGACCCAATTGAATGTAAGTGAAAAAAAATTAATAATTCAATCATCTAATTGACAAAATAGAAAGGTGGATCATCGAAGTATAATATGATCTAATTCATATTTAAACCAAAATCAAATTATATCTCTAATTTTGAAACATCAAATTGTATATCTAATTTTGAAAAGGACAAAATATTAAATTAGGACAATTCCCTCTCGTATTAAATTACGACCGACAGCAAGTTGATTTGCTCGTCACCCCCACAATGTTATTTAAAAGTCTGCTAGCAGCTCAAATGACGTAATACATACTTAATATTATATGCATTAAATGTTTTAAATTTGCCGAAATATCATTTTTCCCAAAAAAAAAAAAAACAAGGAAGTAATGGAGAATGATTAAAGAGCTAAAAGTGAAGCAGAACTATCATCAGACCATATTGATATGGTTCTACACCAGAGTTGAGAAGTAATTTTCACAGCTATGCTGAAGTAGCAAATTATTAATATAGCAGAATGTTATAATACCATGGTAATTAACATTGCTCACTCTTGCAGCCCTAATGAAGGACTAGCCTTTACAAAACAAATATCAAACCAAATTTTCACTCCAAATGATATTATCGACATAATCCTACCAGAAACAACTAGAACTCAGAATGATAGTATGATACAAGCAGCAAGATAAATTGCATCTTTTTTCAGTAACAAAGGCCATTCATACCATATCACCAAGGCAAAGCTATGCTATGAATTCCTTCTTATGTTCCTCAACTCATTTACAGAAAAATTCCATATCAATATTTCTATGTTCCCTAGCAGTCTAGCACCTAATCTCGTAAGAACCAGCTTTGGTAATATAACGAACCCATTCAACTGTATTGTAACCGCTCTTCTCCCATACCTGCACAGTCCATATAGTTCAGCTGCAGTTCTTTAGTAGAGAAAACCGTTTGCAGACAAATAAGTTCAATGTATATACCTTGAGGAAACGGACACGTAGTCCGGATGCTGTGAACATAGGAACCTGGAAAAAAAAGTTGTCATTCTCTCGCTAGTACAAAATAGAGTGGATATACATGTGACATTAATACCTAAAAAAAAAATTTGAAATTTTCCATGGCCTTTAAAACCTGTTGATAAGGGTTATGCTTTGTTTCGCTAATTATTTATCTCATGTTCTCTTGTTCTTCTATTTTTGCCAAAAAACACTACCAAGCCATTGTAGCACACTGATGGATGTGTTTGGGCGGTGGTTTACCAAAAGAACCTAGCTGATAATAATGCCTCATTTAGCAATATTAAGAGAGATGTGATGTAAAAGATCCATCATCTTAAATAGGCACCAACCTTTTGTGGGGACAAATTTCTAGAAGATAATATTATTTTATTTTATTTTATTTTTGATAAGTTTCCAGAAGTACAAAAACCATGGAGGGCCTGGACTAATGTTGGGTAAAAATCACCAAAATTTGTCAAATAGTACTCTGAACCATATTTTTATTCAAGTTTCAGACGGCAGGGAGCCTTTTGGGATGTTCAAGCATTCCATTTGAGAAGCTGAGCTACTGAAGCTCATTATATTCCAAACATTCTTTATTATATTTAGTGAAATATCAATGAAGACAAGTATCATTATTACGTTTGATGAAATGTAAGCAAAATTTTAACTTCCATAAGGAAATTTATATTATGGGACACAATGATAAGTATTTACCATATTATGATGAAAACGACAAAGCAGACCATTAATTTTCATAATAAAATAAAAACAAAACACTTTAAAAGTACTGCAGCAACAGTTGCAAACCTGGAATTCCATTTGAATAGGTGGCCTAGTCCAAGACTTTTTTTCTGCAATCGTGGAAATTAACTCTACTTCAGCACTCAAGGTAGGCTCGGTTTGACCAGGAAATTTCCTTATCCTGCAAAGTTCCATACAATTCCACAAAAATTAACAAACCAAAAGTAAAACATTGACCGAGTTGGACACTAATAGCTACTGCTGAAATAATAAGAATATGCAGTAATATCCTCTTATGAAAGAGGGTACTCCGTAACACACCAAGAATAAAGGTAACTTAATACACACTGCCTTCACATTCATAGATATTTGAACATGTATCCAGTTGTTGATTGCAGTACAAAATGTTTGACTGTGCCTACAATTCTTCTAGAGTAATGCTACAGACACAAACTATTATACAAACATTTTACAAACTACTGATGTGGCATACTCCACCTCAGCATATTGATCAACAAATTGCTTCAATGTAGCCTTCGGCCCCACATAAAAAGCTGAGGTAGAGTATGTCACATCAGCAATTTGTAAAATATTTGTAGAATAGTTTGTGTCTTTAGCATTATTCATTCTTCTACTCTAGATAGGAAGAGATGAGATTGCCCTTGATAATTCTTTCACATAAAAGATTTATGCCCCATTTGGATTGTATCTTCCCTTTACAAATCTCGCACTTACTCTGGGACCATTTTTACTTGCTTACTAGACTACGTATAGCTCAGTTTTGTTATACTATATATATATATATATATATATATATATATATATATATAGGGTTTCAATCCATGACAACCGGTTGTTAGGGTTACTATTCCAGCAACCAATCATCTCCATCGTTGATCAATATTATTAAAGGTTGAGATTTAAAAAAAATACTCAGCCGCTACAACTTGTGGTAGCGGCACACACAACTTGTACCGGCAACTATTTTACTATTGGGCCCTATCTGGTCAAACTAATTCACTAAAGGGTCCCACTTGGTCAAATTGGTCAGATACTTTTTCAGAAGGAAATTTATTTTCGTACAGTGTGTGCCGTTATAAGTTGTAGCGGCTGGGTAAGAGTGTGTGCCACTACAACTTGTAGTGGTTGGGCATTTTTACCTCTTCGGGAATAAAAGTACACGTGGAAAAGTAACTGACATGTACCTCGGGAATTGGCATTGCAGTTGGAAATTTGAAAGTTCACGCCGCTACAAGTTGTAGCAGATGGGTTCAACATTTTATTCCGCCTTTCCTTTTCCCATTTATTTTCGTTACAATTTTCACATTCACAGCAACCAACATAAACAGAAGAGAGAGAAGGGGAAAGAGGGGGAAAGAAAACATAAAGAGGAAAGAATTTTGCACAATACATTTTGTTAGATCTACACAAATAAATTTGTAAGATTTTTTTACTATTTTTTTTAAATAAATATATATTGTCATTGTTTATTATTATTATTATTATTGTTATTTAATAATAATAGTAATAATATTAATATTAGTTATTATTATTATTTTTAATAATAATACTAATCATATTAATATTAGTTATTATTATTATTGTTATTATTTAGTAGTATTATTATTGTTGTTTTTATTAATATTATTATTGTTATTATTTAATAATAGTAATACCAATTATTATTATTGTTATTTTTTTTAATAATAATAGTAATATTATTATTGTTAATTATTATTATTAATATTAATAATGGATTTATGTTTTTTTAAGTAAAAGATGGACAGTTGAAATTATAGACTAATTGACCAAAGTGTTCTTCATAATCAACAAAACCATGCCTCAGATGACGTATACAAAGGGAAAGATTAAGGAAAACTAGGCTCGAGTCAATTTACAAAATAAAAATATAATCAATGGAACTTGACAAAAATACGAAAAATTCTTCTAGTTAAATGTGAGTTTGGGATTTTTAAATTCCCAGGAGTTGTACACCAAACTGATATTGGTCTCATATCTGCCTTGGTGGAGAGATGGCGACATAAAACCAATTCCTTTCATCCAAAGTGTGGAGAAATAACAATAACTTTAGAGGATATCCACTTTATTTTTGGGTTGTCGATGGTGGGCAAACCTTTAACTTTTCCCTCATTTGACACCCCGTTGCCTTATTTTAGGGATTGGTTTGGAGATGAATTAGTTGTTAAATATGTTGGGTCAAAAAAGTGAAGTGAAGTTTCATTAGTGTATCTGCACGAACATTTAATAATTGTCCTGATAAAACGAGTAAAGAAATTGTAGGTCAATACACAAAGGCCTATATTTTGTGGTTGTGTGGAGCAATATTATTCCCAAATAGGTCTAAGAATATTGTTCACCCAAAATATATATATGTATTTTATTGCCAATGCTGAAGATTAATTTAAGTACTCTTGGGGGCAGCAGTGTTGGGATATTTGTATAGGGCTTTATATACTGCAAGTAGGAAAGAAGTTAAATATATTAATGGTTGTGTAACACTATTACAAATTTGGGCCTATGATCGTCTAAATATTGGAAAGTCAAACCCTTGGCCACAATCAAACTTATGGTTACCTAAGGCCATAGCATGGGCATATTCTGGAACCCACAGTTATCCTGCTAGACGAGATAATCCCCATCACCATTTGTCATTTTACCGAGGGGAGTTAGATATTCAGCCTACCTGGGAGGAGGTGGTTTGGCGACCTTACATGAGGTGGGATCCTAATCTCACTGGATTTAATTTTGAAGGGAGGTTGTTGGGATCTGGTAGGGTCCCTTTGATCCACTTTGATATTGTGGAATTCCATATGCCGGACCGTGTGATGAGAAAGTTTGAGTTCCTGCAAGGCATACTTTCTCCGGCCAAAATCCACGAAATCCTTAGAAAAGTCAAAGAATATAGATTTGCGGTCGATTATTGCATGATCTTAAGAGGGGAGTACATCTTGCTTTGGGAGGCATACATGGATCATCTCGACGGACAACAGTATGAAATTTCTAATTATGTGACACTAGATGAATACATGGACTGGTATGAAAAAATAACACGTAAGAAACGGCATCACCTCGACGGGAAAGGGACCCATACCGTTCTTATGAGCCTCGGGCCGTTTACAGCCAACATCACCTTATTACCATGTTATCAGTTGGTTTAATTTTTTGACATTGTAGTATCTACATATTACATTTATTGATATTATTTATTGTTCCTAATATTTGTTTGTGTTCATCTTACCTGACAAGTTGAGATTGCAAAATACTTGCTTGATAAGTGTTTTACATTTACTCAGATGCCTCCATAGTATGTTATGCAGAAACAAAATTGGGATCACCAGTACAGTATATACAACTTTGACGTAAGAGGGAAAAAGATACATCAGCAGGGGGTCCCACTAAATTTGGATTCCAATCACAATTCAACAAGAGCTTGGGAAGCAAACTGATTATCCAGTACAAGAGATCTACATTCCCACCACCCAAGTCTATGAGGAGAGCTACTTTCCCACAACCCAAGCGTATGAGGAGAGCTACATCCCCACCACCCAAACCTTTGTGGGTGTTTCTGACTTCATAGGAGCTGGTGAACTTAAGGTACTTGAAGCGGTAATATTAATATAACTAGAATTAATCATATTAAGATTGATATTACTACAATTAGTAATAATAATATATATTATTATTAATATCAGGTACAAGAAGTGGAAGCGCACATCTCTCATGGACAGAAAGGGTGTCCAACCAAAAAACTGAGGGAGCACAAGGTAATGTTCATAAATGAACATCTGTTTGGAAACGTGGTGGTGAATTCAAAAATATATCTTGCGTCACATCCGCGACAGTGGTATACGTTACACCAATGCATTCCAGTCCATAGGGTCTGGTCAATAAATTTTCGAGCATGTCATGGACATGTATATGTTGTTACTGCGGGATAGAGGAGTACTATAGGTCGCGGGGAATAAAAAGGTGGTCCCAATTTGCTTTCATGGGGTCATTCTTCATGTATCTGGGGAAGAACTGTGTCCCCCACTGAAGAGAAACATGCAGCGAGTTTTTGCCAACCGTATGTGTATCCATATGTGAGCCCACCTTTACACGAATGCAATTATATCTTCATACCAGTGTACATAATCGCTTAATAGTGGGTGGGGGAGTGGGAGTGGGAGTGGGGGTGGGTGGGGTATACATAATCGCTTAATATTATTTTTTTGGGGAGTGTTGGGTTTGTGGGTGGGTGGGTAGGTGGGTGGGGTGGGGTGGGGTGGGGGTGGGGTGGGAGTGAGTGGGTGGGGGTGTATACATAATCACATAATATTATTTTTTTTGGGTGGGGTGGGTGGGCGTGGGTGGTGTGGGATGAGGGTAAGAGGTGTATACATAATCACATAATATTATTTTTTTGGGTTTGGGTTTGGGTTTGGGTGGGGGGGTGGGGTGGGGTGGGGGTGGGGTGGGGTAGGGGAAAAGAGGTATACATAATCACATAATATTATTTTTTGGGTTTGGGTGTGGGTGAGGGTGGGTGGGGTGGGGGTGGGGGTAAGGGGTGTATACATAATCACATAATATTATTTTTTTTGAGTGGGTGTGGGGTCGGGTGGGGGGGGGGGTAGGGTGTATATAATCACATAATGTTATTTTTTTTGGTGGGGTGAGTGAGGTGAGGTGAGGAGTGAGAGTGGGAGTGGGGGGTAAGGGTGGGTGGGTGGGTGGGTGGGTGAGCTTCTTGAATATGTAAATATGGGTGGAAAGAACTTTTGATTTGGCTTTAGAATAAAATATGGGTCGAAAAATAGTTAACCGGGTTGGACCTATATTTCTTTTTTAAAATATGGTTCCAAACTTTACCCAACCCAAATAAATAAAAATAGTTAACCAATCCATTTGGTTCCAGTTAATATTCAGGTCTACTTGACCCGTACTACAATGATACCAAGTATATCACGCTACAGGACATGTACAAAGAATACGTTGCGATATGTGTAGTATTTGCTATTGTACTTTTATAAATGTCAAATATATTACTCGTTATTAACCAACTACTTTGTACATGAAGGTACAATTGATACGATTGTGTTTACAGTAATGTCGATCGTGAGAGAGGCCCAGTGGTAATCCTCAGGTGTTTAGAAGACCACGTGATCTGAATAACACATGATCGTGGCATTTTAGTATGCAAGTATGTCGACTATTTCGTTAGGGTCAATGTTGATATTCGCTAAGAGAATTGATCCTTTAAGATAATCGCATCTTTCGATATCGAATCGTGGGAACTCTCAAAAATGTATAGAGTACTTCAGAGGTCGACAGATTATCATGACACGATCGATCAGAGCTTTCATGAATAAGATTATCCATTCGTCGATCGTTGATTTAAAAACCAAATGGATAATTTTATTCACAGAACAATTATAGTCAATTTGTGTACATGAGATGAAAGCTACAACATTTTCAATATGTTAACCTCTGGAAGTACTGTTGCTACATTTTTGAAGAGTTCCCACGCAATTTGTTATCGAAAGACCGTTGCATCTTCAAAGAACCAATTCTCTTTGCGAATATCAACATTGACCCTAATGAAATAGTCGACATACTTGCAACTAAAATGCCACAATCTGATGTGTTATGTCAGAATTGGTCTTTGCTACCGCGCATTGTGGATTACCACCGAAGTACCACACGATCGATTACCAATTCGCAAACACGTACCTTCATGTACAAAGTAGTTGGTTAATAACGAGTAATATATCTGACATTTATTAAAGTACAATAACAAATACTACACATACCGCAACGTCAACATATTCTTTGTACATGTCCTGTAGCGTGATATACTTGGTATCATTGTAGTACGGGTGAAGAATGATAACTACCCAATCATCAACCGAAAATATCAACAAGACAAAATGACTCTGATTTGTACTACACACCGGCATGAAGACATAATTGAATTCGTGTAAAGGTGGGCCCACATCTGGGTACACATACGGTTGGCAAAAACTCGTTGCATGAACAAAGTTCTTCCTCATATGCATGAAGAATGACCCCATGAAAGCAAATTGGAACCACTTCTTATTCCCTGTGACCTGTAAAACTCTCTATCCCGCAATAACAACATATACGCGTCCATGACATGCTCGAAAATCTATTGACCAGGCCCTAAGGACTGGAATGCATTGTAGTCTAACGTATACCACTGTCGCGGATGTGACGCAAGATATATTTTTGAATTCACCACCACGTTTCCAAACAGATGTTCATTTATGAACGTCACCTTTTTCTCCCTCGGTTTTTTGGTTGGGCACCCTTTCCATGCATAAGCGATGTGCGCTCCCACTTCTTGTACTTGATATTAATAATATTAATATTACTAATTGTGGTAATATCAATCCTTATATGATTAATTCCAGTAATATTAATATTACCACTCCAAGTACCTTAAGTTCATCAGCTCTTATGAAGTCAAAAACACCCACAAAGGCTTGGGTGGTTCGAATGTAGCTTTCCACAAAGGCTTAGGTGGTTGGAATGTAGCTCTCATAGGCTTGGGTTGTGGGCTTGGGTTGTGAGAACATAGCTCTCCTCATAGACTTGGGTGGTGGGAATGTAGCTCTCTAGTTTACTTCCCAAGCTCTTCGTTGAATTGGGATTGAAATCCAAATTTAGTGAGACCCCGCTGCTGAGGTATCTTTTTCCCTCTTAACGGCTCGATGCTCATAAGAACGGTCTGGGTCCCTTTCCCGTCGAGGTGATGCAGATTCCTACGTATTATTTTCCCATACCAGTCCATGTATTCATCTAGTGTCACATCATTAGAAATTTCATACTGTTGTCCGTCGAGATGATCCATGTATGACTCTCAAAGCAATATGTACTCTCCTCTCAAGGCCATGCAATCATCGATCTCAAATCTATATTCTTTGATTTTTTTTAAAGGACTTCGTGGTTTTTGGCCGAAGAAGGTATGCCTTGCAAGAACCCAAACTTTCTCACCCACGGTCCGACATCTGGAATTCTACAATATTAAAGTGGATTAAAGGGACCCTACCAAATCCCAACAACCTCCCTTCAAAATTAAATCCAGTGAGATTATCATCCCACATCATGCAAGATCACCAAACCACCCCTCCCCGTGTAGGCTGAACATCAAACTTCCCTCGGTAAAATAACAAATGGTGATGGGGATTCTCTCGCCTACCAGGGTAACTGTGGGTTCCAGAATATGTCCATGCTATGACCTTAGATAACCATAATTCTGATTGTGGCCAAGGGTTTGGCCTTCTAATATTTAGACGCTGCCCAAATTTGTATTAGTGCTACACAACCATTAATATATTTAACTTCTTTCTTACTTGCAGTGTATAAAACCCTATACAAATATCCTAACACTGCCACCCCAAGAGTACGTGACACAATCTTCAGCGTTAGAATAAAATACATATATTTTGGGTGAACAGTATTCTTAGACCTATTTGGAAATAGCATTGCCCCACACAACTACATAATGTAGGCCTTTGTGTATCGACCTACAATTTCTTTACTCGTTTTATCAGGACAATTATTAAAATGTTCGTACAGTCACAAATGAAACTGCACTTCATTTTTTTGACCCAACATATTCAACATCTAATTCATCTCCAAAACAATCTCTAAAATAAGGCAACGGGGTGTCAAATAGGGGGCAAGTCAACAGTTTGACCACCACCGACAACCTAAAAATAAAATGGACATCCTCTAATGTTATTGTTATTTCTCCATAGTTTAGATGAAAGGTATTGGTCTTCGGCCGCCATCTTTGCACCAAGGCAGATATGAGACCAATATCAGTTTGGTGTACAACTTGGGAATTTAAAAACCTCAAACTCACATTTAACTACATTTAACTAGAAGAATTTTTTGTGCTTTTGTTAAGTTCCATTGATTGTATTTTTGTTCTGTAAATTGACTCGGTCCTAGTTTTCCGCCATACTTTACTTTATATACGTCATCTAACACATGATTTTGTTGATCATGAAGAACACTTTGGTCAATTGGTTCATAATTCCAACTGTCCATCTTTTACCTAAAAAAACAACATAATTCTATTATTAATATTGACAATAATAATAATAATATAAACAATAATAATAATATTATTATTAAAAAATAATAATAAAAGAATAATAATAATAATAATAATATTATTATTATTAATAAATAATAACAATAATAATATTAATAACAACAACAATAATAATAATACTACTACTAAATAATAATAATTATTATTAATATTAATATTATTATTAAAAATAATAACAATAATAATATTAATAACAACAATAATAATAAATAATAACAATAATAATAATAATAACTAATAGTAATATTATTACTATTATTATTATTAAAAAATAATAACAATAATAATAATAATATTAATAATACTAAACAATGACTATATTTATTTAAAAAAACAGTAAAAAAATCTTACAAATTTATTTGTGTAGATCTGACAAAATGTAGTGTGCAAAGTTTTTTTCTCTTCTTTCTTTCTCCTCTCTCTCCTTTCCCCTTCTTTCTCTCTTTTTTCCCCATATTTCTCTCTTCTGTTTATGTTGGTAGTTGTGAATGTGAAAATTGTAGCGGAAATAAATGGGGAAAAGAATGGGAAAAGGAAAGGCTAAACAAAATATTGAACCCAGCCGCTACAACTTATAGCGGCGTGAACTTTCAAATTTCTAATTGCAATGCCAATTCCCGAGGTACATGTCAGTTATTTCCACATGTGAACTTTCATTCCCGAGGAAGTGAAAATGCCCAGTCGTTACAAGTTGTAGCGGCACACACTTACTCAGCCGCTACAACTTATAGCAGCACATACTATACGAAAATAAATTCCCTTCTGAAAAAGTATCTGACCAAGTGGAACCCTTTAGTGAATTAGTTTTTGACCAGATGGGGCCCAATAGTAAAATAGTTGCCGGTACAAGTTGTGTGTGCCGCTACAAGTTGTAACGGCTAGGTATTTTTTTAAAAAATCTTTAATGATATTGATCAACGACGGAGATGATGGTTGCTAGAATAGTAACTCTAGAATATATATATATATATATATATATATATATATATATATATATCAAAGTGATTACCTATTAGAATTGATGAAGCTTAATATATCTCAATAGTTCTACAGAGCAAAAGTTAAAGAGTTGCATGCGTCATTGCTGTTGTTTTTGTATGATAGTTTTCTAAGGAGGCAGTTAAGTCTAAATGCCAAAATATGACAAACATACTCATACTTACTTCCAGATCAAGCAGTCAGTAGAGGCATTGTACTTTGCTCGACCTGACGTCACTTGGAAACTTGTTTTTGCTGTTTGTTTTGGTACTGGAATCTTGATGACAACTCCAAGAGCAAACATTTTAGCACCAAAAACACTCTTTACCTGAAAATTAGTAGTAATAAGATAAGCCATAACGATCAATATCTTTTTCCATGCATACATAAAAATATGAATGCAGACCTTGACATTTACTTCCATGCGTGTTCGACACCCAATTCCTTAATAGTGGGCAAAACTCGGAAAGGAAGATTCACACCCTCAGTTATGCGATACCTACAGTGAAGACACAGAATATAAAAATGAGTATGCACAGTAACACAAAATAAAGTGATGACACTTTTTAACATACATGTACTTGTGTAACAAGACGTACTGCAAGAGTAATATTGGCCAGGAGTGTAATACACCTCACATGTTAAAAAAGGTAGCACTTGTCATACTATATACACACAAACAAAATAAAAAATCAGACCCAAACTAATTTGAGAACATTCTGAAGGATTCGAAGTACATTGATGATTGATCCCTCTCAAGGGAAATTCTTGTGCATGCAGACTAAGCAAACATACTCAATGGGACCACCAGTAAGTGCAAGTACATATGTATACGTTGAAGTATCTTAAATGTGAAATTATTTACAGGACAACAGTAGTACATAATAGCACATGCTTCAATGTTACTCTATATTCTATACACAGTAAATAAAATTATATACTAAAAGCAAAAATCACATGCAATTAGAAAGTAATCTGAGCTTACTTCATCAGCTCGAATTCACCATCCGGGGGCACAAAACTGACGGTCTTTTCAGAGTTGAACCTTGTTAAATTTACGCATTGATGGAAAGTAACATCGTCGAGTTCAATAGTTTTCCCACTGCAAAATGTAGAATAGCAAAGAGCTAGGTTAAAGAAGCAAGCACAAGGATCCTTTGTGCAGGGGCTCAAATGAAATATCACATGTGGAGCTGAGATAGTTTAGTTCATATAGGGAATACAAATGTAATTACTTCCACTTTAAAAAGTAAAAATAACTGAAAGAAGCACTTTAAAAAGCAAAAATAACTGAAAGAAGCATGCCTAACAAGTTTCTGATGATTTCAAACTATAGGATTATAACAAATTATTGTAACAATTACCATAACCATATAATAGAATTAAGATATCAGTTTGAAAAATTTACAAATCAAACATGATATCAAACCATAGTTTATCAAATAATAACATAAAGACAATCTAAACAATCAGGCCAACAGCTGGTGTTTAGTTCTTAGACAACATAATAAGGCAATTGCACATATATGGTGCCTATTTTCGCTGCTTTGCAGTAAACTTAACTGGCAAATATAGAATCTCTTCTTTCTTCTTCTTTTTCTCCCTTTGATAATCAATATGTACATATACCATCAACATTTTTCAACAAGTTCAATACAGAAACCACAGGATATACTAAATACTTCAGGTTCAGATGCTTTTTAAATTAAATTATCAGCTCGAAACTCCTACATAAGTGTTGTTAATTAGAAGCTTATGGACGAAGGAACATGCCAGATGCCAGTCATATCAATGGTTGTGTACAAATCGTATAACAAGAATTTTTGATGCAGAAGCTAGGAGGACTAGAATTTTTGATGGGTTTAATGCAAAAAAATAAAAAATAGCTGATTTTCTAAAACACAGAGATAACTCATCCTGATCGAGAAATTTTGCTCAAGGTTTCTGTGATAAGTACTATTACAGAGAAAATGTCTCGTAATAATGAATAAAGAAATCTCTAAGGAAATAATGTTATGCTGAAAAAATGCAAGATACAAATGGATGCATGATCAAAAACAGCATCATGCAGAAGACCAATGTGCCAAATAAAAGCTACCTCTTGGTAGGACGCGATTTAAGTTGTGACTCTTTCTCAAGGCCAATTTTATCATTTAAGCCCAACTTCAGATCAGGCATTCCAGAAAGGAAGCACTTCATAAGAACCTTCCCAGTTACATCGCAACGCAATACACTGCCTACACTCGCCAAATTGTATAGTGAATATTACACGTACACATCACATACACATCACAAAAGATGCTTCAGAAAAAAATTACCTTTTGAAGACATAAGAAGGTTAACACTCTCCACAATATCAAGAAACACCTGTTAACAAAAGAATATTATAATCGAGCTATACGCAATACTCACTGCAGATAAGTTAGGTAGGGGGTAAATCAAGAAAGATCACCTCATTCTTTTTATATACAAGACCCTCTCTTCGCCAACCAACAGCACCGGTCACTTGCAAAGTTGCATTGGGGACAGGTTTATCTGCAGGCTATTTAGTTCATATTTGGAATAATGCATAAACAAGTCAGACGAATCTTCCGCATATGTTCAAAGGTAAGTAACAAAACAGATTAATACACAATCAAAACAAATACAAATCTACCTTGGATGAGAATGGCGAACGTACACCTTCCTGGGTTATGTAAAGCTTCAAAATTTCTGGGGAAAGATTTTGAGGATAACCAAAATCCATAATTTCTGCAATATGATTGTAAATATCAACACTTGAGCCATATGTTACCTACGGGCTACTACTGCATGAAAACCGTGTAGGTTGTGATTCATTTATTCCTTGTGTGCTTTATTCCTTATGTGCAAGTTTTTCATATGCTTAACAAGAGGCAATGAACAATAGTAGAGAACTAATACATTCCTGTGTAGCTGTGTCAACCAATGTGACCTAGATTGTGGTTGGATATGGAACATAGAACGAAATTGGGAAGGAAAAACATTACTGTTCATGGTACAGAGTACGGTACGGTAAGGGTAGGTTTCTTTGAATCTCTTAGCTAATACAAAATAAATTTATCCGAAATGTGATACACTAGGAATAGCTTCTAAAAAGATATAGTTAAAACAGTTTGACATATAATTAAATTTGGTTGAGTTATTTCTAACCACAGAGTCGTGACAAGCACATTTCAACAAGGTTACGCTACACGCACAAGGCGCTTAGTTGGCTGGCCACATTAGGAAATTTGTTTTAAATATCTCTCATTCTCTGTACTTCTCTCAAGAAACTCACAAACAAGATACTTTTAATCTCTTCCCTCAATTTCTCTCCTTAAAACTTACAAACACAATTATGTTAATGCCTGAGCAATCTACTATTTTGTTTTGTTATTTATTTATTATCAAGGTGGGGAATGAGGACATAGAACCTAACCTTGACCAAATGACCCCATAAGAGTGGAATGGTGGAACCCTTATGGAGTTATGAAAGAAGACCCTTGGGCAACTGGACCCTTATGGGATATGAAACAAGATACTTATGCTATTGTCAATTAACTACCTGATGGGATTTGAGCTTTGCAGCTCCGTGTTAAGGGATGAGAGGGGTGTGACTAGAGTTGGGGCTCATATTGGTCAGTCTCCGTTTTTTACCAATTTAAAAGGCTGTGAACATAAGTTTATTTCTCAATGTACTAAGAGTCAATGTTAATTATCCTATAGATCCGCTACCCCTCTTTCAAGAGTTTCTTTTTTACTAAAAGTATCCTTGTTCAAGAGTTATCAAGTGTGATGCTGCCCAAATGATACCTCAGCACCAATAAGTGCCTTTTCCTCTTCAAAAATAACCTAGAATACAACTACTAGGTTTGAACTCCTAAAAATACTATCCGTGGATCTTCCTTCTTCACAACTACTTCGTCCTTTTGCAAGTTAATAGATTATTTATTTGTCAGATTTGGAGGACATCCTAAATAGCACAATTTCTCTATTTATAATGGTACGGCCATCCATGTGCGGCTACAGTAAATCCTTCTAGAAGGATTGACTTTTGATAGATACTATGATGTGATCATCAGCTTAGACAGGATGTACTCCACCAATCTCAAAAGTTTTTAATTTCTCCGCATACTACTCAAAGCGTGAACCTTAAACCCCCAAAACGTGCAATATCCACAATCAATCAAGAGAGAACATATATATATATATATATATATATATATATATATATATATATATATATATAGATACATAGGTGGAGTGAATGCACCTAACATACAATATATTACCACCTTATTTGCACCCAAGTATATTTTACCAAATTTAAATGAAAATTAAAGTGAAAATATACAATCCAACATGATAAAATGTTCTCCAATTGGCTTACCATCCAACAGCTCGTAGATCAAAACAAAATTGTTGCGAATAGCATCCTCATCAAAAGCCCCACCAAAGTAAGATTTGAACAACGCAACTGCCTGCACAAACCGTAACTTAGACATGTCTCGATACTAATAAAAGCTTTAAGTGTGTGTTCTTGGGAGTCAGTGAAGAATCCAAAGCTTTTCGAATGTATGATCCGGAGTCTAAGAAGATTGTCATAAGCCGAGATGTGGTTTTTGAAGAGGAAGAAAAATGGAGCTGGGGCAAAACAAGTGAAGAAGCTTGTTGTGATGGTCTTGAGTGGGGAGATGAAGGAAAAGAAAGTGAAGAAGAAGAGAATAGAGTCAGCAATTCAGACCTGTCTACACCAATTGATGTGACAAATCCAGTTCAAGGGAGAAGAAGAAGAGAACCGGTGTGGATGGGGGACTATGTGAGTGGTGAAGGCCTGTCCGAGGAAGAAGACGATGTGCAAAAACTAGTTATGGAGATGCAACAACTTGCCATGTTCGCTTCAAATGATCCAACAACGTTTGAAGAAGCTGCTAAGAGTTCAACTTGGAGAGAAGCTATGGACCGAGATATTCAAGCTATAGAGAGGAATGGTACTTGGGAACTAACTGAGTTGCCAAGAGGAGCAAAGAAGATAAGTGTTAAATGGGTTTTCAAGACCAAGTTGAACGAGAAAGGAGAGGTGGATAAATACAAGGTTCGACTTGTAGCAAAGGGATACACACAGCAAGCCGGTATCGACTACACTGAGGTATTTGCTCTGGTAACTCGTTGGGATACTATTCGACTAAAACTTGCACTTTCAGCTAATCGAAGGTGGAAAGTATACCAACTCGATGTTAAAAGTGCTTTTTTGCATGGTGAGATCAGTGAGGAGGTGTTTGTGGAACAGCCACGGGGTTATGAGGTGAAGGGTGGAGAGAGCAAAGTGTACAAGTTGAAGAAAGCACTCTACGGGCTTAAACAAGCCCCACGAGCCTGGTTCAGTAAGATTGAATCTTATTTCATCAAGGAGGGGTTTGAAAGATGTTTGAGTGATCATACACTTTTTACAAAGAAGGACGAAAATGGAGGTATTCTTATAGTCACCTTGTATGTCGATGACCTTATTTTCACAGGAAACAATGAGCAGATGTTTGAGAAGTTCAACAGTCCAATGAAAGAAGAGTTTGACATGTCTGATCTTGGTTGTATGAAGTACTTCCTTGGAGTGGAGGTGGTGCAAAGCTCAGCTGGGATTTTCATAAGCCAAAAGAAATATGCCAATGAGGTACTGGAGAGATTTGGAATGGAGCATTGTAATCCTATGAAAAATCATATTGTTCCTGGAAGTAAACTTGCTAAAGATGAAGGAGGCGCAAGGATTGATTCCACAGTTTACAAGCAAATGGTGGATAGTCTTATGTACTTGACTGCCACCAGACCGGATCTTATGTATGTAGTGAGCTTGATAGCTCGTTACATGGAGGCTCCTACTGTGTTGCATCAACAAGCAGTGAAGAGAGTGTTTCGATATTTGAAAGGAACAACTGAACTGGGAATACTTTACAAGAAAGGAGAAGAGAGTTTGTTTGCTTATTCAGATAGTGATTATGCGGGTGATCTTGATGGCCGCAAAAGCACCTTAGGGTATGTTTTTAAAATAAGCTCCGGAGCTGTAGCATGGAGTTCCAAGAAGCAATCAGTTGTGTCACTTTCCACCACCGAAGCAGAGTTCATTGTTGTTGCTGCTGCGTGTGCTTGTCAAAGTGTGTGGATGCAGCGAGTTCTTGGGAAGCTTGGACTGAAGCAATGTAAGTGCACTATATTATGTGATAATAACTCGGCCATTAAACTCTCGAAGAATCCTGTTATGCATGGTAGAAGTAAGCATATCAATGTTCGATTTCATTTTCTTCGAGACTTGGCTAATGATGGAGTAGTAGAGTTGGTGCATTGTGGCTCAAAGGATCAGTTGGCTGACATAATGACAAAACCTTTGAAGCTAGACTTGTTCTTGAAGATGAGAGAGCAGCTCGGTGTGTGTAAATTGTTTAAGGAGTAAAATGATCGTATGTTTACAAAGACATGATTTAAGGGAGGAGTTGTTGGGAAACTTGGTCAACTGTTGATTTAGTCTGTTTCGTGTTTGTTGAATAAGCCCTAAATTATAGGGTGAACTTAGTTGTATTCTTCCGTAAACATAGCCACGATATAGATCATGTGAATCGTGGATGCAATTTCTATCATTCCTGTTTTGTAATGGCTGTATAAAAGCCTCTTTTATGTTGATGAATAATACAAGCTTAAGAGCTACAAACTGAGTTCTCTATTTTCAGTTTATCATGCATCACATGAAATTGATTTAATGAAGGATGGTGTCTAAAATGAAGATCGAGTATTTTTGATAAGGTGAAAGTGTGATTTTGAATTTAATCTTGTTTATGTATAATGTCCACTGATATTTAGAAGTTTTATTTCAATTTCATAATTTGTTGAACCCAAAAATATTTTTTTGAATTTTGTGGGGATGTTCATTGCAAACCCACATAGGTAACCTTGGGGTTTAAAGGCTCGTTGCACATGCTAAGTGCAATCGTGTTTTCTACGAAAATGGGGTAGTATAAATTTTGTTTTATTTTATTTTTATTTTACTCGAGGACGAGCAAAAGCTAGGTATGGGGGTATTTGATAGACACATAATTCATACATTTTATTATCCCTAATTTTGTCCTTTTAATTATATTAGTTTATTAAATTAATATGTTTTATTTTATTTTGTAGGATTTAATATTTGTTGCAATAAAGCCAAAATCTTGGTGAACAAGCGATATTTAATGCTCTTATTCATGTAAGGAATATCCAAGAAGAATCCTGCAAGAAGGAAAGAGGTGAAACAATCTTGGTGTGCAAGTCAAATTCAACATGAGAAAGAAAAATTTATCTAGATCTCTTTGAGAAGTTGATTGCCACTAGGAAGTTGAAACATACATGGAAAGGGAACAAAAGTGTCTAAGTTCAATGAATCTAAATTAGGGTTCAAAGTTATTTTTCCTATAAATAGGTCTCTTGTTTTAGAGAGGAGGAAGTATTAGGTATTATATTAGTTTAGATTAGGAGTAGAAGTAGATTAAATTACGTATTCATTGTACGTTCGTTGGATGATCGTTAATTAAAAGGAGTTTTCTTATTTATTTTTAATCTTCTTCTTTTCTTTATTTTAGTTAGTTTAATTATTTTTAGAATTTATGAAATTTGTAGATATGTACATTTGTTTTCTTTCTTACCGCATTTTCTTGCAGAATAAAAACCCCACATACAAGGTATAATTCTTTTATATCTTTGTTCTCTATTTTCAGGACAATGCATGATTTAGGTATGGAGGAGTTTGTTTGTATTTTGTTTGACTTTTTATGGATTGGATTAATTCTAATAAGTGTTTGTGGATTAAACCTCACGAGTAAGATTGAAAGATTTAAAACTCTTGAATTTTTTATAAGATATGAAATCTTAGTTCGAAACACCATCTGGCTTAACATTGATTTCACAAGCATTTTTGCACTTTACGTTTGCACTAATTCTTAGTTGTGGGGTATAAACTATGATTCAAGTAATTTCAAAAAAAATAGAAAAGAGAAGTTGGAAAAAAGTTGAAAAATAAAGAAATAAATAACTGCTTCAATGTCCATTGAACGAAATAATTGGGTATCCAAGCATCGGGAAGCATCGATATTTACGCTAAAAAGTGTGATGAATAAAAGCAGTTTGACTAGTCTAATTTTGTGGCCTGTGTTACTCAAGTTAGTAAACCCTTAGGGGTGTCTCTACACCTAGTGCCCTAAAGCCAATTGGTTTGAGAGTCATTGGTCCAACGCTCGTTTCATGATTAACTCTAAAAAGCCTAAGAAAACGAGACATTGCATAAGTTAAGAATCAAAATTGAAAAAAAATAGAAAAAAAGAAAGAAAGAAAAAGAAAAAGAAAAATGAGCTTGCTTGATTTTCATGGTAAAAATCTCTATTAAGAGTTACATCACATACACTTGCATGCATCACATGAAATTGATTTAATGAAGAATGGTGTGTAAAATGAAGATAGAGTATTTTTGATAAGGTGAAAGTGTGATTTTTAATTTAATCTTGCTTATGTATAATGCTCATTGATATTTAGAAATTTTCTTTCAATTTCATAATTTGTTGAACCCAAAAATATTTTTTTGAATTTTGTGGGTATATTCACTGCAAACCCTCACGAGACACAACTCGTCCACTTGAGGTAACCTTGGGGTTTAAAGGCTTGTTACACATGCTAAGTGTAATCGTGTTTCCTACGAAAATACGATAGTATAATTTTTGTTTTATTTTATTTTTATTTTACTCGAGGACGAGCAAAAGCTAGGTATGAGGGTATTTGATAGACACATAATTCATACATTTTATTATCCATAATTTTGTTCTTTTAATTATATTAATTTATTAAATTAATATGTTTTATTTTATTTTGTAAGATTTAATATTTGTTGCAATAAAGTCAAAATCTTGGTGATCAAGCGATATTTAATGCTCTTATTCAGGTAAGGAATATCCGAGAAGAATCCTGCAATGGGAAGGAAAGAGGTGGAAAAATCTTGGTGTGCAAGTCAAATCCAACAAGAGAAAGAAAAGTCTATCTAGAAAATCTCTTTGAGAAGTTAAGTGTCACTAGGAAGTTGAAACCTACATGGAAAATGAATAAAAGTGTCCAAGTTCAATGAATCTAAATTATGGTTCAAAGTTATTTTCTCTATAAATACGTCTCTTGTTTTAAAGAGGAGGGAGTATTAGGTATTGTATTAGTTTAGGTTAGAAATAGATTAAATTACTTCTCCATCGTACATTCGTTGGATGATCGTTAATTAAAGGGAGTTTTCTTATTTATTTTTAATCTTCTTCTTTACTTTATTTAGTTAGTTTAATTATTTTTTATGTCTAGCTAATTTCTTTAATCTAGGATGAAGATGAAATTAAATAAGTATTCATGATAATATTTTTTCATCTCTTCTATTATTTATGCTTTTATGTTTAATTGATTTCGCCTTCATGTTTCGTTATTGAAATACCTTCATTTTATAGTTCTTATGTAATTTAAATTAATTAAGAGGTTTTGATAGATTATTGTTAAGATATGAGTTTTTCATAATAATTCATGCTTGCTCAAAAAAGTTTTGATGAGTTATAGTTAATCATTTTCATAGTCTATGCTTGCCCACGTTAATTGTAAAATTACTAAATTAAAGGAAAAGGAGATCAAAATCACAGTTGAGTTATAAAAATAGAAGAGATTGAATTTATGTTGTGTTTATTATTTAATGAATTCGGATTCCTAGATTGTTTCCTCGGTATTAGTTGTCATATTCTAGTTAATTAATCCTCAATCTTTATTTCTAATTCTCCTAAAATAGATATTAAGGAAATATTAAAATTAATCTAGTCAACCCGTACTTGCCAGTTCTTCAATTCGACACTGTGCACTTGCAGTACATAATTTTAACACATCATTATGCAAATTTAACAAACTCGCACTATCCACCAATCACAAACCGAACCACAATTGATTTATTAGTTTCAACTAGTTCTCATTCTCGTTCTTTAGTTTCGCAATTCGAAATTTTCAACAGTAATGCACTTTATGCCGATTATACAGCTTATTCTTTACATAAAAAAAGACAATTATACGAAAATTAAATAGAGAGAAAGAAGGAGAAGCTGACCCAACATCATCTCGATATAGGCGATTGATAAGGACATCGCCTCGGAGATTTAAGAAGTATATAGCGGAAGCAGACACCGGCATCGCTAAGATCCGGTGGATCCAAATTCAGATTATCGACGAAACTTTGTCAGATCAGATCTAGGGCTTCTAATCGATATTCAAATGAAATATAAAATATACTAATGAATTTGTACTGGAGAATAAAATGTAAGAAGCTGATAAGGAGATTCCGGACAGAGTTTTCCAGTCAACAAAATGGCTCTATTATTCAACGGTAGAGCTCAATGACTTTTATGATTTCTGAGTTTAGGACGGGAAAATAAAATAATAGAAGTTTTAATTTATAATAAAAAATAAAATAATAGAAATTTGTATATATTTTTTTAATGTTGTTGAATTTATAAAGAAAAAAAATTAAGTTTTATATTTAAGTTACTAAATTACTCTTATATTAGTTTTATTATATTTATAATCTAGATAGTGTAATGGAAATTATAAAAGATGATCTTATGTTATTTAGGGCATGCATGTTCGGCTACAAATTATAAGTTTGTCAAACCAATTTATAAGTAAGTTTTTTTGCTCTTGAAGTGTTCGTGTGAAAACTTATTTTTTAACTTATAAAATGACTTATAAGTTATATTTCAGAAGTAACAATTTCTTACTTCTCGAAAAATGACTTACAAGTCATTTAAAATAAGTAAATTTGACCAAATATAAAGATTGTTTTGCTTTCATTTTAGTAATTTTAACAACTTATTTTAACTTGTAAGTCATTGGCCAAACACCGTCACAACTTATTTTAACTTATAAGTAAAAATGATGTCAAACACTTTTATTTATAAATCACAACTTAAAATAACTTATAAGTCATTTTAAATTTCAACTTATAAGTCATTATAAAATAAGTTATTGTCGAACAAATCCTTAGCTTTTGTCCAAATTCATTATTTTTGACATAAAAATTTGGCAAAAAATATTGATTAAAGTTTTTGTTTTTTTGTTTTTTCCGTCCATTTTAAAAATATGTAACACTCTGTTAGGGGGATTACAATGGCATGTGCGTGTCAGTGTATACCCATTTTTAAAAAAAAAAATTTACTCCGTGTTTCCATCTTTGCCACCAAAAATATATATTTGACATCTAGTCTTGTTACATAAATTTATATTGAAATAAGAAATAATCTTACCATAATTTATTATATGTTATAATTTTATGTAAGTCGTAATTTAGTTTTTTTTCATAAATTTGTCGACATATAAATTATTTTTGTTGATCTTTTATTTAATCAATTTATAAATTTTAGTTTACTAAATATGATATTACTATTTAAAATTAAAATAGTTTGGTATTGTAATTTAAAATTTAAAATTATACAAATTAATCTTAATCAAAGCTTAATGAATCAATTTTATAAGGGCCTAATATATGGATTAATACCCTAAACTTTTAGTTTTTTTTCCACTTTGGGGATTGTCTTTTCAATTTTTTCAATTAAAGGATTAATCTTTTAATTTTTTCTAATTAATTACAATTGATAGTAAGCTACGTCAAAAAATTGATAACTTGATAAATCTATTAACGTGATTAAAAAAAAATACTTATATTGAGTCTCATTTTAACATTTATTTAATTAAATTTGTGTACTAAAAAGGGTAAATATAAGACCATTATAATTTTTTTAAAGTAAATTTAATGACTATTGTACCCTTTTGGTATAAAAATTTTAATTATATTGATTATTGGTGTGACGCCCCCAAAATAGGTCCACACAACTCATTCTGAGTCGTCAAATACATGGTACAGAATCCAAATACAAACTTCATTTATACAACTATTGAACTGTCGTGAAAAATACGACAACATATAAACTGTGAGTTTTAATACAAATATTGTCTCGTAGACAATATCCAAACTCAAATTAAGTCTTCATTATAATTATTATCACACTATTTCACAACATAGTGAAGACTTCTATAGTAACTATCTTGGACCATTATTCCACTCTCCGACTAGTCACAACCATATTATCGCCTCTTGAGAAGAACAATGGAACAAAAAGAAAAAGGGTGAGCTCAACTAACCCACTAAAGAATATTACGACTAAGATAATGTAGAACATATTATCCTTAGTCCTCAACAGGGAAAAATCTGATAGAATACAATAGACAACAAGTTTTAGATCAACAACTGCATCGAAAATAGCAATCCATTAGAAGAGTCAAGTAGAGAATGATGTCTATTATCTTATATGATTTAAAAGTCCATCATCAATATTTTATCTCTGTAACACCAATCAATAATATTTCCAATCAATGAATTATCTATGCACTACGGCCCAAAGATAATCGGTTGTATCACCAGTGGTCATAATCATGTCAAACACATGTCCATCTATGCACTACGGGCCAAAGAGGACTTTCACCACAACCTTTGTATGTAACATTACATGTCATGATTATACCAATACACAATTTTTGGTCATAATCATACCAATCAATAGTCCATCTATGCATTACAGGCCAAAGATGACTTTCACCACAATATAAGCATGAGGATGATGACAATGATATAAACAATCAACCAAGTGAGATCAAGGATAAATATTAGATATTTATAATTTAATTTATTCAGAGTTCAAGAATGTCCAAATTATCAACATGATCACTAATTGTGGAGTAAAATTCAAGAATGATATTTATGTACCAAAAATATTTTTGGCTGAAAAGAATTCAATTTTGTCTTAAATAGTACCCTGAATGAATAGTACTCGAATGAAAAGTACCTCGAATGAATAGTATCCCGAATGAATAGTATTCCAAATGAATAGTACCCCGACATAAATAGTATCCCGTCATTTAATAAGAAAGTTCAGACCAATAGTGGAATAATACTAGATGAAGCACAAACTATTAAGAATATTTCACTAATTTCAAGGGTTTTCACCATTTAATAATAAGGTTATGAAAACAAACAATAAATTCGTACTATAAATGGAGAAATATGAAAGAAGACGATATCCCTTGATGAGTACAAAAGAAATGATATCTCATATGAGTATAAAAGAATATACGAAACTGCAAATGGATTTTCACCCGTCATGCGGTAATCCGCGTAGACAGATCATTTCCACAATTTAATAAAGAATGAACACGAAGGATTATTCACCATGCATGCGGTAATCCACATAGACAAGTTACTCCCGCAGATTAATAAAGAATGAATACGAAGGGTTATTCACCATGCATGCGGTAATCCGCGTAGACAGGTTACTCCCGCAGATTAATAAAGAATGAATACGAAGGGTTATTCACCATGCATTAATCCGCGTGAGACAAAAGTTACTCCAGCAGATTAATAAAGAATGAATACTGAAGGGTTATTTACCATACATGCAGAATCCGGCGTAGTAAAGTTACTCCCCAGATTAATAAGGAATAAAATGACAACCCTTATGAGTATGAAGTAAATAACATCCTTTACGAATACGAAAGAAATAATACCCCTTACGAATACAAAAAATAATATCCCTTACGAATACGAAAAATAATATCTCTTACCTTAGTTGGAGATTGGATACTGCAATAGTGAAGTAGCAAAATACTCTTCTTCTTTCTCTATATAGTCTCTCTCTCTATAGTTTTAGTGAATTCGTAAGAAAGAATGAAGTAATGAGCTTCTATTTATAGGAGAATGGACTAAATAGTAACTAATTCATGAATGGTCCAGATTGATTTACTATTAAACGGATAGTCCATATTGATTATTATTAAAACTTCAACCGACGGTCCATACTGATTTACTATTATAACTTTAGCTAACGGTCCATATTGATTTACTATTATAACTTCAACCAACGGTTCATATTGATTTATTATTATAATTTCAACCGATGGTCTTAAAAATTAGCACATCTCTCCATGGAATAATAAGACAAACTTACAACAAACGCCTCATGACAAACCCCTCTATTTATATCAAAAATTGAATAAATATTTACCACAAATCACTTATCTTTAATCAACACATTTTTAATCTTTCAATAATTATTCATCATTTAATATTATAACTCACAATATTGACAACCAGATCGTTCCCAGGAAAGAGGGGGCTTTCCGATAAGGATTTCTCCTTACTGGCGCGCAATTAAATTATCAAACTCCTTTCCTCGACAGAACTATCTAGACATTGTCAATAATGCAAATAATAATATGAATAACTGTGTCGTCTCAATTATTGATTTAATAATATAAAATATTGTGCGGATGATACTGTGACAATAATTTAATTAATAATATAAAATACTATGCAGCAACTATTGTGGCAATTATTGAATGAAACTGAGTGACTTCTTACGTAAGCATCAATAATCAGAGATATTGTGCAATACCGTAGTGCTCTTCAGTAATAACGCCAGACATTTATACTTTTGTGACGCCCCCAAAATAGGTATACATCACCCATTCTGAGTCGCCAAATACATGGTATAGAATACAAATACAAACTTAAATATACAACAAGAGCTGTGAGTTTTAATATAAATATTATCTTCTAGACAGTATTCAAACTCAAATGAAGTCCTCAATACATTTATTTTCACACTATTTCATAGAATAGTGAGGACTACTAATGCTATCATCTGGACCATCACTCCGTTCCCCGACTAGTCCCGGCTACGTTCTCATTTCCTGAAGAGAACAATGAAAGCAAAAGGGTGAGCTCAACTAGCCTAGTAAGAAATATTATGACTAAGATAATTAGAATAATTTATCGTTAGCCTTCAACAGTGTTAAATTGATAAAATATAACAACATCAAGTTTAACTGCAGCGGAACAAGCAATCCATTAGAAGAGTCAAGTAGAGCATAAAATCTATTATCTTCTATGATTTAAAAGGTTTTCATCACTTTTATCATTTGAGACTCAAATTTTAATAAATAATCCACATCATCCCTGCACTACGGCCAATGATATTCATTAGTATCACGACCACAAATTATCCATGCACTACGGGCCAAGGATATTCGTGTTTTCATCAATGGTCATGATCATGCCAACAACTGTCCATCAATGCACTACGGGCCAATGAGGACTTTTACCACATCATTTGTAACATTACTTACCATGATTATAACCGAATAATCCCTAATCATAATCATACCAAGTCCATCTATGCACTACAGGCCACATATGACTTTCAACATAATATAAACATGAGGATGATGACAATGATATAAGAATTCAATAAAACAAGTTCAAGGATAAATTTTTAAATATTTATAATTCAATTTATCCAGAAATTAATAACGTCCAAATTGTCAACATGATACTACTTTGTGGAGTAAAAGTCAAGAATAATATTGTATCAAAAATAATTTGGACCGAAAACGCATCAATTTTTATCATGAATAGTACCCTAGGTGAATAATACTCGAGTGAATAGTACCACGTGAATAGTACTTCGGGAATAGTAACCCCGCGAATAGTACTCCGACATGAAAAAGTTAAAATTTATCAAGAATGCTCAGAATAATATTTCCATGAAAAGATACTGGATGAAGCGCAAATATCAAGGATATTCTACTAATTTTATGGAGTTTAGAAGCCAAAACTTTAACAAAACGAGTATAGAATTCGAAATCTAAAATGAAATAATATTACTTACATACTACAGAGTATGGAAGAAAATATTATTCCTAGCGAATACTGAATAAAAATAACATCCCTTACCTTGAAAAGAAGAGTATTCCAACTGGTATAGCGGGGATATTCTTGAAGAAAACTTTCAGTATTTTCTATGCTCAAAGCTTTCTAAAACTCTAAAGAAATACGCTCAAGATTATAGAAGAAGAATTCTCTGATTCTGGTGTGATTTTCAATTCTAAATAAGCATCCTATTTATAGGAGAATGGAAAGGATACTATTTGAAAATTTATCACGGACCAACAGTAAGATTTTCGGACGAACGCATCACGGGCGAAAAAATTTCATACGCTTCATTTCTTTTCAACTTATTAATATAATATTCAATAAAATATAATATATTCTATTTTTTATAAAAAAACAAAACTTATTATATATATATATATATATATATATATATTAACACATGTTGCAAAGAAAATAAAACTCCTTCCGTGACAAAATTCTCACAATCCCCCACCCCATTTTTTTTCTTCCACGTGGGCCCCACGTGTTCCCCTCTCACCAACATCTAATAATCACAGGTGGGTCCCATTATATTTTTATTAAACAACTTTCTACTGATTATTTTTAAAAAATGGGTAAATGGGGATTCAAATAATAAGCAAAATTTACAACAACTACTTCATAAAAATCCTCTCAATATTTTTAACAACATTTATCATCATTATTATAATTCACAATATTTAACAACTAGGTCATTCCTGTGAAAGAGGGGCTTTCAATAAGGATTTCTCCCTATTGGTGAGCAATTAGGTGACCAAACCTCTCCTCGATGTAACTTCTAGACATCGATATTGAAAATAATAATATTAATAACTCTCCGCTATCTCAATTATTGATTTAATAATATATAAAATATCAACAATAATTGAATCAAATAACG
The DNA here is from genome assembly GCA_020205615.1 of Panax quinquefolius. Lineage (NCBI taxonomy): Eukaryota > Viridiplantae > Streptophyta > Magnoliopsida > Apiales > Araliaceae > Panax > Panax quinquefolius. The sequence continues at coordinate 93,118,249 of CM035167.1, read as the reverse complement.
TGAGATACTATGCAACAACCATCTTTGTAGTAATAATTGAACAAAACTAAGTAACTTCTCACGTAAGCATCAATAATCAATACCGTGTGCTCTTATGCAACCACGCGTACATCGTATTTTTACCACCGGGTGTTTCAACAAGATTAATGGTAAAACTTCCGCCGTGTTATTTTCATAAAAGATATTTTTATCATTTTTCAATCCGACGATAATAATTACATTGTGGGGTCCACTAATGATTGTGCTTAGTCGCATTTAATATTCCCAGATTAAAGCGAATATTCTCCTACCAATCGAATATTATATAACAACTTGCGTACTTTACAAAATTTATAAATATTACTCACAACTATAACATTATATCAAATTTACTCCATAATATTCAAAAATAATATTTATAGAAAATTCATCTTTATTCATAAAAGTTGGGGTCTTACAACATCCCTTCTTATGAAATTTTCCCTCGAAATTAGAGTGGCACGACTGTATGTCGAAGAGGTAAGGATACCTTGTGACAACCCCAAAATAGGTCCATTCCATCCAACCCATTATGAGTCGCCAAATACATGGTACAGAAAATAACTACAACTTTATTAATACAATTGTCGTGCAAGATACGACAACACTTAAACTGTGAGTTTAAATACAAATATATACCAACTGTGACTCATGTCCCAAGCGTGGACAGCACCTCATAATGACATCTTACATAAAGGTATAGTCGAAAACTATTTTAGAAATTAGAATCTTTGGGAAGTGCTCAAGGAAACCTTCGTACATGGGAGGCCATGCGTCTAAGTTATGATAGATATCACATGGCCACAGAATTATCCTTGGTTGACCCAATAGACCCCAAAGAAAAATGAGAAGATTACTATCATATTCTTCCCAATGGTGAGTCTTCTCTTGACATATCATTATCTCCACTGTCTCTAATTGGGTATTATACTCCAAACAAACACCAAGATTATATAGGTAGTGCTTGTAAATATACTCAGCAAGTGGATGAGCACAACCCTGTCTTATGATGACACGAGGTTGTATGTCATTAGACATCTTGTATGATAGTGGCAAAACACCCTTCAAAGTTAAATTCACCTCACCCTCAACATCTATAGACCACCGTTCTATTCCCCTGTTATTCCCCGCTTGTCCCAGCTACACTTTTATTACCTGAAAGGAATTGTGAAGCAAAAGTGTGAGCACAACTAGCTCAGTAAAGAATATCATTACTAAAGATAAATAAATTATCAATTGCCTTCAACAGTAATAAATCAGAGATTTAGAACATATGGTAGATGATAAAACTTTTCAACCATAGTCAGCATGTGAACGAAAGCAATCCATTAGAAGAGTCAAATAGACCATAGAATCTATTATCTTCTCCATGTTAAAAGTCCATCAACAATGTTTTATCCCTATAACATTAATTAACAATTCTTGTCCACAATCACGTGTATAACTCATAATCGTAATTGTAGTTCTAAATTCCTTTCCTCATCCAGGACAAAGTTAATTTTCATCACCTGAAACATCAAAGATCATGGTTATACCAAATCACAATTCATGTTCATAATCCTACTAATAAATTCATCTTTGCACTACGGCCAAAGATATTCATCAACAAGTCATATTTGCACCACAGGCCAAAGATATTCATCAACAAGTCATCTTTGCACTACATGCCAAAGATATTCAACAACAGGTCATCTTTGCATTATGAGCCAAAGATATTCATCAGAAATCATTCATCTTTGCACTACAGGCCAAAGATATTCAGTTATATAATCATTTAGAATCCAGGATGATGCAAAATATTTTAAAGAAAACGAATCTAAAGTGAAACAAAAGAACAAATATTAAGGATTCGTACTTTAGACAACCCAAGTTCAAAAATACTTCATAAATAATCAGAGTGGAGTAAAATTCAAGAATGAAGACCAAAACATAGATCCAATCAAAGATAGGAATCATAACAGACAATCTTGGACACAGAGAAGAAAACTTAATTTTTCTGTGAATAATGTCGATTTGTGAATAGGTCAGATACGTGAATAGTGCCAGTATATGTGAATAGTAACTCGACACCAAAAGATAGAAATTTCACAAAAACATCATCATGCTTCGTGAATAGTACTCGTGAATAGTAACTCGTGAATAGTAATTCGTGAATAGTAACTCATGAATAGTAACCCCGACATGAAAAAGTTCTAAATTTGATAAAAAGTTCAAACCAATATTTCGGCATAATAATATTGAAGAAATAATATCATTTATGAAGAAAATAATCTCCTCGCTCTTAGAAAGAATAAGTACTTCCGATTTCGAATATTGGATATTGTCTTAAAAGAACTTGCATCAGATAGCAATACTCAAGTACTAAAATACTAACAAAATACGCTTCGATATCTAGAGAAAAAGAGAGAAATCTTTAGTTTCGGTGTGATTTTCAATTCTAACCTAAGCACCCTATTTATTAGAAAATGCTTAGAACACCAAGCAGTAAAATTTAATATAATATTAATATATATATCAAAAATTCTTACGCCTAACTTTCTCGGATCTCGATTCAAATTAACAAATAATAACAAAAACAAAAAATGTTTTTGTTATTAAAAATAATTAAAACTTTCAAAAATCAATTATTTCAAACTTCGGAACTTCTATAATTCATAATAAATAGCCCTTTTATCGAAAAATTGAATCTCATGACTTTTTATAGGAAATTCAATTCTCTACAATTTTGCAGAAAAAGTTTTTCCAAATTCTAAATGTAAATTGACCGAAATCCACATACAGACGATTTTTGTGCTATAATCAAATTTCAATCAAGAAATGGGTCTCACAAACATGTTTAACATGTTTTAAACAACTTTTGCAACAAAAATACTCTCCTCCTCATATACTCATAAATACCACATTCATTGTAAAATATCATCATTATTATATTATTAAAATATAATAATAAATTATTTTATCGTAAAAGATAAAATATCAATTTTCAACAATTATCACTTTAAAAAAATTTCTCCATCTATATCCACATAAAATGAATATTTTCCTTATCATATAAATCAATAATTAATTATTCATAAATAATATTATGTAATCACAATAATGACAAACAGCATAGCTCCTCAGAAAGAGGGGGGCTTTCAATAAGGATTTCTCCTCATCTTGGCGCAATAATTAGGTGATAAAACCTCTCCTTAGATGCATTTTTTAGACATTGCCAATAATGTTATCTAATAATATTATTCAGGATGATATGAATTATTGCTTTGATAATGGAAAATAATCTTGTAGTAATGACAACAAGAATATAAAATATCAACGCAAAGCAATTATTGAATCAATAAAATATCGAATAAATAATTATCGTAATAATTATTGAGTATTGCCTTCTTATGTAAGAATCAATAATTGGTGCAATACCGCGTATACTTGTGCAAGCAACAACGCCAGACATCAGTATTTTAACCACCGGGTATTCCAACAAGTGTTAATTCAGAATAACTACGCCGCTATTTATAAAAACTCCCTTTTTCGTTTTCTTCATCCGACGTATTATTCATTATGGGGCCCACTAATGGTCATATTGGCCGCATTTAATATTCCCCCAACGTAAAGAATATTCCACGACCAAACTAATATTCCCCGATAGAATGAGTATTTTATAACCACTGCATATTTTGAAAAAAAAATTCATATATCACCCTTAACTTTAACTTTTATCAATTTAACCATTTACTGAATAGTAATTATAAGAAAAATTGAATACTTTTATTTCATAAAATTCGGGGTCTTACAATCTCCCCTCCTTATGAAATTTCGTCCCCGAAATTTACGTACCTAGTATTTCGAAAAGTTGAGAATACCTTGCTTCAATTTCAGATTCTATCTCCCCGGTCATCATGATTTCTCCATTGCTCATCTCCCGTGATAACTTCATTTGGGTTCCTCACTTGTTGGGAAGTCATGACAACCGCTATCCTTTGAACTACTCAATTTTGACTTGTCTGGGGCAGCATTTGGCGTCATCACTACCGTTGGAATATACTTTTCTATAGGGCATATTCCTCCTCAATCGCTTCGTCAGATTCTCGATTCATGATCCGAATCATCAATCTTCGATCCATATCAAATTCAGTCGACCGCTTCTCAGACAGGTAATTCAAAACTCGATGTTGGGTTCTCCCAATTGCTTTCCAAAAAGAGAAATTCATATCATCTATTTTAGCCTTCTTAGATCTCTGACATCTCTTTCCACAATATCCACGTGTCGTGTGGCTTTTTACCCACGCATCACTCATTCTTACTCGTTCGCTTTTTTTCTTCTTTCATTTCGATTCCATCTTTATCATCTTATACTCGCCAAAGAATGCTTCATTCAAGCATCACATATCGGGTAACACAAGCTTGAATTGTTGCATCCTTTTGTTCCATTTAATCGCTTTATCGTTTTTAGCTTCGCTCTTCTAACTCATGAATACGATTTTGAAATTCTACATTTTGATCATATAATACCTCTAATAAACTCTCCTCGTGTACCTCTTCTTCCTCTTCTTCCTCACTCTCACTCCGTTACCTCTACCTGACTATCTCTAAGGTGTAACTATCAATTCTTCACTCACCACAATGGATATCTCTAATTCCTTCTTCATCGACATCACATTATCATGGTTAGTGATAAGAGGTATCCCCACGCCTCATTCACTCCATTGTTAGCATTCTCATTTGCCATTCTCAAATCATCGCCATAAAACAAGGGTTAATTAAGCAAATTAACGTATCACATAATATCCAGATATTACGATTCCACCAACAATTAAGCTTAGGTAGGACACACTAGCGAAGGATTTACTCATCTCTCCCCTCCTAGTTTTATTCCCTGATCTCCGCCAGAGACCATATCCCTAAGCTCTGATACCAAATGTGACAACCCCAAAATAGGTCCATTCCATCCAACCCATTCTGAGTCACCAAATATATGGTACAGAAAACAACTACAACTTTATTAATATAATTGTCGTGCAAGATACGACAACGCTTAAACTGTGAGTTTAAATACAAATATATACCAACTGTGACTCATGTCCCAACCGTGGACAACACTCATAATAATGACACCTTACATAAAGGTATAGTCGAAAAATTGTTTTAGAAATTAGAATCTTTGGGAAGTGCTCAAGGAAACCTTCGTACATGGGAGGCCATGCGTTTAAGTTATGATAGATATCATATGGCCACAAAATTATCCTTGGTCAATCTAATAGACCCCAAAGAAAAACGAGAAGATTACTATCATATTCTTTCCAATGGTGAGTCTTCTCTCGACATATCATTATCTCCACTGTCTCTAATTGGGTATTATACTCCAAACAAACACCAAGATTATATAGGTAGTGCTTGTAAATATACTCAAAGAAGTGGATGAGCACAACCTCGTCTTATGATGACACGAGGTTGTATGTCATTAGACATCTTGTATGATAGTGGCAAAACACCCTTCCAAGTTAAATTCACCCCACCCTCAACATCTATAGACCATCGTTCTATTCCCCTTTATTTCCCGCTTGTCCCAGCTACACTTTTATTACCTAAAAGGAATTGTGAAGCAAAAGGGTGAGCACAACTAGCTCAGTAAAGAATATCATGACTAAAGATAAATAAATTATCAATAGCCTTTAACAGTAATAAATCAGAGATTTAGAACATATGGTAGATGATAAAACTTTTCAACCATAGTTGCAGCGGAACGAGCAATCCATTAGAAGAGTCAAATAGACCATAAAATCTATTATCTTCTCCATGTTAAAAGTCCATTAACAATGTTTTATCCCTGTAACATTAATTAACAATTCTTGTCCACAATCACGTGTATAACTCATAATCGTAATTGTACTTCTAAATTCCTTTCCTCATCCAGAACAAAGTTAATTTTCATCACCTGAAACATCAAAGATCATGGTTATACCAAATCACAATTCATGTTCATAATCCTACTAATAAATTCATCTTTGCACTACGGGCCAAAGATATTCATCAACAAGTCATCTTTGCACTACAGGCCAAAGATATTCATCAACAAGTCATCTTTGCACTACATGCCAAAGATATTCAACAACAGGTCATCTTTTCATTATGAGCCAAAGATATTCATCAGAAATCATTCATCTTTGCACTACAGGCCAAAGATATTCAGTTATATCATCATTTAGGACTGCGGATGATGCAAAATATTTTAAAGAAAACGAATCTAGTGAAACAAAAGAACAAATATTAAGGATTCGTACTTTAGACAACCCAAGTTCAAAAATACTTCATAAATAACCAGAGTGGAGTAAAATTCAAGAATGAAGACCAAAACATAGATCCAATCAAAGATAGGAATCATAACACACAATCTTGGACACAGAGAAGAAAACTTAATTTTTCTGTGAATAATGTCGATTTGTGAATAAAGGTCGATACGAATGAATAATAGTCGTATATGTGAATAGTAACTCTGACACCAAAAGATAGAAATTTCACAAAAAACATCATCATGCTTCGTGAATAGTAACTCGTGAATAGTAACTCATGAATAGTAACTCGTGAATAGTAACCCCGACATGAAAAAGTTTTAAATTTGATAAAAAGTTCAGACCAATATTTCGGTATAATAATATTGAAGAAATAATATCATTTATGAAAAAAATAATCTCCCTTACCTCAGAAAGAATAGTACTTCTGACTGGAATACTGGATATAGTGCTAAAAGAACTTGCACCGTATAGCAATACTCGAAGTACTAAAATACTCACAAAAATACTATCGATATCTAGAGAAAGAGAGAGAAACCTTTAGTTTCGGTGTGATTTTCAATTCTAACCTAAGCACCATATTTATAGGAAAATGCTTAGAACACCAAAGCAGAAAATTTAATATAATATTAATATATATATCAAAAATTCTTACTACGACTTTCTCAGATCTGAATTCAGCCAACAAATAATAACAAAAACAAAAAAAAACGTTTTTGTTATTAAAAATAATTAAAACTTTCAAAAATCAATTATTTCGGAACTTTAGAACTTCTATAATTCATAATAAATAGCCCTTTTATCAGAAAATTCGAATCTCGCGAGTTTTTATAGGAAATTCAATTCTCTACAACTTTGCAGAAGAAAGTTTTTCCAAATTCTAAACAAAAATTGACCAAAATCCAAATACGGACGATTTTACAGGCTATAATCAAATTTCAGTCAAGAAATGGGGTCTACCGACATGTTTAACATGTTTTAAACAACTTTTGCAACAAAAATACTCTTCCTCCTCATATACTCATATATACCACATTCATTGTAAAAATATCATCATTATTATATTATTAAAATATAATAATAAATTATTTTATCAGAAAAGATAAAATATCAATTTTCAATAATTGTCACTTTAAAAAAATTTTCTCCATCTATATCCACATAAAATGAATATTTTCCTTATCATATAAATAAATAATTAATTATTCATAAATAATATTACAGAATCACAATAATGACAACCAGGCAGTTCCCAGGAAAGAGGGGGCTTTCCAATAAGGATTTCTTCTTACTTGCGCGTAATTAGGTGACCAAACCTCTCCTTAGACTGAACTTTCTAGACATTGCCAATAATGTTATCTAATAATATTATTCAGATAATATGAATTATTGAGGTATAACCTTGGAGAGTAGAATATGATCCTTCTTATCCAAGATTTTAACAGGAACCTCTTCATACGTTAAATCTTCCGCTATTTTGTCCGGTTCTAACTCAATAATGTGATTCGGGTCTTCCACATATTTATGTAACATGGATATGTGAAAAATGTTATGAACACGAGACATACTTGGCGGTAAAACGATTCTATATGCCACAGTTCCTACTCGATCGAGGATTAAAAATGGGCCAATGAATCGAGGATTGAGCTTTCCTCTATTTCCAAATCTTGTAACTCCTTTCCATGGAGCAACACATAACAACACATGATCTCCAATATCGAATTCCACGTTCTTTTGATGAAGATCAGCATAACTCTTTTGTCGATTTTGTGAGGTTTTTATACGTTGTCGGATCATCTGAATCTTTTTCGTAGTCATACGTACCAACTCCGGTCCCAATAACGTTGCTTCACCCACCTCATCCAAAGATCTTTGGAGAGCGACACTTTCTTCCATACAACGCCTCAAATGGAGCCATGCCAATACTTGCTCGATAAGCTGTTGTTGTAGAAAAACTCCACCAATGGTAAGAACTTGTCCCAACTTCCTTGAAGTCAAGGACACGAGTCTTAATAGATCTTCAAGAGTTTGAATAGCCCTCTCCGATCGCCTCGTCCGTCTCGAGGATGATATGCCGAGCTAAATCAGAATCCGTGCCCATAGCTTTTCTCGCAAACTAACCCAAAATCGTGAAATGAATCTTGGGTCTCGATCGAAACTATGGATCTTGGCATACCATGTGATCTTACAATCTCATTTATGTACATACTGAGCAAGACGTTCAAGTGTATAAGTTTCTTGTATAGGTAAAAGTGAGCAGACTTGGTCAATCTATCAACAATGACCCAAATTGCATCTATGCCTTGAGAAACCTTGGGAAGACCGAAGCTTGAAATCCATGGTAATGTGTTCCCACTTCCATTCCGGAATTTCAAGTGGTTCTGATGGACCTTTTGGTACTTGATGCTCGCTTGACTCGTTGACAAGTTAAACACCTTGAGATAAACTCCGTTATCTCTCTCTTTATATTGTTCCACCAAAATATATGTCGAAGATCATGATACATTTTGGTACTCCCAGGATGAATTGCAAACGGTGTATTGTGCGCCTCCATCATGATTTTATACTTTAAATCAGGGTCGTTAGGAACACAAAGTCTGGAGTTGACTCGAAGTATTCCTTCTTCATCGATTCTTGCTTCCGACATAGCACCTTCTTGCACTTTCTTCCTCATACGCATCAGCTCCAGGTCTGTAGCTTGAGCAACTTTAACTTTATTGATTAAAGTTGGTTCTACTTGTATATTCACCATCATCACATGGGTCCCTGGAGTTTTTAACTCTATCTCCATCCTTTGCAAGTCATACAAAATGGGCCTTTGCGTTGACAATATCGCACTCGTACCCGCATATGATATTCTACTCAATGCGTTAGCTACCACGTTCGCTTTTCCAGGATGGTATTAGATGGTATGATCATAATCTTTCAACAGTTCGAGCCAACGTCGTTGCCGCATGTTGAGTTCCTTTTGGGTGAAGAAATATTTGATGCTTTTATGATCCGTAAAGATCTCCACTTTCTCCCCATACAAGTAATGCCTCCAAATTTTATGTGCGAAGACAACAGTTGCCAACTCTAAATCATGAGTAGGATAATTCCTCTCATATTCTTTGAGTTGTCGAGAGGCATAGGCTATGACTTTCCCATGTTGCATGAGAATACATCCTAACCCTTTGCCCGAAGCATCACTTTAGATGACAAATCCCTCCGAGCCAGATGGTATTGTCAGAACAGGTGCTGAAATGAGTCTTCTCTTGAGTTCTTAAAAACTCTTCTCACATTCCTCGCTCCAACCAAATTTTGTATCTTTCCGAGTCAGCTGAGTTAATGGAGTAGCGATTCGAGAAAATCCTTCTACGAATCTCCGATAATAACCAGCTAAGCCGAGAAAGCTACGTACTTCGATCACTGATTTAGGTTGCTCCCAGATTTGTATTGCTTCAATCTTTGCCGGGTCAACAGATATTCCACGACTTGATACTACGTGCCCAAGGAATGCTACTTCTTCCAGCCAGAACTCACATTTCTTTAACTTGGCATAAAGCTTGTTTTCACGAAGCTTTTGGAGTATCAACCTCAAGTGTTGCTCATGATCTTCACAACTTTTGGAGTATATGAGAATGTCATCAATAAAGACGACCACAAAATGATCCAAATATTCCTTGAATACTCGGTTCATCATGTCCATGAAGGCAGCAGGAGCATTAGTCAATCCAAAGGACATGACTAGGACCGAGTTCTAAAAGCCGTCTTTGGAATGTCATCGATTTTAATCTTTAACTGATGATATCCGGAATGAAGATCGATCTTTGAAAAGAATTTGGCGCCTTGCAACTGGTCAAACATGTCATCAATACGTGGCAATGGGAACCTATTTTTGATGGTGACATGATTCAACTCCCGATAATCAATACAAAGTCGCATACTCCCATCTTTCTTCTTCACGAATAGAACAGGAGCACCCCAAGGAGACGTACTAGGACGAATGAAATCGATGTCTAACAATTCCTGCAGTTGGGTCTTTAACTCCTGAAGTTCAATATGAGCCATTCGATATGGGGCTTTGGAAAGGGGTTTTGTACCAGGTTCAAGGTCGATACAAAATTTAATTTCACGCTCTGGGGGTAGGCCAGGAAGTTCTTCAAGGAATACGTCAAGAAATTTATTAACAATAGAAATATCATTCAAAACTGATGTATTTTTGTTTAAATCCATGACATGAGCTAAGAAAGCTTGACATCCGTTTTTCAATAAACGAATAGGTTTATGACTTGAGATGACAGTGATTGATTTTAATGGTTTGGTTGCTTAAATTCACATAATAGGTTGGTTAGGAATATGAAAGCTAACAACCTTACGAAAACAATCAATTTTTGCATGATGAGTAGTTAACCAATCAATCCCTAGAATTACGTTAAATTCAAGTATTTTCAATGAAATAAGATCGACAGGTAATGTGAGGGTACCGATTTGAACCAAACAAGACTTATAAACAGTTGATGTAATGAAGGCTTCTCCTAACGGAGTTTCAACAGATAAGTCAAAGTCTAATTTCTCCGGAGTCAAATTTAAACATTGAGCGCAAGTAGGAGAAATAAAAGAATGGGTAGAACTGGTATCAAATAAGGTATATACTTCGCTAGAGTTTATGATAAGCTTACCCGTGATGACCTCATTCGCGTTCCTTGCTTTTTGGGAGGTCACAACAAACGCTCTCCCTTGAACTACTGGTTTTGACTTGTCTAGGACGGCATTTGGTGTCCCCGTTCCAACTGGATTTGGCTTCCCAATACGATAAAATCTAGATAGGTGACCTTCTCTTCCACAATTGTAACACGTTTTGGACTGCTGTGCACAGTTTGTACTGATGTGTCCCTCCCCTCCGCATTTAAAGCATATGATATGTGGTCATTCTCCTTCCTTAACAACGGGTGCTGGTGATAACATCTTTTCATCATTGTTGAATCTCCTCTTCTTGAAATGTCCATTTTAATTGTTTTGGCCATGATTACCACCGAAGTGGTTACCATTTCTGGCATGTTGATTCCCTCCACGGTTGTTGTCATCGCTTCGATGACTGTTACCACTGGTATTATCATTTTTTCGGCTACTTTCTCTTGGTTGGGTTGACTCGTTATCGCGCTCCAATAACTGAGCCCTATTTACAACATCTGAATACAAACACAGTTTATGAGAAATTAGATATTGATGTATCTTGGGTTTCAAACCTCTTAGAAACATCCGCGTCATTCTCTCTTCATTATCAACCAAGTGAGACGCAAACTGGGACAACTCTTCATTATCAACGCGTCATTCTCTCTTCATTTCGGGAAAGTACTTGTCTTTGAATAGTTCTTGGAACTTGTCCCAAGATATCTTCAGTGCGGCAGGTTGAGTACGCTTTACCGATTCCCACCAGTAATCTGCCTCTCCTCGCAACATAAAGGTGGCAAAGGGAACATTTTGCTCCTCGGAGCATCCCAAGATATCAAATATCTTGGTGATCTGCTTTATCCACGCCCCCGCCTTAAGTGGTTTTGGCTCTCCAATAAACTCCGGTGGTCCCAGCTCCTTGAACTGCTTAGCGGTAACCGTCCGAGAGTTACCAGTGTTTCCACCTGCATTTTGGACAGGAGTGTCTCTTGCCTGATGTTGCACGAATTGCAGAAAGCTCCTAAACATTCCGTCGTTCGCCATTTGGTCGGTGTTGTTGTTCACCTGAGGATTATTGCCTTCCTGATGCACATTATCCTGGGTGTTGATCAGTGGTGACTCAACGGTCTCTTGTGCTCCATTGTTATTCTCAACATTCTCGGATGTCATTTTCAAATACTGCCACAAAACAAGGGTTAATTGACATGTCACATACTATTCCTATACTCTGACCGACAAATTAAATACCAAATAAACTTAGGTAGGTCATACTAGCGAAGGAATTCCCTGTCTCTCCTATCCTAGTTCTTGTCTCACATCTCAGCAAAGGATCATATCCCTAAGCTTTGATACCAACTGTGACGCCCCCAAAATAGGTATACATCACCCATTCTGAGTCGCCAAATACATGGTATAGAATAAAAATACAAACTTAAATATACAACATGAGCTGTGAGTTTTAATACAAATATTGTCTTCTAGACAATATTTAAACTCAAATGAAGTCCTCAATACATTTATTTTCACACTATTTCATAAAATAGTGAGAACTACTAATGCTATCATTTAGACCGTCACTCCGTTCCCCGACTAGTCCCGACTACGTTCTCATTTCCTGAAGAGAATAATGAAAGCAAAAGGGTGAGCTCAACTAGCCCAGTAAGAAATATTATAACTAAGATAATGCAAAATAATTTATCGTTAGCCTTTAACAGTGTTAAACTGATAAAATATAACAACATCAAGTTTAACTGCAGCGGAACAAGCAATCCATTAGAAGAGTCAAGTAGAGCATAAAATCTACTATCTTCTATGATTTAAAAGGTTTTTCATCACTTTTATCATTTGAGACTCAAATTTTAATAAATAATCCACATCATCCTCAAGACACTAATGACAAAGATATTCATTAGTATCACGACCACAAATTATCTATGCACTACGGGCCAAGGATATTCATGTTTTCATCAATGGTCATGATCATGCCAACAACTGTCCATCAATGCACTACAGGCCAATGAGGACTTTTACCACATCATTTGTAACATTACGATCATGATTATACCGAAAAATCCCTAGTCATAATCATACCAAGTCCATCTATGCACTACAGGCCACATATGACTTTCAACATAATATAAACATGAGGATGATGACAATGATATAAGAATTCAATAAAACAAGTTCAAGGATAAATTTTTAAAAATTTATAATTCAATTTATCCAGAAATTAATAACGTCCAAATTGTCAACATGATACTACTTTGTGGAGTAAAAGTCAAGAATAATATTGTATCAAAAATAATTTGGACCGAAAATGCATCAATTTTTATCATGAATAGTACCCTAGGTGAATAATACTCGAGTGAATAGTACCACGTGAATAGTACTTCGGGAATAGTAACCCCGCGAATAGTACTCCGGCATGAAAAAGTTAAAATTTATCAAGAATGCTCAGAATAATATTTCCATGAAAAGATACTGGATGAAGCACAAATATCAAGGATATTCTACTAATTTTATGGAGTTTAGAAGCCAAAACTTTAACAAAACGAGTATAGAATTCGAAATCTAAAATAAAATAATATTACTTACATACTACAGAGTATGGAAGAAAATATTATTCCTAGCGAATACTGAATAAAAATAACATCCCTTACCTTGAAAAGAAGAGTATTCCAACTGGTATAGCGGGGATATTCTTGAAGAAAACTTTAACTATTTTCTATGCTCAAAGCTTTCTAAAACTCTAAAGAAATACGCTCAAGATTATAGAAGAAGAATTCTCTGATTCTGGTGTGATTTTCAATTCTAAATAAGAATCCTATTTATAGGAGAATGGAAAGGATACTATTTGAAAAATTATCACGGACCAACAGTAAGATTTTTGGACGAACGCATCATGGGCGAAAAAATTTCATACGCTTCATTTTCTTTTTCAACTTATTAATATAATATTCAATAAAATATAATATATTCTATTTTTCATAAAAAACAAAACTTATTATATATAATATATATATATTAACACATGTTGCAAAGAAAATAAAACTCCTTCCGTGACAAAATTCTCAGAATTCCCCCCCCATTTTTTTTCTTCCACGTGGGCTCCACGTGTTCCCCTCCACCAACATCTCATAATCACAGGTGGGTCCCATTATATTTATATTAAACAACTTTCTACCGATTATTTTAAAAAAATTGGTAAATGGGGATCCAAATAATAAGCAAAATTTACAACAACTACTTCATAAAAATCTTCTCAATATTTTTAACAACATTTATCATCATTATTATAATTCGCAATATTTAACAACCAGGTCGTTCTCAGGAAAGAGGGGGCTTTCTAATAAGGATTTCTCCCTATTGCTGCGCAATTAGGTGACTAAACCTCTCCGTGACAGAACTTCTAGACATTGTCAATATTGAAAATAATAATATTAATAATTTTGTCATCTCAATTATTGATTTAATAATATATAAAATATCGACAATAATTAAATCAAATAACGTGAGATACAATGCAACAATTACTGTAGCAATAATTGAACAAAACTGAGTAACTTCTCACGTAAGCATCAATAATCAATACCGTGTGCTACTATGCAACCACGCCAGACATCGTATTTTTAACATTGTGTGTTTCAACAGTTAATGGTAAAAACTTCCGCCGTTATTTTCATAAAAAGATAATTTTGTCATTTTCTCAATCTGACAATAATTTCGTTGTGGGGTCCACCAATGATTGTGTCGTCGTACGAATATTCCCTGTTAAAACGAATATTCCCAGACCAATCGAATATTATATAACTACTTGCGTCCTTTGCAAAATTTATAAATATTACCCACAACTATAATATTATATCAAATTTACTCCATAATATTCAAAAATGATATTTATAGAAAATTCATCTTTATTCATAAAAGTTGGGATCTTACACTTTTATCACCGAGTATTTCAACAGTTTAACGGTAAAAGCCTTACCGTTATTTTTATGAAAAAGTTATTTTTGTCACTTTCTATATCCGACAATTATTCTGTTATGTGGTCCACCAATGATTGCGCCGTCGTATGAATATTCCTCGACCAAACGAATATTTTATGACCACTTGCTTACTTTGCAAAATTTGCACATATCACCCATAACTATAGCATTATATCAAATCAACACCTTACTATTCAAAATAATATTTAGATAAAATTAAATCTTTATTCATAAAAGTTGGGGTCTTACAACCTCCCATCCTTATGAAACTTCATCCTCGAAATTGATGTACGTACCTGATATGTCGAAGAGGTGAGGATACCTTGTTTACATTTCAGATTCTAACTCCTAGGTCATTTCCTTAATATCATGGTTTCTCCATAAAATTTGACTTGAGGTATAACCTTTGAGCGTAGAATATGCTCCTTCTTATCCAAGATCTTGACAGGTACCTCCTCATACGTTAAATCTTCGACAATCTCGTATTGTTCTAATTCAATAATGTGGTTTGGGTCTTGCACACATTTGACATATAAACAAAACTAAGACATTAAACAAATAACTAATACTCCCCCAAACTTAACATATACAATGTACTCATTGTGAAAATACTACAGTAAATTATAAGAGGACTTCCCTGTAACATGTTAAGCCTATGGTGGTGGTGGCGGTGGCATCTCCTCCACATCAAAATATGAAGGTTGATACTATGGCAATGGCTGTGGGACTGGGAATTGAAACTGGTCCGCAACATCTAGATTTAATCTAGCAAATGCCTCTGCCACCGAAGCATTGAAGGCGTTCTGTGTGGCAAAGGCATGTTCTTGTCTCACTGCAAGTCTCTTCAGCTTCCTATCTTCTTGTATATCTCGATCATCAATGTGTCTCTGTAGGCTGCGAAACTGGGTACTGAACATGTACTTGGTAGACCTACTACCCCTCGCAACCTCCTCTTCACTAGACATCTCGTCGGCCTTGAACTCGTCATCCTTAGAAGTATCTTATGCCTCCTCCTCCTTAGGAGCATTAGGAAATATAAAACCTAACCCTCGAGGATGCGACTCCCCTCCAGCCCATACTGAATATCTAGCAATCATTCTCGAATCAAGTAGCTGGAGAATGTAAGACCCCAACTTTTATGAATAAAGATGAATTTTTCTCTAAATATCATTTTTTGAATATTAAGGTATGAATTTGTTATAATATTATAGTTGTGGGTAATATTTATAAATTTTGCAAACTAAGCAAGTTGTTATAAAATATTCGATTGGTCGGGAAATTCGTTTTAAAAGGGAATATTCGCACGATGACATAATCATTGGTGGACCCCACAACAAAATTATTGTCGGAGTTAGAAAATGAGAGAAATATCTTTTTCTAAAAATAACGGCGAAAGTTTTATCGTTAACTGTTGAAATACCCGGTGATAAAAGTACAGTAATACGCGTGGTTGCATAGTAGCACACGGTATTGATTATTGGTGCTTACGTGAGAAGTCACTCAGTTATACTCAATTATTGCTACAGTAATTGCTGCATAATATCTCACATTATTGATTCTATTATTGTCACAATATCATCTACACAATATTTTATATTATTAAATTAATAATTGAGATGACAAGTTATTCATATTATTATTTGTATTATTGACAATGTCTAGAAAGTTCTGTCGAGAAAAGGGGTTTGGTCACCTAATTGTGCGCCAATAGGGAGAAATCCTTATCGGAAAGCCCCCTCTTTCCTGGAAATGATCTGATGGTTAATATTTCAAGTTATATTATTGATGAATTAATGTTGTTAAAAATATTGAGGGGATTTCTATGAAGTATTTGTTTTAAGTTTGGCGTATTATTTGGACCCTCACTTACTTATTTTTCAAAATAATCAGAAGGAAGTTATAAAGTGTATATATATATATATATATTATGTGTATGTAGTGGTGGTGGTGGTGGTGGTGGAAAGTGATAGTGATAATGATGTGTGTGTATATATATATTATAAGTTTTGTTTTATTTGGTTATTATATTATTATTTGAAAAATTGGAGTCTGTGAAGTTGCAGAATTCAGCCCGTGAATTATTTTCACTGTTGGTCCGTGAAATAAATTCTAAACAATACCCCTTCCATTCTCCTATAAATATGATGCTTAGTTTAGAATTGAAAATCACACCAGAATCAGAGAATTGTTCTTCTATAATATTGAGCGTATTTCATTAGAGTTTAAGGAAGCTTTGAGCGTAGAATACAATATAAGTTTTCTTCAAGAATATCCCTGCCCTACCTGTCGGAATACTCTTCTTTTTAAGGTAAGGGATATTATTTTTGGTCAGTATTCGTATGAAATAATATTTTTTTTTCCATACTCTGTAGTATGTAAGTAATATTATTTCGTTTCAGATTTCGAATTCTATACTAATTTTGTTAAAGTATTGCTTCTATACTCCGTGAAATTAGTAGAATATCCTTGAAATTTGCGCTTTATCTAGTATCTTTTCACGAAAATATTATTCTGAACATTCTTGATAAAGTTTAATTTTTTCATGCCAGAGTACTATTCACGGGGTACGATTCACGAAGTACTATTCACTAGGTACTATTCACTTAGGTACTATTCACTCGGGGTACTAGTCATGACAAAAATTGATTTATTTTCAGTCCAAATAATTTTTGATACAATATTATTCTTGAATTTTACTCCACAAAGCAGTATCATATTGACAATTTGGACATTATTGAATTCTGGATAAATTGAATTATAAAATCTTTAAAATTTACCATTTGCTTTCATTTAATTAAATTCTTATATCATTGTCATCATCCTATGCTTATATTGTGATAAAAGTCATCTTTGGCTTGTAGTGCGTAGATGGACTGTTGATTGGTATGATTATGAGTATGGATTATTCGGTATAATAATGACCTGTAATGTTACAAATGATGTGATAAAAGTCCTCATTGGCCCGTAGTGCATTGATGGACAGTTGTTGGCATGATAATGACCATTGGTGATAACACGATTATCCTTGGCCCGTAGTGCATAGATAATTCGTGGACGTGATACTAATGAATATCCTTGGCCCGTAGTGCATGGATAATTCACTGATGTGGATTATTTATTGAGCTGAGTTTCTGCGATAAAATTGATGATAAACTTTTTAAATCATCGAAGATAGTAGATATCATGTTCTACTTGACTCTTCTAATAGATTGCTTGTTCCACTGCAGTTAAACTTGTTGTTTATTGTATTCTATGAGTTTAACATTGTTGAAGGCTAACGATAATTTATTCTACGTTATCTTAGTCATAATATTTCTTACTGGGCTAGTTGAGCTCACCCTTTTGCTTTCATTGTTCTCTTCAAGAAATGAGAACGTAGCCGGGATGAGTCGGGGAATGGAGTGATGGTCCAGGATAGGTGGCTAAATAGTCCTCACTATTCTATGAATTAGTGTGATAATAAATGTAATGAGGACTCCATTTGAGTTTGGATACTGTCTATCAGACAATATTTGTGTAAAAACTCTCAGCTACGCTTTTGTCGTATTGTATAATTAAGTTTGTATTTAAATTCTGTACCATGTATTTGGCGACTTAGAATGGGTGATGTATACCTATTTTGGGGGCGTCACAAAGAGGCTGCTGCACAGGATAATCGCCTGACCATCTAACCCCGGACTATCTACACAATCCAAAGATGAGTGAAGGGTGTGGCAGTCTTCCTGAGAATGGCCCGTGCAAGCAACGTCGAATCAAAAAACTGATAATTGCCCCAATGTCAATATCAAAATCCTTTACTATGGCATATAATAGCAGAACCTTCTCTTTTGTAACTTCATTGGTATGAGTCGACGAAAATAGCTTTGCGCATATGAACGCATACCATATCTTTCCATACAAACTCAAATCATTGCTCATAAACAAGGTTCCACCTTTCTTCCCCTTTCCCATGTAGTACCAGGTTTTGATATTTCTATGAGGATCTAATCGTAGTTGGGATTACTGTCACACAGATGGGCATATTGACACACAGTAGGGGCTCGCACACTATAAAACTCATTTATCGCCTCAGGACTGAAAGGCACTTGATTGTCCCTCACAAACGCCACAAACGGTGCTTGATCTTCAGCGTAGCATATAATTCTTTCATTACTGTCACCACTGCAGGGTTTGGTTCATCAGTGAATACTTCCCAACCTTGTTCATGAATTTGTCTCTGCATTTGTCCATTGAATGCATCCGACCTCAAGCCCCTCTCTGGTGTCAGTGCCTTAGGTGTGAAATAGTCGTACTTATCAGCCACATTTGCACTAACGAATTTGCATTTGTCGTAGTTGCGTGTTGGTGGCGATGAACCTTCACCACGTTGTCACTTAACAGGAGTTTTAGGAGTCATTCCACACTACTTTAGTTAACAACTCCCCCAAACTTACTGTAGACACTCGAAATTTTCTGTACTACTGTTACTAACGTTGCAGGAGGATAGATTCGTCTTTTAAGAGAGAACCCTGAAAGACGATCCGAATCCATACCGAATACTACCGGAAGTTCGGCATCAACCCCGGATCGTAATCTGGGAGTAACGATTTCAACCTCGAATGTAACCCTGAGGCATGCAGATACAATACCGGCACCACCGGAGAAGACCGATTAATCTCGGAGATAACCCCGAGGTATCCAGTCTCAGTCCCAACCTTGGGAATAGCCATTAACCTTGGTGATAACCCCAAGGAATGCAGTTTTAGAGATAACCCTCGAAATGCTTGTTTCAAATGCGACCAGCTTCAATCTCGGCGCTCACAACGAGATACACTGCACCAACCAGGCAATAAACATCGGGAAGGCAGGCACACCTCAAAGATGACAATGAAGACCTTCAACAATTGCAGCAGTCCAATCTCAGCGAAGTCTGAGCAACGTCTGCTTTATCATCCCAATCCGGCGATAACACCGGTGAGGGACAACATCGTCATCTTGTCAAACACGATGCCACGTCACGTCTCAACGCAATAATTTCCCACAAGGCTAACCAATCCCAAGTGACTATTGTGCGGGGTAACGGATGAAAGTTGAAGCTTGAAGACCGGAGGGCATCGTCCCATCTTCAATGACTTCGTACAAACTCTAATTCCATGCCATCGTACAACTCTCGACAACGGCGGTTCGAAATAGGTCTTGAATACCTCAAACGGATGCCCGGATTGCACTTCTAAAAAACCGAGTGGACATTACAGTGCCTGAGTGCACGTACTTCGAGACGACCCGACCCGACAAACCCGGCCTAACCAGACCTGTCTGGTACGGTACTCTGGCTCACCAGCAGTCATATTGCCTATAAATAGAGGGCTTGGGGTGCTGATTTTCTAAGAGAAAAAGACGGGAAAACCCTGCACAATTTGCTCTGCACTCGCCATACAGTGTATTTTCCCACTTTTAAACACATGTGAGCTCATATATATCCTCTTTTGTACCCACAAAAGCCCAGTGTTTACCCACTCTAAAGATATAGAAGCCTTTTTTAGCAGTCTGCTGTAAGCCTTCTCACACACTTTAGAGTCTTTCTCTTCATCTTTGCACACACCCTTCTACATGTTGAGAGTCGTGTTGCTTGCTTTTGCCCGGACTTTGGTCCGTGGTTTCATTTCAGTCTGTATATATATATATTATATATATATTTACATATATATTGACTAACATTATCGAGTTATGCCTCGATTGAGCCTAGACTTCGGTCTGGAGCGTTTACTGCTTTAATATATATATATATATACTTATATATATTAACTGCGTGTCAGACTTTGTTCGATGAGCCTAGACTTGATGCAGTGCGTTTACTCGCTTATATATATATATGAAGCGTGGTGGGACTGCTTGATGAGCCCGGATTTTATATCGTGCGTTTACTCGCTTTTATATATATATATATATATATATATATATAAATCGTGGTCGAACTCTGGTTCGATGAGCCGGATTTCACATCCATATGCATTTATTTATATATATATATATATATATATATATATATATATTTTGTCCCAATTCAGAGTTTACTTCGTGGTGGTTGATCGCTTATGACTTTTTCTTTACATTTTCATTCCCGCCTGGAGTTTGCTTTCGTGGCGATTCGTAGATATTCTGACTTTATTTACATTCTACATCCGCCTTTGGAGTTTCCTCCGTGGTGGTTGATAGCTTTTAACGGCTTTATTTACATTTTTGATCCCCCATGGAGGTGCTTCATGGTTGGTGATCTTGTCTGTATATATATATTTACAGCTTTTATATATATACAAGCTTACTGTTTTTACATAAATTGCAGTATTTTGTGAGCCTAGGAATCATGTGATCATAGATTCATCCCATTGAATCTAGATTCGGTTCCCGTGATGGACATTTTCAGCTGTAAGCAGCTTGTAAATTATTCAACGATGTCTGAATTTCCTCAGATGGTTTTAATACCCACGAGGAAGTCGGCATTATTTTTTTATATTATTTTAGTACGGATGCCTCGTATTCGTCAAATAAAATCAATTCAGCCGCTCACTTAATAAAAATGGGAGTGTAAAAGGTCTCAATTCCTATTAAGCATCAGGGTTTGAAAAACCTCTTTCATAAAACATCATTGCCATATCTTGTTAAAAATTGAATTTTCTACATAAATTCAAACCCTGTGTATATAGGTTCGAACGAGGCCTCGCACAACTTTCATATAACAGCACATTGACACACACACACACACACACACTCAGATAATAGATTCTTGAAAAGAGACGGTCACCGTGGTAACACGGATGTCGGGGGGTGCCTAACACCTTCCCTCGCAGATAACCAAGTCCCCGGACCCTAAACGAATCTCGGTTTAATGGGACCAGTATATCGTTGTCACATCATCGGGTCAATGTGCAAACCTTTTATCGGTTGTGTTGGTACAACCATTTAAAAAACCAATTGGCGACTCTTAACAGTCCCATCGTCGACATCATACATGTCGGACCTTTTTCACTTGTTTTTTCAAACAAATCTCACCTAAAATGAGAACACCAAAGAACAAGTAACGGAAAGGGACACCCAAAAATCCCGACGTCGACAGGTGGCGACTCTGCTGGGGAATACGGCTAGAGGACTTAAGCCGCTATTACAATCTTTTCAAAACTGTTATCTGTTTGTGTGTGGATGTTGCATTTACATTTGATGAATGTATACGAATGCATTTCCTTGTTGCACTTAGTGCTTCGCACCATAACTGCTTGTGATATTAGTGCTTCGCACATGTCATCATTTCATACGGTGAGACACGATGTATGTGAATGTATGTTGTGTGGTCCCTCCACCAGGAGGCTATCCCGTCGGTGTTTGATTACTGGACTCGTGAGAAGCCTGATTCTCCGAGGCTCAGGAAAGGCACCACCCAAATTCACTCCAGTTGAAAGACCGGATTAACTTCCCGTCAAGTAGATTGCGATGATTTGGGAACCTTCATGCCAAAAATCCGCGAGAGTAACCTAAGATAGGTCAGCCTCTAATAAACCCAAAGCGGAGGAAAGTCTCTTCATGCTCTCATTTCAATTACTTGTAAACACAATTACATGTAATTTCATTCCATATCTATCTCCATGTAATGAGAAATATGAAGAAATGTGTACACATACATACTACAAATAGCTGACATCCGTTATGCAGGATAAAATTCCTAAAATAGACACATCACATAGTATGTTATTTCATACATCCCCTAAAGACTAAACTATGCCAGTCTTTCGCAGGGAATCAATCGGACCTACTACCCGGTCAAAGTCCAAAAAGGCAACAGGCATACAGTCAATCATGTCGTCATCCCAATGTGCATCTGAACTTAATCTAGTTTTTCTAAAGAATTTGACGGATTAAGGAAACAAATCATGATTTGGTCGTTTCTACTCAAAGAATTACACCAGTCTACACAGGGTCAGAAAATACCCGTACATGCTAAATCCTCCACACAAGGGGGAACCCAGGTCATTACCATACCTGAACCACAGTTGGATACAACCAACAAAATTCATGATGCCGCCCATCCCACTGGAGATCCAAACAATGGTGACATCAAAAAGAAAGTCCTCCAAATGGAAGAGACCTTTCGCGCTATCAAAGGAATTGGAACACACGGGAGTGTTTCATATGCTGATCTGTGTATTTTTTCTGGTGTTCACTATCCAGAAAAATTTAAAACTCCAGACTTTGAAAAATATGACGGGTTAGGGGATCCTTACACCCATCTAAAAGTATTTATTGGAGAACTTGGATCCTATGCAGAGGATGAAAAACTCAGAATGCAATTGTTCCAAAAGAGTTTAACTGGAGAAGCCCGTTCGCGGTACACAAGATTAGACAACTCCAAAATCCATAGCTGGGAGGAGCTAGCACATGCCTTCCTCACTCAATATAGTTTCCAAACTCATATGGCTCCTGATCGGTATCAAATTACCAAGATCAAGAAACAGTCTAACGAGTCTTTCAGAGAGTATGCTCAGAGGTGGAGACGTCTGGCTGCCCAAGTTAGTCCTGCCATGGCCGAATCAGAAATGGTCATGACATTCATAGACATACAAGAAGCTCCCTTCTATGAGAGAGTTTTAGCCGGCATCAGTAAACCATTTTCTGAAATGGTCAAACATGGGGAGATGGCTGAGATGGGATTGAAGTCAAGGAAGATTCAAGACCTAGCTGTACTCAAAGCTGTTGCGGATCACATCCAATCTGGAAATTATGGGAACAACCCCCGGAGGGTCCATAAAAAGAAAGAGGAAGATGTTTCCCTGATACTGCAGGGGAAAAAAGGCAATCATAACATGTCTATTCAAAGGAGAAACTACACTCCCTTTTCAGCACAGTCTGCAAACCCTCCGGTACCAAAAGGTGGAGAAATCAAATGCCTTCAAGTGTTTACCCCCTTGGGGGATACCCTCGAGATCATCTTAAATCTTCTGACAACACAGAAGAAAATTACACATCTTCTTCCACCAGCCAACCCTAATGGACGGGGTTTTAATGCTGCTTGGAAATGTGCTTATCATGCCGGGGCACCTGGACATGATACTCAGGATTGTTGGGCCTTGAAACACAAGATCCAGGACCTGATAGACAACAGAGAGATCGTGGTCACCAAACCAGATCAACCTCACGTACAGGACAACCCTCTTCCTCAACACAAAGAAGAATAGGTCAACATGATTAATTGGAGCAGTGGACAGAGTTCCAATTTCAGCTGTGATTCCTCCCAGACCATCAAAGACGGTGATGACAGATGGGATTATGCTAAGTTCCAGTTCATAATGGAACGAAAGGTGAAAGCTCTCTGCAAATAAATCGAACAATTGGCAGAATTGGTGACTTATCAGCATCAAGTGACTCGTCAGTTAATCAGCCAGGAGCATGCCAGTCTCCTACCTCTTGTCATGAATATTCCCTCATCACTTTCAGAAAATGAAATGCTGGAAGACAAAGTGACGAAGAGAGCAAATGCCAAAGCCTGTCGGGATTTCGCCAACAAACGAGAATTCACCTATCTGGGCTAACCTATGGAGGAAATCCTTCATATGTTAATCAATGAAGGAAGGATCAGTTCCCTTCTACCGCAAATCAACCCCCATCCGGGACAGTACAACTCTGATGGAGTATGTCAATATCACTCCTGGGATCTCGATCGCGGCCACAAAGACGAAGAATCTTTGGGCACTCCGCCACCTTATTCAAAATCGATCGACGGTGGTGTCCAAGGCTTAATGGACGACAATACTGTGTTACGTGCAAGTGAGAATGTAGGCCCTACTAAGTGGAAAAGTGTGGTAGCAGTCATATCCATTGAAACTGAGGGGATTAATACATTACTCACAACACCAACAATTCAACTCAAGGGAGGCAACAATCCTTTGAAAGTGGCTGCTCCCGAGCCAATCAACTTACCATGCAGAGCATAATATCCTATTGTTAGCTTGCGCAAGGTTCCGTGGAATTATGGAGAAAGTGAAGGATCCACCTCACATACAACTGCTGCAGTGTAGAAGGAAAATCCAATGTATCTCCCCCAACGGATGATGAAGTCTACCACAAAATCAAAGGGGAAAATACCCATGGAAAAGATTGAAATATTCCTTCGCACTGTGGGACATAATGAAGCTACGGTGGTTTTAAGCTTGAAAGAAGCTCCACAACAAATATCAATTTTGGACTTGGTCCTAACCTCCGAGAATCACCGGAAGGTCTTGCTAAAGGTTCTAGAAGAAGCCTATTTACCAACATCAGTGGACACGGAAAAGTTTCAACATATGGTGATCACATTTTCAACAACAATGTGATATCCTTCACTGATGATGACATCTGCCAAGGGGACCATTGGCCATTGCAAACCATTGCACATCAAGGTCTTGTCCTCCGGATATATGGTAGCAAGAGTCTTAATAGATGGAGGTTCATCTCTGAATATCTGCCCATATGCTACCTTGGTGAAGATGAACATCAATCTCAACCGAATTCGGAGTAGCCATACTATCATCAAAGCTTTTGATGGAGCCCACCGTAACTCGGTCGGAGTAATTGAGCTGCCAATCGAAATTGGTCCTCACATATTCTGCGTATCTTTCCATGTACTCAAGATAGACTCGGGATACAACCTACTCTTGGGAAGACCATGGATTCACATGGCAGGGGTAGTCCCCTCCACTCTTCACCAACAGTTGAAATACATTATCAACAATAGCCTGGTCACAATCAACGCTGAACCGGAGATTCCTCAGCATGGAGACATGCCATTCATCAATGCCAATGCCGATATGGAACCAGTCAGTTTTCATGCTTTGGAAATAAGCAACACCCAATACCATGCTGTTGGAACGCCATTGCTCGAACCCAAGATTTCTGTCGAGGTAATGTCAGCCACTCAAGAAATGATGTCGTTGGGTCATAAGCCGGGACAAGGGTTGTGTAAGACCCCAACTTTTTATAAATGAAATTTAATTTCCTCTATTTATTATTTTGAAATAGTAAGGGTTGAATTGATTAATGTGGTTAGTTATGGGTAAAATGCACAAATATTTTAAAATAAGCAGGTGGTTATAAAATACTCATTGTTGTCGGAGAATATTCGTTTGGTCGTGGAATATTCTTGCTGTCGGGGAATATTCGTATGACGTCGCAGCCTTATTTGGGCCCCATAACGAAAAGCGATTGGATGAAGAAAACGACAAGCATGAGTTATTTATAAATAATTGGCCATAGATTATTCAGATTATCTTGTTGGAATACCCTTGGTTAAAACATAGTAATACTGGCGTTGTTGCACAAGAATTACACTGCGGTATTGCACCAATTATTTATTCTTACGTAAGAAGACACTACTCAATAATTGTTACAGTAATTACTGTTCAGTATTTTATTTTATTGATTCAATAATTGTTGCATTGATATTCTATATTACTGTTGTTTCAATAATTATCACTACACAGTATTTTCCATTATCGAAGCAATAATTCATATTATCTGAATAATATTATTAGATAACATTCTTGGCAATGTCTAGAAAGTTCGTCTACAGGAGAGGTTTGGTCACCTAATTATGCTTGAAGAAGGAGAAATTTTTATCTGAAAGCCCCTCTTTCCTCAGAAGGCGCTTGGTTGTCGAGATTGTGATTCGTAATATTATTTGTGAATAATTAATTATTAATTTATATGATGAGGAAAATATTTATTTTATGTGGATATAGATGGAGAATTTTTTTTAAAAGTGACAATTGTTGAAAATCGATATTTTATCTTTTCTCGATAAAATAATATTTTATTATATTTTATAATATAATAATGATGATATTTTTACAATGAATGTGGGATATATGAGTATATGAGGAGGAAGAATATTTTTGTTGCAAAGTTGTTTAAAACATGTTAAACATGTCTCATGGGCCCATTTCTTGATCGAAATTTGATTATAAATGTAGTAAAATCGCTTAGTTTATGGATTTCGGTCAATTTCTGTTTGGAATTTGGAAAAACTTTCTTCTACGAAGTTGTAGAGAATTGAATTTCCTATTATAAGTTGCAAGATTCGAATTTTCTGATAAAAGTGCTATTTATTATGAATTATTGAAGTTCCGAAGTTCCGAAATAATTGATTTTTAGAAGTTTTAATTATTTTAATTAAGAAAAATGTTTTTTTTTATTTTTTGTGAGTTGGTGGCTGATGCTTGGGTCTGATGTAGTGTGCGTAGGAAAATTTAATATATATATTAATATTTTATTAAATTTTTTTACTTTGGTATTCTAAGCATTTTCCTATAAATAGGGTGCTTAGGTTAGAATTGAAAATCACACCAGAAACTAAAGATTTCTCTTTCTTTCTCTCTCTATAATATCGAGCGTATTTTGTGAGTATTTTAGTACTTGGAGTATTGCTATACGGTGCAAGTTTTTCAGCACTATATCCAATATATCAGTCAGAAGTACTATCCTTTTTAGGTAAGGGATGTTATTTTCTTCTTAAAATGATATTATTTTCTTCAATATCATTATGCCGAAATATTGGTTGGAACTTTTTATCAAATTTAGAACTTTTTCATGTCGGGGTTACTATTCATGAGTTACTATTCATGAGTTACTATTCACGAGTTACTATTCACGAGTTACTATTCACGAGTACTATTCACGAAGCATGATAATTTTTTTTTTGTGAAATTTCTATCTTTTAGTGTTAGAGTCACTATTCACGTATACGACACTATTCACGTATACTGCACTATTCACGAATACGACACTATTCACAGAAAAATTAAATTTTCGTTTTTCGACCAAAATATCTATTATGGATACTAACTTTGATTGTATCCATGTTTTGATCATTCTTAAATTTTACTCCACTATGATTATTTATGAGGTATTTTTGGACATGGAATAGCTGAAATACGAATCTTTAATATTTATTCTTTTGTTTCACTGGATTCGTTTTCTTTAAAATATTTTTCATCATCCTCTCCATCCTAAATGATGATATAATTGAATATCTTTGGCCTCAGAAGGCAAAAGATTAATGATTTCGATGAATATCTTTGGCCCGTAGTGCAAAGATGAGCAGTGTTTAGATGAACATGACCAATCGATGAATATCTTTGGCCTCGTAGTAAAAAGATGAATATTTGATTCGATTATATATATTGATGATGTTACAGGATAAAAGATAGATGATGAACTTTTAAATTCATATATAGAAGATAGTAGATTTCATTCTCTACGTAACTCTTCTAATGAATTATTATTTCCGTTGCGAATATTGATTTAAAACTTGTTGTCTATTGTATTCTATTAGATTTTTTCCTGTTGAAGACTAACGATAATTTGTTCTATATTATCTTGGTCATAATATTCTTTACTGGGCTAGTTGAGCTCACCCTTTTCCTTTTTGTTCCATTTTTCTTCTCAGGAGGCGAGAATGTAGCGAGTACTAGTCGGGGTATGGAATGAAGGTTTTAGAAAGTCGTTTTAGTAGTCCTCACCATTTTTGTAAAATAATATATCAATAATTGTACTGAGGACTTATTTGAGTGTGGATATTGTCTAGATGACAATATTTGTATTTAAACTCACAGTTTTTATGTTGTATTAATAAAGTTGTAGTTGTTTCTGTACCATGTATTTTGACGACTCAGAATGGGTGTTGTATACCTATTTTGGGGGCGTCACAGGTTGGGTAAAGATTGCCAGGGTATCAAGTACCCAATTCGTTTAACCAGGCAAAGTGGAACAGCTGGACTAGGCTATTCTGACAGCTCTAGTCACAGGAATCCTCATAAGCATCAACATATTCCCTCAACTTCAACCATGTGGCGTTTGGCTTCGCCTTCAAACTCTGAGTCCGCACAACCTCCCGTAAATGTGCCAGCCAATGTAATGGCTATGTTATGTCCCAAGCCAGTACCGGTGAAAGGAAAAGAAATCTTCGTTCCAAATCTCGTAGTGGAAGAAGAGGAACGAAGAATCAAGCAAGACGTCATACGGATGATGTCCGGTATATGCATCATTGTTCATGATGAACATACCAACAGATACACCCCAGACGATGATTGCCCAGACGTAATGGCCATCATTCGAGATAGGGAGGATGATGACAATCCCTCCATCACTGCGGTCCACCCGGACTTTGCCCTTGCCAATTGGAACAGCATTCCTTGCTTTGGTCGAGGAGGGTAAAATGGGCAGAACTCTTTCTGCCCTATAGATATAATAACTGCTTACTTTTTTGTATAGTATTAGCAGTTTATTTTGCCATTATATGCTAACACTGTGTATGATCAACGCATTTCGTATATATTAAGTGAAAGCATATTTTGTTTCAGGACTCTGAATTTAAATGTGCTGTGCTTTAGCGTCGACATTGCTCTCTTCTACACAGGGATTGTACCTTTGATGTAGAGATGAATTTAGCCTTGATGGATGTACAGGATGACATTGAGGTGCCTCCAGAAATTCAGGAATGGGTCAAAGACAAACCCAAACCCAACCTTGATCAAACCACTTCTTTCAATCTCGGAACCTTAGAAAGCCCTAAGTTAATCCAGATTGGTTCAGACCTTACCCCAAACCAACAGAATGATATGGTTACTCTATTAACCCAATTCCGGGATGTGTTTGCATGGTCTCATGAAGACATGGTGGGTTTATCCACTGACATTGTCCTTCATCGCCTTCCCATAAAAGAGGGATTTAAGCTAGTCAAGCAGAAACTCAGGCGATTGAAACCTGAGTGGAGTTTGAAGGTGAAAGAAGAAATTGTGAAACAATTTCAAGCTGGCATCATAATGGTGTCTACATATCCTGAGTGGATATCCAACATTGTACCCGTGCCTAAACCTGGAGGGAAGGTGCGAGTTTGTGTGGATTACCGTGATTTGAACAAGGCTTGCTTAAAAGACAGCTTTCCCGTCCCATTTATCCACATTCTCATTGACAATACTGCGAAATACGACATGTACTCCTTTGTTGATTGCTTTGCGGGGTACCATCAGATCATGGTTGCCGAGGAAGATCATGAGAAAACTGCTTTCATCACTCCTTGGGGAACTTTCTGCTATAGACGGTTGTCATTCAGCCTCATCAATACCGGAGCTACCTATCAACGAGCTATGATGGCTCTTTTCCACGACTTAATGCACAAAGAGATCGAGATCTACGTGGATGACATCATTATCAAGTCCCAAAAGGAGGATGACCATATAGATCATCTTAAAAAATTGTTCATCAGGTTGCGTAAGTACAACTTGAAGTTGAATCCAGCTAAGTGCGCCTTTGGCATCAAATCAGGCAAGTTGCTAGGATTTCTAGTCAGCCACAAAGGGATTGAGCTGGATCCTGCCAAAATCTAAGCCATCACTGAAATGCCCATTCCTCAGACAGAGAAGGAAATACGGGGATTTTTGGGAAGAATCAACTTCATCAGCAGGTTTATCTCCCATCTCACAGCAACCTGTGAGCCAATCTTCAAGCTATTAAGGAAGAACTCCTCCATGAAATGGAATGATGAGTGCCAAAATGCCTTCCTTACAATCAAGAAATAACTAGTCAAAGCTCCCGTCTTGGTACCACTAAGGGACGATATTCCCTTGTTCATGTATCTGTCCATAAGTGACAATGCCATGGGCTGCATACTGGGACAGAAGGACTATAGAGTCCAAGAACGAGCTATCTATTACCTCAGTAAAAGGTTCAGCAGCAGTGAACACAAGTACACTCTGATCGAGAAGACGTGTTATGCTTTAGCATGGGCTTCCATAAGGTTACAACATTACCGCCATGGTCACACAACCCATCTCATATCCCGCGTGGATCCTCTCAAGTACGTGTTCAACAAACCCATGTTAAATTGTCGGCTGTCTAGGTGGTAGTTGATCCTACAATAGTTTGACATCGTATATGTTACTCAAAAGTCCATCAAAGGTCAAGGAATCACGGATCAACTGGCCGCCGCACCTTCAGGGGATTTCAAACCCTTGGAAACATATTTCCCTGATGAAGGAGTAATGACAGTGCAGCAACACCATCAGTACGATACAAGCCAATCATGGAAGATGTATTTTGATGGAGCTATTAATATGGAAGGTTCTGGAGCTGGAGAAGTTCTAATATCTGATATGGGGGAGCAGTATCCGGTTGCCGTCAAATTACAGTTTGTCAGCACCAACAATACGGCTGAGTATGAAGGCTGTCTCATGGGGCTAAAACTTGCCCATTCAATGGGCATCAGGTGGTTAACTGTCCTTGGGGATTCAGAGTTGGTAATCAGACAATCCACCGGAATCTATCAAACCAAGGAACTACATTTGCTGCCTTACCATCGGCAGGTGTTAAAGATGGCTTTGGAGTTTAAAGAAATCTCCTTTATACACATTCCTCGTAATAGGAATGACTTTGTAGATGCATTAGCAACTTTGGCCTCCTTGATTCGCATATCAGATAACGAACACTTGCCAAGCGTCACCATTTCCCTGTACAAGGCCCCAGCCTATGGGAATTACGTTGGAGAAGTATCGGATGAGCTACCTCCCATCCAACATCTTTGGTATCAACATATCAAGGAATATCTGCGAGATGGATCTACACCCGATGAGGCGAGCCTGACCGAGAAAAGGCGGATCCATCGACTTGCTATGAAATTCTATCTGAGTAGAGATGCGCTCTACAAAAGAGATACAGGATTAGGTCTCCTCAGATGTTTAGACAAAGATCAAGCCCAAAGGCTTATGGATGAAATCCATGGCGGAGTCTGTGGCCCCCACATGAATGGCTCCCTCATTGTCAAGAAAGTCCTCAGGACGAGACATTATTGGTTGTTTCTCAAAGCTGATTGCAACGACCACGTCAAAAGATGCTATCAGTGCCAGATTCATGGGAATGCTATACACGCCCCTCCACGCGAACTCCACAATATGAGTTCTCCTTGGCCCTTCTCAATGTGGGGAATGGACGTCATCGGGCCCATTGAGCCTAAAGCCAGTAATGGTCATCGATTTATCTTCACCATGATCGACTACTTCACCAAGTGGGTAGAAGCAGCCTCCTTCCCCAGGGTCACTAAAGAAGTAATCATTGCTTTCATCAGAAACAAAGTCGTTTGTCGATATGGACAACCAGAGGTGATTGTGTCAGACAATGCCAAAAACCTCAATAACAAAATGATGGAGGAATTATGCAGTAAATTCCACATCAAACATCTCAACCCTGTCATCTATCGTCCGAAGATGAAGCAGTCCATTGAAGCGGCTAACAAAAACATCAAGAAGATTATGCAAAAGATGTCCGCCAACCACAAAGATTGGCCTGACCTATTGCCTCTGACTCTGTTAGCCTACAGAACCACAATGCATACTTCCACTGGGGCAACCCCCTACGCTTTAACCTATGGGATGGAAGCAGTACTCCCCATAGAAGTTGAGATGGAATCTCTCAGAGTGTTGATCGACGCTCAGCTGGATGAAGACCAATGGGTACAAGACATGTATCACCAATTGTCTCTAATAGACGAAAGGCAAACATCGGCTATCTTCCATGGTCAGTTATATAAGCAAAGGGTCACCAGATCCTACAACAAAAAAGTCCGGCTATGGCAGTTTAAACAACATGACTTGGTCTTGAAGAAGATTCTTGACAACCAAGATCAGGCTAAAGGAAAATTCGCTCCTAACTGGGAAGGCCCATTTGTTGTCAAGGAAGTATTGATAGAAGGTGCTCTCAGATTGCAAGAAATGGACGGCGATGAATTTCCATAACTCATCAACTCATACACCGTGACACGGTATTATGTCTGAAGTAACCAGCAAACACCCTGGTGCATAATCATCAGGTCACCAGTCATTCCGGTTCTTTAACCCTTTACCACATACAACTTATCTACACTTTGCCCCTCAGGGAAACGTACTCTTCAAGCCAGCAGCCTCGCTTTTTCCTCTGCGTTCCTACAACTTAGGTCATCCCACCGCGGATTGAACCTCTTACGTTTGTAGTTTGGCTATCCTTACCTGGGATCAAACTTCTCATACCTGTAGTTTATCCTTAACCTAGGATTAAACTTTCTCCTCCCCGCACTCTGACCTGCACATGGGATTACGATTTTCTTCTGCATACGAGGGGCTTAACTACGTCGACCTGATCTCCTCTTCAATAGGAGTACGTAGGCAACCATGTTACATGGCCCGATCGCAATAAAACAAAAATAACAAAAACATTTCTATCCTTACAAAAACAAAAACAACCAAAAACATTCCTACACCATTTCTGCCATACACAGCTTTGAACCTCTTACACCAGGTTCGAACTACGCAGACCTGATCTCCTCTTCAATAGGAGTACGTAAGCAGCCATTCATGGTGCGGTCTCACCCCCTTCCAAAACACAAACCATTGTCAACTGGTATTGGGGTTCTCTTTCAATCCACTACATTCGGCTTCAGACCAAAGGGATGGAATTACCTGAACTCCTCCCAAATAGGAGATTCGGCGACCATCTAAGCTGCGGTCATACCTTGAAGAGCAATACTAATCCATAAGAGATGGAATTAACTAGGCTTCTCCTGAATAGAAGTACTGGCGATCATCTGGTGCGGTCAATCTCAGAGAAGAAAGCCACACTCCTCTCCACATTTCCATAACAGAAACAAGTCCCAAGACACAAAAGATGGTAGGGATACATAGATCGATGATCCATTTTGAACTATCCAGAGACAACTCAATGTCCATCCACCCAGGAGGAATTCAGAATACATTAAGACCACAAGCCCTGAAGTAGCAGGCAAAATATCAAACAAATAACAAGGCATATCTAAAAGGGAAGTGATCCAAAAATATATTTCCCTGGCATATATAATGCTGTTTGATATATATACAATGTAAACTGTACATGACAAAATGGCTAAGCTAGTCTGTGCAGGTAAATACAAGCTCATCTACAAATCAGGGTATATGCGTGCTAACAAGCCCAACATGGCGTCCCTCTCCAAAGATGGAGGTGAAGCTGTGGTCTCCTGTACGAGAATATCCACACGACCCAACAGATCTGTAGCCATCTGCATGATGACCATATGCTCATTAATATAAGCGCTCATCTCTGCGATCATACCAGTGGTAAGGGACCTCACTACAGTATTATCTATGACGGCTACATCTCGGGCAGATATGGCGGCATCCCGCTCAACTATCACTGTGTTTATGGCTGACTTGGCCTCATCACGCTCAGCAACAGTGGCATCTCTACGAGCCAATGCC
Organism: Panax quinquefolius; assembly: GCA_020205615.1. Lineage (NCBI taxonomy): Eukaryota > Viridiplantae > Streptophyta > Magnoliopsida > Apiales > Araliaceae > Panax > Panax quinquefolius. The sequence continues at coordinate 93,084,028 of CM035167.1, read as the reverse complement.
TCGTCTCTCTCCAATAGAGTGACATCCCTCACACCAAGAGCAGTCGACATCATAGATCGAATCTGGTCTCTCTCAAAGGTCATCAGATGAAGACTCTGCTCTAAGTACTGTGCTGAGTGCTGAATCACGAAAGTACTAGTACTAGGAGAATCCGGAAGAAATGCTAGCAACCCAGCAGCGGGCTCCTCCCCGATGTAGGTATTAATGTCCTCCGTGGGTTCTGCATCGTCTGACTTAATGTTCGGTACTGCAGATACTGCTGCAGTCGATAAAATCTCTGTCTCCATCCATGCGGAATACTCTGTAGAACAGCCGGGATGACTGATAGAAAAAGTGGCTATCTCACGCCGATCCCAACAAGCATACACACGGGATCGGTCCTCTGTTGAGAGATATCGAGAAGCTGAACGTTGACCTATCGCCCCCTCAAAAGGATGGAAATCCTGGAACTGGTCGAACTGCGACATCACGGCCAATGGGTGATAAATGGTCACGCCCCTCAAGCCAGCCAGAGGGTGGAAATCCATGTCCGGAGCGTGAGTAATGAAGCTATATGGTGAGCAAAGCCCCGAGCATAGCAATATGCTAAATGGATCTCTAATATCTGCCAGAAATACGGACCAGGACTGAGCATCTGAACACTCCGATGGCTGAAAGGAGTATGGCATGGCCACATCATGGGAGAAGCAATACCCGTGCTGTCTAAGGGTACCAATTGGTCTCAAGTGTGACATAAACTACACGTACAACATGACCGAACTCCCTGTAAACACTCCTGTAGGATACGTGCAACAATAGGATGCCGACCACAGGGTCTCTGCTACAATCATAGGTACAATGGTGCGACCCTCTCTAAGAGCTCTCACAGCCATAATGACACCAATATCTATCTCATCCATATACCGCGACATGTACATATATGACAGTACACATAGCATCAGTACATCAACTCTGGCCAAACGCCAATGATCCTCCGACACGGTGAAATCCCCAGAATGTCGTGAGTAGCTATCCTCCGCGCCAAATCTGTCATACAGAAAACGCTAAGAGATCACGTGGCCAGATGTCAGCTCATCCTGCACTACTCTGCGCCGCAATCCTGTGAGAGTCATGAATCGTCTACTCATGTCTCCCAAAGCTAGGTGCACGTAAGGTGTGACACCCCTAAAATTAGGTATACATCACCCATCTTGGGTCGCCAGATACATGGTACAAAATTCAAATACAACTTACTAATACAACTGTCGTGTACAATACGACAAAACATAAACTGTGAGTTTGAATACAATTATTGTCTACTAGAGATTATACAAACTCAAAAGGAGTCCTCATTACAATTATTATCACACTATTTCACAAAATAGTGAGGACTACTAATGCTATCCTACGGACCATCACTCCGTTCCCGACTCGTCCCAACTATATTTTCATTTCTCAAGAGAATAAAGTGAAAGAAAAGGTGAGCTCAACTAGCCCAAAGAAGAAATATTATGACTAAGATAATGCGAGAATAAATTATCATTAGTCCCCAACAATGTTAAACCGATAAAATATAATAGACATCAAGTTTAAGCTGCATAGTTTCATGAACAAGCAATCCATTAAAAGAGTCAAGTAGAAAATAAAATCTACTATCTTTTATGATTTAAAAGGTTTTCATCATCATTATCGCCGAGACTCAAACTTAATAAATAATCCACATCATGAAATCATCCCCTTTTCTGAGGCCAAGGATATTCTTTAGTATCACGACCACGAATTATCCATGCTCTACGGGCCAAAGATAATCGTGTTTTCATCAACGGTCCTAATCATGTCATAAAATAATTCATCTTTGCACCCTTGGTCGATGAGAATCCATAGCCATAATCATACCAAAAACTGTCCATCAATGCACTACGGGCCAATGAGGACTTTTTCCACATCATTTGTAACATTACGGTCATGATTATACCGAATAATCCCTGGTCATAATCATACCAAGTCCATCTATACACTATGGACCACAGATGACTTTCAACATAATATAAACATGAGGATGATGACAATGATATAAGAATTCAATAAAACAAGTTCAAGAATTAATTTGTCTAGGAACCAATAACGTCCAAATTGTCAACATGATACGTCTTTGTAGAGTAAAATTCAAGAATGCTCAGAAGAATATTTCCACGAAAAGATACTGGATGAAGCGCAAATATCAAGGATATTCCACTAATTTCATGGAGTATAGAAGTCAAAATTTTAATCAACTGAGTGTAATACCGAATGGAATAACAAAAGATATCACCATGCATGCGGTACTTTGCATAGACGGTTATTTCAACAGAATAATAATAACGGAACCAGGTTAAGTGAAATTCACACCGATAGGATGTTCTAACAGAATAATAAATGCGGAATAATAAATGATGGAACCAGGTCCGACGTATAGCATAGATAGAATATTCCGACAGAATAATAAAGATGAAATAATAAAAATTGAACCAGGTCCGGCATATAGCACAGACAAGATATTCCGATAGAATAATAAAGACAGAATAATAGAAGAATGTCACCAAGTATAGGGTATCCCGCGTACACAGGTTATTCCAACAGAACAATAAAGAAATGGAATAACAGAAGTTCTCTTCTTGAATACAAAAGAATAATATCCCTTACTATTCTGTTTTATATAAAAAGATGTTTCTATTTTATTATGTTAATAATACGAATAAAACAAAACTTCTAAATCAACAATAATTGAATCAAATAATGTGAGATACTACGCAATCGAACTATTGTAGCAATAATTGAACAAAACTGAGTGACTTCTCACATAAATATCAATAATCAATACCGGTGTGTTACTACGCAACAACGCCAGACATTACTTTACTTTTACTACCGAGTAGTTCAACAGTATCAACGGTAAAACTTCCGCCGTTATTTTCAATAAAATATTTTTGTCGTTTTCTCAATCCGACAATAATTCCGTTGTGGGGTCCACCAATGATTGTGCCGTCGTACGGATATTCCCCGACCAATCGAATATAATATGACAACTTGCATACTTTGCAAAATTTATAAATATTACCCACAAATATAACATTATATCAAATTCACACCATAATATAAAAAAAATTATTTAGAGAAAATTAATTCTTTATTTATAAAATCTGGGGTTTCACAATCTCCCCTCCTTATGGAATTTCGCCCTCAAAGTTTACGTACGTACCTGGTATACCGAACAGGTGAGGATACCTTGACTTCATTTCAGATTCTAACTCTTGAGGTATAACCTTTGAGTGTTGAATACGATTCTTCTTATCCAAGATTTTAACACGTATCTCCTCAAACGTTAAATCAGCCGCTATCTCGTCCGGTTCTAAATTAATAATGTGGTTCAGGTCGTCCATATATTTACGTAACATCGATATGTTAAAAACGTTATGAACACGAGACATACTTGGCGGTAAAACGAGTCTATAGGCCACAGTTCCTACTCGATCGAGACTTTTAAATGGGCCAATTAAATCGAGGGTTGAGATTTCCTCTCTTCGTCGATTCTTGCTTCTAGAATAACGCCCTCTTGAACCTTCTTCTTCATATTTATCAGCTCCGGGTGTGTAGCTTGAGCGGCTTTAACTTTATCGATTAAAGTCGATTCTACTCGTATATTCGTTATCTTCACGTGGGTCCCTAGAGTCTTTAACTCTATCTTCATCATTTGTAAGTTATACGAAATGGGTCTTTGTGTTGACAACATCGCACTCGCATACGATCTTCTACTCAACGCGTCAGCTACCACGTTCGCTTTTCCTATGATGATATTGAATGGTACGATGGTAATCTTCAACAGCTCGAGTCAACGTCTTTGGCGCATTATACGTTCGTTTTGGTTGAAGAAATATTTGAGGGTTTAAGAAATGGGTTTTGTACTGGGGTCAATACAAAATTCGATTTCACGCTCTGGGGTAGGCTAAGAAGTCTTCAGGAATATATCAAGAAATTTATTAACGATAGAAATATCATTCAAAACTGTGACTCTCATCCAAGACTTGGATAACACGTCACATTGATACCTATCAACTTGTCATCGTCATTCACAACGTCTCCTACGGAAAGTCTGGCTTCGGTGCATTCTACACAAGAAAGTCAACAACGAAAGGATTGGGGCTCTTTACTTATGGCTTGATATGACAATGATTGCCTTTCGTGATTTAGTTACTTTGAATTCGCATAACAGGTTGGTTAGGAGTATGAAAGCTAACAACCTTACAAAAAACATAATGAGTAGTTAACCAATCGTTTCAAAAAAAACCACATCAAAGGCAAGTATTTTCAAAGAGATAAGATCGACAGGTAACGTGAAAGTGTCGATTTGAATCAAACAAGATTTATAAACAGTGGAGGTAACGAAGGTTTCTCCCAATGGAGTTTCAATAGATAAATCAAAGTTTAACTTCTCCGGAGTTAAGTACAAACATTGAACACAACTAGGTGAAATAAAAGAGTGAGTAGAACCGGTATCTAACACGGTATAGACTTTGTAAAAGCTTATGATTAACTTACCCGTGATAATTTTATTCGGGTTCCTCGTCACGAGAAAAAAAACGCTCTCTTAAACTACTGGCTTTGGCTTGTGCGGGACATCCTTTGGCATCACTATCCCGTTTGGACTTGACTTCACCATACGACAAAATCGAGCTAGGTGACCTTCTCTTCCACAATTAAAACACGCTTTGATTGTTGCGTTACAGCAGCTGACGGATGTGTCCCTCTGTGTCGCATTTGAAACATATCTGACCGATGGGCGTTCTTCTTCCTTTGAAACGAGTCTTTGGTCGTGAAGACGTCTTCACGTCATTGTTGAACCTTCTCTTCTTAAAATGTCCATTCTTATTATCTTCGCCATGATTACCACCAAAATGGTTACCATTCTTGGCATGATAATATCCCCCGACAGTTATCGTTCGTTGTTCGATGGACAGATTGCCACCGGTATGATTATTATAATGTTGTTGGTCGTTGCCTTTTGGTTGTCTTTGACTCATTATCGCTCCAATAATCGAGCCCTATTCACAACATCCGAATATAAACAAAGTATGAGAAATGAGGTATTGACGTATATCCGGTTTCAAACCTCGCAAAAACATTCACGTCATTCGCTCCTCATTATCGACTAAATGGGATGCAAACCGGGATAACTCCGCAAACTTAGCCTCATACTGCGACACGGTCATATTGTTTTTCTCCAGCTTGATGAATTCTACATCCTTCATGTAACGAATACTTTCAGGAAAGTACTTGTCGTTGAATAATTCTTGGAACTTCTCCCAAGACATCTTGAGTCGTCAGTACGGAGTACGCTTTCTGATTCCCACCAATGATCTCCTTCTTCACGCAACATAAAGGTAGTGAATGGAACCTTTTGCTCCTCTCGAGCATTCCAAGACATCAAATATCTTGGTAATCTGCTTTATCCATGTCTCGCCTTTAAGTGGTTACGGCTTTCCCAAAAACTCGGTGCTCCAGCTCCTTGAATCGCTTAGCGGTGACCAACCATGGGTTACCATTGTTTCCACTGCATTATGGATGAGGCGCCTTTCGCCGTTGTTGCATGAATTGCTCCTTAAAGCGCTTAGCGGTGATCGTCAGAGAGTTATCAAGATTTCTACTGCATTTTGGGTAGGAGCTACCTTCTACTTTGTTGTTGCATGAATTGCATAAAGCCTCGACCATCCCATCATTCACCATTTCACGGTGTTATTGTTTTCATGAGGAGTATTGTCCTCGGTTGCACATTATCCTCGATTATTGATTCAGAGAGACTCAACGGTCTCTGTGCTCCATTGATAATCTCAATATTCTCGGATGCCATTTTCAAACACTGCCACAAAACAAGGGTTAATTAACATATCACATATTATCCCTATACTTTGACCGACCAATTAAATACCAAATAAACTTAGGTAGGTCATACTAGCGAAGGAATTCCCCGTCTCTCCCCTTCTAGCTCTTATCTCACATATTAGCCATGGATCTTATCCCTAAGCTTTGATACCAACTGGGACGCCCAAAAAATTAGGTATACATCACCCATCTTGGGTCGCCAGATACATGGTACAAAATTTAAATACAACTGCCGTGTACAATACGAGAAAACATAAATTGTGAGTTTGAATACAATTATTGTCTACTAGAGATTTTATAAACTCAAAAGGAGTCCTCATTACAATTATTATCACACTATTTCACAAAATAGTGAGGACTACTAATGCTATCCCTCGGACCATCACTCTGGTTCCCGAGGCTAAGTCCAAACTATATTCTCATTTCAAGAGAATAGTGAAAGAAAGGTGAGCTCAACTAGCCTAGTAAGAAATATTATGACTAAGATAATGCGAGAATAAATTATCATTAGTCCCCAACAATGTTAAAGCGATAAAATATAATAGACATCAAGTTTAATCTGCAATGAACAAGCAATCCATTAAAAGAGTCAAGTAGAAAATAAAATCTACTATCTTTTATGATTTAAAAGGTTTTTCATCATCATTATCGGCGAGACTCAATTTTAATAAATAATCCACATCATGAAATCATCCCCGCACTCTGTGCCAAGGATATTCTTTAGTATCACGACCACGAATTATCCATGCTCTACAGCCAAAGATAATCGTGTTTTTATCAGCGGTCCTAATCATGCCATAAAATAATTCATCTTTGCACCTTGGTAGAAGAGAATCCATAACCATAATCATACCAAAATCGTCCATCAATGCACTCACGGGCCAATGAGGACTTTTTCCACATCATTTGTAACATTACGGTCATGATTATACCGAATAATCCTCGGTCATAATCATACCAAGTCCATCTATACACTATGAGACCACTGGATGACTTTCAACATAATATATAAACATGAGGATGATGACAATGATATAAGAATTCAATAAAACAAGTTCAAGAATTAATTTGTCCAGAACCAATAACGTCCAAATTGTCAACATGAATCGCTTTGTAGAGTAAAATTCAAGAATGCTCGGAAGAATATTTCCACGAAAAGATCTTTGGATGAAGCTTAAATATCAAGGATATTCCACTAATTTCATGGAGTATAGAAGTCAAAATTTTAATCAATGAGTATAATACCGAATGGAATAACAAAAGATATCACCATGCACTTTGTACTTCGCATGAGCGGTTATTTCAACGAGAATAATAATAACGGAACCGGTCGGTGAAATTCTGCGCAAGCGGGATGTTCCAACAGTAATAATAAATGCGGAATAATAAATGATGGAACCAGTCCCGTGCGTATAGCTTGATGCATGTGATATTCGCGAGTAATAATAAAGACGGAATAATAAAAATGGAACCGAAGTCCCATATATAGCATGATGAGGATATTAGATAGAATAATAAAGATGAGAATAATAGAAGAATATCACCAAGTATAGGGTATCCCGCGTATACATGTTATTCCAACAGAACAATAAAGAAATGGAATAACAGAAGTTCTCTTCTTAAATACAAAAGAATAATATCCCTTATCGTAAAATAATACTTGATATAAGAGTAGTGAAGTAGCAGAAAACTTTTCTTCTATCTCTCTATAGTCTCTCTCTATAGTTTCTCTCTCTAGAGTTTAGTGAATTCGTAAGAAAATAATGAAGGAATGAGATTCTATTTATAGGAAAATGGAATGCATAATAACTAATCCATGAACGGTCCAGATTGATTTACTTTAATCTGACGGTCCATATTTAAAGAAAAATCTTTTAAATAAAATATAATATATTCTATTTATATAAAAAGATTTTTACTATACAAACACTATGCAGGCACTATGCAAACACTATGCATAATAAAATATAATATATTCTATTTATAGAATAACTTTAATAAAGTATTCTGTTTTATATAAAAAGATTTTACTATGCAAAACACTATGCATAATAGAATATAATATATTCTATTTATTGAATAACTTTAATAAAGTATTTTGTTTTATATAAAAAGATATTTCTATTTTATTACGTTAATAATACGAATAAAACAAAACTTCTAAATCAACAATAATTGAATCAAATAATGTGAGATACTTGCAAAGAACTATTGTAGCAATAATTGAACAAAACTGAGTGACTTCTCACATAAATATCAATAATCAATACCGTGTGCTACTATGCAACAACGCATATTACTGTACTTTTACTACCGAGTAGTTCAACAGTATCAACGGTAAAACTTTCGCCATTATTTTCAATAAAATATTTTTGTCGTTTTCTCAATCCGACAATAATTCCGTTGTGGGGTCCACCAATGATTGTGCCGTCGTACGGATATTCCCCGACCAATCGAATATAATATGACAACTTGAATAGTTTGCAAACTTTATAAATATTACCCATAACTATAAAATTATATCAAATTCACACCATAATATAAAAAAAATTATTTTGAGAAAATTAATTCTTTATTCATAAAATCTGGGGTTTCATACAAGGTCTGTCTAGGGGCAGCATCGTCAAACGTGCATACTCCTTTAGAGTAGGAGCCAACTCATGGGTGCCAAAACAGAATACCTGCCTATCAGGTAGCCAATGCTCTAGCATCCCGTCTACGAATCCGGTAGGAACCTGAAATGCCAAAGGGTCGTGGTATCTTTGCAAAGAACAAATCTCTGATCCTACAATCGGTGGTGACATGCTATCGTACCATGATCGCATACCTAATACCACCAATGACGACGGTGGGGTATGATCTATACGGCTAACTGTCGAAGAGGACATCTGTGCGAACCGTGTCATAAGACCATCCAAGGGTCAATGCCGAATATCTCTGGACATACATACATATGCATAACATGATACATGCATAACAGATAATGGATGGCAATATGATATAGGGAATGAAAAACAGTTCATACATTCCTAAATATATCATCATCTAATACATCAGCTCTGTACACCTACAAATACAGGGAAATGAGGCACAACCGCCCTACTACTAACTGAGGCCTATCAAAAGATATAGCGAGAATGGGGAACAACCACCCACTATCTAACAGAGGCCTATCAAAAGATATAATGAGAATATACATCAGAAGAAGACCAGGGTATCGATGTCTACGTCCTCAATCCTGTCCACCTGATGTAACTCCTCCCGAGTCACTGGATTTCTATCAACAGGGATGTCAGGCCTATAAAGAGGAGGATCTGCGCCGGTAAAACCAAATGGGTCGTCTGAGGGACCAGCACCTGAGTTGGAAGGAACAAATGACTCCGCCTTTGCTGGATCTTTGCCCAAATGCCGAATAAATACATGTGCCTGATCCAACTGCCGGGTCAAGCTATCAATCTGGGTCAGATGAGTCGGAGCTCGGACACAAGCTACCCAATCTGTCATCATCAAAGATCCGGAACCATATCCCCATAAAGCGTGGTGGTGGGATTGGGCTCCAATAGTCGCGGAACCACCAACATTTGAACGCTCTCTCGAGTACATGAAATTTGTGATAACCCGAGATTTGAATAATCAAAAAATTTGCGAATAAATTTTTATTTTTTTTATTTAATATTAATATTAATTATCAATTTTGTGACAAGTATCTGTGATATGAGTCTCGAGAAAGTCAATTTGTGTATGACTAATAAATTAGAGTAGAGTTGTGCTTAACGGAGAATAGAAACCCTAACCCTAATTTTTGGAACGGGATTCGATAAAAAATATAATTAAAATAATTATATTGATGAGTGCGTGTTTGTACTGTATGATATTATTGATCAATGATTGATCGGGTAGGGTACAATATTAGTAAACCCTAGTAAGGGATTAGAAACGCTAATATCAAGATTAGAAACCCTAACGCGTAGTTAGGAACCCTAATCGAAAGTCGGGAAACCCTAAAATTTAATTCGGGAATCCTAAACCCTAATTAGGAAACCCTAATCCTAATTAGTAAGCCCTAAAGTGATTAGTAAACATTAATGTGTTTAGTAAACCTGTAATATAATTAGGAAACACTAATTATATTTTTGAAATCTTGATTTTCTATTTTTAAAGTCCTAATTTAGAAAATCCTAGAAGTTAAGGGTGTAAAACCTAAGGATTAGAACCTTAGGGTTAAAACCCTAAGGGTTTGGTAAATTCCAAGTATGCCATTAAAATTACATGTACAAAGTCCAAAATACCCTTTTTCTTAGATTTTTAGTAAAAAGATTTGGAAATCTAGTGAATCATCACTTAAGGTTTATCCCATGTGCTAGAAATAAGCTCCAATCTTATCCAAATGGACACCTAGCATGCTTAGATTCATTGCACCAAATGATTATAAAAGATTAAGAGAGAGAAAGTTACTAAAGTTGGCTAAGTTGCTATCTTACTCTCAACAAACTCTCTCTCTCCCAACCTCCCAAAATTCTTAAGTAAATCACCACCAAGAGCCTCCTAGAACATCAAGTTCAGTTTAGGAAGATCAAGATCAAGATTTGGACAAGAGAGGTATAAACCCAAACTCAACTTTGATCTTGTATGCAAAGAAAGATTTTGTGTTTATGTGTTTAGATTTATGTTAGAAGTTATTTTTAGATGATCTATGATGATCCATCATAGATCCATAGCATCAAAGTTAGTAAAAATCGATTTTTCTCTAAACTATTCTTGAGCTCGAAAAGTGGTCTGACAACCTAATGTCAGTGATCACAGATCTTTGCTCGTTTATGATTTTTATTGTTTTAAGTGTTGGATTTGTAGCCTGGTATGTTGTCTTTAATCTTAACGTGCTAGTATAGCCATTAGATGTCTTGATCGTGTGTTATTCATGGTCAAAGTGCGTTGACCGAGCTTGACCGGCTGAAATCTGGGTAACCTAGAAAGTAAGAAACAGCGTCTGATAACTATTTGTGAGGTCTTGATCTGACAAGTTTTCGGTTGTGTGATGTTGTGTTTGTAACCATGTTGTAGCCTGATATATTTTATTTCATTACATGGCTTTAGATCATATAAATGAACAGCTAGTAGATAGTGACAGGTGGTCAAACTAGACCACTCGATCTGTTTTTGATATTCTGGAATTTCCAGAAAACGTATGAACCGTGTTTTCGTCAGAGATTGACCGAGTCATAAATTTTGATTCTGTTAGTGTTAAAATTTTCTGCTAATGTATACACGTTCCTTGACATGAGAAATATAGCTATGAACCAAGAAATAAATAAACTAATGAACAGAACATGTATATAATCGAGCCTCAAGGTAGTACCCTGAAGCTGCCTGGGTTTCTGGGTTACCCAGAAAGCCCAGGAGCTGTCTGACAGTCATTTTGAAGGGTCGGATCTTGCTGTGTTGTTATGTTAGGACTCTGTTAATGATTGATAGTTGTAGTATTATATGTGTACTACAATATTGAACCTTAAATTAGCCCAGAAACGATTTTTAACCGAGCATTTAAGCTGGTCAAACAAGGCAGGTTGATAGCGAAGCTGTCAGTGTTCTTGAGCTCAAGAACACCAACAGCGACGCTTTGTGTCGCTAAAGGCCTATAGCGACGGTTTTATTATTTTTGAATTTCTGAATATTTCGAAAATTATTTAAAAATAGAAATAAATTATTAAAATTACTAAAAAGGTTTTAAAAATCATTTTAAATTCTGAGAAATAACTTTTAATTATTTGGGATATTTTTCATTAATATTTATAATTATTTGAATATTAATGATATTTAATTTCTTTAATTAGTGTATTAAATAAATTAGAGAAAAATAATTTAATATTATGAAAAATCATTTTAAATAAGAATAATGTATTTAAAAATATTTTGAGTTATAAAATGTGACTTTTAATATTTTTAGAGAATTTTCATTAATAATTAATATTAATGATATTAGATTTATTTAATTATTATATTAAATAAATGAATTAAAAATGATTTTATTGATTTAAAAATCATTTAAAAATGAGAAAAATGTTTTTAAAATATTTTAAGTTATAATTAATGACTTTTAATATTTTGATAATAATTTCATTAATATTTAAATATTAATGGTGATGATTTAAAAATGATTTTAATTACTTTAAAAATCATTTAAGTAGAATATTAATGATTTAAAAATATTTTAAGTTATTAATAATAACTTTAATATTTTGACAAGTATGTTATTAATATTTTTATATTATTAAATATTAATGATAATAAGATTATTTGATAATTAAATCATTTAAAAATGATTTAAGTGTTTGAAAAATTATTATAAATTATAATAATTGTTTATAAATTATTAAAAGCTTCCGAAAAATATTATAAACGATATTTGACTTATCTAAAATAATATTGAAGCTTAGAGAACAAGTTTAATTGACAATCAATTTGTTAATTGTCGGATAAGGTGACCAGAACACCGAGAATGGACCGAAGTCCAACAGACTGAACTAGTTAGACTTGTTAAGTGTTTATATGGGTTATAAACACTAATGTGGCTATGTGGTAATGAGTCTAGGAGAAGTTTGACTGTAAAATACAGTATTACATGTTATAAATGATTGTGCTAATTGTGAGACCGACATTGTTGATTATAGGTCTTACGAACGCAGTTAATTATATTGTGTAGCTGTAATCAACGCGGAAGGCAAGTTTCCTAACTCAACCTTGAGTTATATTCATTCAATTATTATAATGGTTAATTATTGCTAATTATACCATGTCCAGGGAATTTATTGTTGATTATTCGCAGACTAGTGCATGGTTAATAATTCAAATGAATTATCGATTTGAGAATATACAATTGTAGAATAACCGTGGTTGGATATTCATATTCGTAGAAGATAGAATCGACAAAGTCTGAGATAATTCTTGTTTATTGTCAAATTATGTTGAGAAATGTCTTAGCTAATTATTCTGGCTAGACGCACATTTGTTAGAACTTGATAAATTCGAGAAGAGAATTCAATTGTTATTGATAGATCGATGCCAATTTTTTCATTAGATCGATAAGTAAATAGAATTTGAAATCACAAGATTTCGTTGTTAAAACAAAATCTTGATTCGAGACCGAGAAGAACAACCTTTTATATAAAGGAACAAAATTTTTAAGTCAGATATCGACCATTTCTTGCGACTCAAAGTATTATGCATAATATCTGTACAAGGAGTTGGTCACTCTAAGTACTTACTGAGAGGGTATGATTTAATCTTTATGGTTATCTCGATACTCTGCATATGTATCAAAGTAAATCTTTGATAGACACCGAGAAAGTAGAAGTTCTAGATCCAATGGATCATTTCAAAGATAAACCGGAAAACATTCCACTTTGCTATTTCGTAGAATTAATTCTTGATTATTCATTGAATATCTTAGAAAACCTTGAAAGCGTTGTACTCTTTCATTATCATATTATTGTTGCGGAGAATGTTAGAAGACTTGATATTGATTTCTATATCTTTATTGTATGTCTTAACTTGCGGGGCAAACTTGTTGCTCACCCTTGCTATAAATAAAACTTTTCAGCTAGGGACGAAGTTGTAGAAGGTGCTGCGAAGAAGAACAAGGGAAAAGGAAAAGTTATAAATTAGTTATGATGAACAATATTATTATGCTGTATTATATTGTAAACCCTTTTTGTATATCTAAGGGGTATTTCTATAATGTTAAGGTTAATGGACCTGGGACTTATGTATTAACAACTTATGTTAATGAGTTATGTATTCCTATTTATATTTAAATGGGTAGTTAGATGTTATTATATTGTGGATCGTGAACACCAAAATCGGGAGTCAGGTAACTCGGATTTGGGGGTGTCACATGGGCCCTCTGATAATACAAAGCCGTCAACCCCCAACAATGGGATATCAGTGTCGGGTGACTGTGATACAGACCAATGACGCCTGACAGGAGGCAAGATCGGTATACGGATCTCCCCTGTAGTGCTCCTAATAGCACGCTCTCTTAAATAGAGCTCCCAGCCTCCATCAGTGAAGAGAGGAACTCTCCTGGTAGAGATCAAATACTCGACTCCGGTCGGATGTCCATCCTCAAAGCCGATGGTCAAATGCTCCCCTGAATAGGGAATCCACGTAATGGTACCCGCCGTCAGCAACTCCAGCTGCATACGGCAGTGAGTGAATCCCTCAGATACAAGGACCTCCGGCAGAATAGAATGGTGCCATCGTCGTCCTCGTGGATAGGTATCTAAACCTAACACACTCACAGGATGCAAACATGGGAGCCTCTCATAGGCCCAAAACTGCCAACACAATGGCAAAACATCTGCTATCAGTAAACACTCTTAACCTATGAATGGGAAAAGACAAGAGAAATACTCACCAGTAGAAATGGGTAAAATCTTAGCGAAGCCTCAGTCAAACCCTGTGAGCGCATGCGCATGCCCCGGAGGAAATAGGCAAAGGAGTAAGAGCCCCAATCGTAATCTCCAATACGGTCCACATCGCGTGTGGCACTGACCAAAGCGAAAGATACAGTGGAAGAGTTATCTGCTATGAAGCAGCCTCGAATGATCATCAGGAACAATCACCGCAGAATGCGATCCCTGATCCTGACGTCATCAGGCATGGGCTCACTCAATAGTCCACTCATAGCATCTACGCTCAAAGGTCCCGAACGGATAGTCCTGCCCTTGAGCGCCCCCACCGGAACTCCTAGTAAGGATCGGACAGCAGTAGGGGTGATATTAGCCATGCAAGGCACTGGCTCCCCTCCAAACTCCATACCTGTGATAAATCGCCAATCCATAGGCGTCATCATCACCTCGCAATCCAGTAGGTGGAGTGACTGAGTCTGATGAAACCATCGCTCAGACAATGCCCTGAGGGCCCAGGGACAGTGATGGGGAAGGATGGAGAAAAATCCCCCAAATCCCCACTCATACACTACTGCTCTATAGTCAGGATGAAGCATCTGGTACATGGAGTGGATTCTAAACCAGTTCCCTCGAGGCTGTGTAAATCCTGGAACCTGCATAAAATGCAGATCAACATCAGAACCCTTTAATCCTCATCAATAGGAAAGAAGGAAGATCAAAGTCTAATGCCATACCTCGTTAGCATTCAAATACATCGATGGATGTCTGCCCAAATCACCCAGCAACTCTGGGTTCACCACCTGAATGCTCGGAAGCTCCCTGCGAGGGACATGTGCAGCAGGAGCGGGATCCTCAATCGGAATATCCGCCTCCTCATCCTCAACGTCTGGAACATCCGCACGGGCAGAGCGTATCACAGACCTCCACCAACCGACGAGGAGGTCATTCGACACAACAGGGACGAGGCACTTGAAGCCCTCCACCGTGACGCCGTGAAGCGGGTCCTATAGAGGCCTACGGTGATCCGGATCCATAATATCTGGACAACAAGTCTCCAAATCACCTCAGAAAGGGTGTGGTATTTCCTTACCTGGAGCTTTCTAAAATGCATTATATGACTATATGCATGCATGTATTTACTTTAACATATAATAGAGTTAGAATGCATGACTACCCAATGCTTACATTTGGAAATTTTTTGCCATAGTCCCCTTTGAAAATAGGACTATCCACATGCACACAGGCATGTCTAGGTGGCCATTCAGTAGCACACCTGCCCCAAAGTTATATACATAATATATGCATTAAAAATCAAAATTATCATGCATAAGGCCAACCTCAATGCTAGGAGTACTTTACCTTTTTACCTTTTGCTCATTGGACCTCAAATAGGACAAAAAATAGCAGAAAAAGGTGCCAATTTGACTGTCTCAGAAGTCAAATTTTTTCACATCATTATGTTCAGCATGGTTTAATACTAATATTTACTATGCTGAATATTTTTTATCAAGTCATTTATGCATACATAATCACTACTATGTGTTTAGATGCATTTCGTGCAATATCTCACAATCTAACGGACAGAAACTGGAAACAAATACATGCATGCATTATCAGGATAGTGTAGAACACTTGTACGATGATAGAATTTGCAGAAAGCAGCCCGAACTCAATAGATCTGAAGATGGCTTGCGGTTTTTCTAAGTGAAACAAGTTGAAAGTGACTTGTGAAGTAAAGCCTGCTGGAATTTATGATCCACGCCTAGCCGAAGGCCCACCTACGGCTGTAGGAGGTGCACCTGCGGCACCCCTATGTGGGTCCCACCCTTTTTCTCGGTCCAGTTTGAGTTGAAACGGAGTTCTTACGGACTAGAAAGATTAAATCGAGAAGAAAAAAGCCACGCGATTGAGCAAAACTGCATACAATCCTGGTCCTCTCAGATGAGATTTTGGATTTGTCCAGCACTCATTAGTAGTCACCTAAGTACAAGGTATACCCTACCAATGATCCCAGTTATCACAAATCACATCCGGTAATACCTTGTACAGGTCTGATGCCGCCAACGCCGGGTCGTTACCCTAAATGAGTCCCCGACGGGGGTTACAACGTGGGTCCCCGATGGGGGTTATAACGTAAATCCCCGGTGGGGGTTACAACACGTTCATCCGTTGACATGCCTATCAACGAAGGTAAGCAACCTTGACGTCATTTCAGCCGGTAGCGTTCAAACCTATCAAAGCTATAGAGTTGTTCGAGGTTTTCATACCCAACTGCTCGTATTCCCCAATGGATCCCCGGCAGGGGTCACAACACAATGTTCTGTTGATTCATACGTCAACGAAGGTCAATCAACCTTGACGATTTCCTCACAGAGTCTCAGCCGTTGATTCATACGTCAGCGAAGGTCAGACACCCCTAACAATATTTGCTGTTGGCAGTAAATCCAGCAGGATCTTGACATGTGTTGGCGATACCAACCAGAAAAGGACAATGTTATCAAAGAGGATAGATGATGGAAAATGTTATACACATCCTCAAACAGATCAAGCTTTATCCCCACAGATCTCTTACACATAAGAGGTACCTCTTCAGGATCAAGTCGTTATCAAGAACACAGGAAGTTGGTGATAACTCCAACATCAACATCCTAACAGATTCAACTTACACATCCGATCTGGTCAATATTGCCAATCCCCAGTTGAAGCAACAGGGATCCAGCAATCATCCCCAGCGTGTTGGGCTACAACCCCGTACACACGCATTATACATTTGCATCATGTTGCTATCCATAGTACCATGTTTGTCTTATTCCGTTTCAAGTGTCTAGGATTCTTTATCCCACCCATGCATCGCCATGCATGAGTATGATAAAGAGGGGCATCTGTAGACACTCGAAATTTTTCAGACTCATTATTAACGTTGTAGGAGGGATGATTCATCTTTAGAGAGAACCACGAAAGGCGATTGAATCCATGGGATACTCTTTGGAAGTTTAAGATCAACCGGGATCGTAACTGGTAGTAACGATTTTAACCTCGAATGTAACCCCGAGGCCTACAGATATAATACCGGCACCACCGAAGAAGACCGATTAATCTCGGAGATAACCCCGAGGTATCCAGTCTCAGTCCCAACCTTGGGAATAGCCACTAACCTTGGTGATAACCCCAAGGAATGCAGTTTCGGAGATAACCCCGAAAATGCTTGTTTCAAATGCGACCAGCTTCAATCTCGGCGCTCACAACGAGATACACTGCACCAACCCGGTAATAAACATCGGGAAGGCAGACACACCTCAAAGATGACAATAAGGACCTTCAACAATTGCAGTAGTCCAATCTCAACGAAGTCTGAGCAACGTCTACTTTATCACCCAATCCGTGATAAACGGTGAGAGGGGCAACATCATCTCGTCAAACACGATGCCACGTCACGCCTCAATGCAACGATGTCCCACAAGGCTAACCAATCCCGGTGTTATTATGCTAGGTAGCGGATGAAAGTTGAAGCAAGAAGATCGGAGGGCATCGTCCCATCTTCAATGACTTCGTACAAACTCTAATCCCATGTCATCGTACACTCCTCGACTAACCGGCGATTCAAATAGGTCCTGAATACCTCAAACGGATGCCCGGATTCCACTTTTGAAAAATCGAGTGGACATTACAATGCCTGAGTGCACGTACTTCTAGACGACCCGAAAAACTCGGGCCGACCCGACCCGCCTCTGGTACACCTGCGGCTCATATTGTCTATAAATAGAGGGCTTGGGGTGCTAATTTTCTAAGAGAAAAAGACGGGGAAACCCTGCACAATTTGCTCTGTACTCGCTATACAGTGTATTTTCCCACTTTTAAACACATGTGAGCTCATATATAGCCTCTTTTGTACCCACAAAAGCCCAGTGTTTTCCCACTCTAAAGATATAGAAGCCTTTTTTAGCAGTCAGCTGTAAGCCTTCTCACACACTTTAGAGTCTTTCTCTTCATCTTTGCACACACCCTTCTACACGTTGAGAGTCGTGTTGCTTGCTTTTGCCTGGACTTCGGTCCGTGGTTTCATTTCAGTCTGTATATATATATATATATTTACATATATATTGACTAACATTATTGAGTTATGCCTCGATTGAGCCTAGACTTCAGTCCAGAGCGTTTACTGCTTTAATATATATATATATATACTTATATATATTAACTGTGTGTCAGACTTTGTTCGATGAGCCTAGACTTCGGTCTGGTGCGTTTATTCGCTTTTATATATATATATATATATTTATATATATCAACTGTGACGCCCCCAAAATTAGGTATACGTCACCCATCTTGGGTCGCCACATACATGGTATAGAATTTAAATACAACTTACTAATATAACTGTCGTGTACAATACGACATAAACTGTGAGTTTGAATACAAATATTGTCTACTAGATATTATACAAACTCAAAAGGAGTCCTCATTAAAATTATTATCACACTATTTCACGTGAATAGTGAGGACTACTAATGCTATCCTGCGGACCATTACTCCGTTCCCGACTCGTCCCGCCTATATTCTCATTTCAAGAAGAGAACGGTGAAAGAAAGGGTGAGCTCAACTAGCTCAAGAAGAAATATTATAACTAAGATAAAGCGTAATAAATTATCAATAGTCTTCAACAATGTTAAACCGATAAAATACAATAGACAAACCGGTTTAATCTGCAATGAAATATGCAATCCATTAAAAGAGTAAAGTAGAAAATAAAGTCTACTATCTTTTAGGTTTGAAAAGGTTTTCATCAATTTTTATCACTAAGACTCGGTTTAATGAATAAACCACAATATCTAATCATCCTGCATTACCACGGCCAAGGATTTTCATCAAATTATCAATGGTCATGACTATACCGAATCACCTGGTCATAATCATACCAAAAACTATCCATCAACGCATTACGTGCCATCGAGGACTTTTGTCACATCATTTATATCAAGCCATGATTATACCGAATGAACCCGGTCATAATCATACTAAGTTCATCTATGCACGTAAGCCAAAGATAACTTTCAACTTAATATAAACATGAGGATGATGACAATGATATAAGAATTCAATAAAACAAGTTCAAGAATTATTTTATCCAGAATTATTAACGCCCAAATTGTCAACAAGATCTTTGTTTTGTAGAGTAAAATTCAAGAATGATCGGAAGAATATTTCCATGAAAAGATCTTTGGATGAAACGCAAATATCAAGAATATTCTACTAATTTCATGGAGTATAGAAGTCAAAGTTATAACCAATTGGGTATAATAAAGAATGGAATAACAAAGGAAATCACCATGCATGCGGACTTATGTAGGCGAGTTATTCAACGAGAATAATAATAACGGAACCAGTCGGTGAAATTCACACCAAGCAGGATGTTCCAACAGAATAATAAAGATGGAACCGGATCCGGTGTAAACACATGATAGGATATTCCAATGATTGATAAAGGCGGAACCGGTCGGTGTAAAACACATGCATGGGATGTTCCAAGCAGAATAATAATAAAGGCGGAACCAGTCCGATGTAAAACACATGCATGGATGTTCAAATGAATAATAGAAGAATGTCACCAAGTATAGGGTAAACCACGATTATCTGATTATGTATAGGGTATGTCACAGATATCAAAGTTATTCCAATGTAATAATAAAGAATGGAATAATGAGAGGATTTCACCAAGTATAGGGTATCCACAGTATACAAAGTTATTCCAATGAATAATAAAGAATGGAATAATGAAGTTCTCTTCATGAATAAGAAGAATAACACTTTACTAGGTACAACAAATAATACCCCTTACCTTAGAAGAACTGAATGTTTGATTTGTAATATTCATGAACGCAATCAAATTGCAAAAATAAAGCGGAAGCGAGTAAAATCAGAGTTTAAAAAAAAATTTACAAACCATATACCCGGATCACCTTTTATGCACAATTATTAATTAAACGAAAAGATAAAGAATAAAATCATACCCTTGAAGATCGAGCTTCCTCAGGTACAAGTTCACCTCCAAATCCTTTCGCGTTCAACTTGAATCCATCGGGGTTTTGTTCCTTCCTTTGATCAACGTTAGCCACCCATATGTTTGGCCTCTAGAGGTAATCCACCAAGGAAGAAGAAAATTCAAGAAGAAGGGTGGTTGGCTAAACCCTAGTTTTCTATCTCTATAGAAAGGGTGTACTCTCCCAACAATTGGAATTATGTCGTATGTTGAAAAAGTCAACAACCCCCACCACCCATAATAAGACTCCTCTTATTTATAGATGTGGGCAACCCATCTTAACAATTAAGGAATTGGTTTTATTTAATTAATTAAATTCTTTTAATTAATTAAGCTCCCTAATCTTATTAGGGATAATTAATTAAACTCCTTTAACTAATTTTCCTTCCTAATCCAATTAGGAATAAATGAGAGTACTTATATTAAATTAATTCCTAAACTCTTTTAGAAATTAAAATAATAATAATTGTAATAATATTAATAAGACTCCTCTTATTAATTTATATTTAATATTTCTAAAATATTAAATAATAAATATTAAGCTATTTAATTTATTCTATCACCATAGATTAAATTAAATATACTTAATATATTATTACGATTATGCCATTAACTTCTTAAATAATTATTCTTCCTTTTTATGGTGTGACCCTTTAGGTTCTCCATATTAAACCTATTGTGAATAAATCAATTGAACAATTCTAATCTTATTTAAATAAATAAATTAAACAATTAATTTATTTAAATAATATTTATTCTACAATAGGATAAGCCTCCCTAGCGATCAACGACTTTTAGGATAATATAGATTTCAACATTAATCATTAAAGAACCTTTGAGTAAATAGTTACCGTATAATTCAATCCTTCCACCATGCAATGTCCCAATTAAATATAAGACATGGAATTATCAAGTCTTATTTTATTTAATTATATGTATTTCGATCCTTAAATGCACAACTCCAAATAATGCAAATTAGAAACTCCTTTCTAATTTCATTCGCTTTGGCCAAGGACTCTTTGGGTACATCATTTATCGAATCACATAGGACATTCTCTTCTTTTATTAGAAGTGGTAGATTCTTTATTGATCATACATTATCTCCATGTACAACTTATTATACCCAAGCATACCCTTTGATATATCCTAAGGGTCTTAAGGAATAAGTCAAAGTATAACTCATCATACACAAGATACTATGATGATCTCAAGTCCAAGGATCACTTGTACTTACTATCACTATAGGAATTCCTATTGACAGCAAATAAAACTCCATTAGGTATTCCTTAGCTTGAGCCACGCTCGGTGAACTTATTCTCTAATAAGCACCTACATACTTGCTTTAGTGTCTCCACACAAATGATCATGAGATCAATCATCCTCATCCAATGAAGCAAGCAACGTATGTACCAATCTATCCGGATTCACTAATCCCCAATTTAGTAATCCAACGATTGGGAACTATTTTAGTTTTAAGCTTTCTAAGAATTTAGATCTCATTAGAATGATCATCATCATTATTATAAAAGCATTGCTTAAAACTATGGGTTTATCACATATTATAAAACAAAGACATCATGTAGATAATTAAAAGCCTTTAATAAATTAATACTTTTTATTAATAAATGAATAAGATTGTTACAAAGTATATGCTTTATCATCAAACATGATTGGCTTGTGTGCATACTACTTTCAATCTCCCACTTGCACTAAAGCCAATCGTCACGGTATCTTATACTCTTCTTCTCTAAGTGACGATTATCCTCGTTTGTTGGATAAGCTTTAGTTAATGGATATGTAATGTTGTTCTTGAGAGTCCACTATCTCTATAGTGATTTCCCATCTTTCAATGATTCTAATAATCAAATGAAAGTGCCACAACACATGTTTAGATCCAAGATGAGATTTAGGAACTATTCCTAGTTACGTAATAAACTTTTAATCCAAACAATCAACTTGCGACTTCATTTATAGCTATATACTTTGTCTTTATCACTAAACCGGTAACTCTTTCTTTGTTTGGAACCTTTCCAATTCATCGCACCCTTTGTTCAAGGTAACCCTTTACCTTAAAGTGGATTTTTTCTGTCGTCTTGGTCGGTCGAAAAACTTGAGTCTGTTAAGCCCTCTAGTTTTAATTTAGACCCACCATGAATATGATCACATCCTTAGTCTTGGGTTAAGCACTTTAAGATATTTTCAGCGACTCATAGTGAACTTCTCCATAATATGATTGATCAACATCGGGTCTCGTACATTTCATTGTATACATGATTGTCACTCATGCGACCTCTCTTTCGTGAGTCTGTGGGGACTATTAAAGAGATACACTCCATAGCTCATCGACATGAGACATCTCTTGAGTTTGCCATGCTAAACGACTTTAGCATCAAATGAATATCGTTCCTTGGGTTAAGTCGAGCATCCTTTTAAATCTATCTATATAGATTTGTATCCCCAATAATGATACTCTTCCCAAATCATTCATGGAGGATTGTTTAGACAACTTTATCTTTCTTGATTGTAGCATTGGTATGTAATTCCTCATCCGTAGTAGTATATCAACATATAATACTAGAAATTTCACCACGCTCCCATTGACCCTTTTGTACACACTAGAAGTCTTACCTCATCGAATGTAACTCGGATCATCATCTTTCATGATGTACCTCATCATCATCATCCATGATGAATCCATACCTCCTAGGTATCTTGGTACTATTCGATTTACGATTTAGTTGTGGTATAATAGGTCTATCTCTGAGGTTCCTCTTATTTGACTTATAGTATTTTGTGGTTCTTGAACTCTTCAAGATCTATTATCCTCCCACTAGCCCCTTTTAATGATAAACACCTTTATCTTAGAAGGCGGCGTGTTTCGTAACAAACACCTTTTGCTAAGTAGAATTATAGAACATATACCCTAAACTTACTTTAGGATGTCCCACAAATCAGATATGTCAAATCTTGTCCCAAGCTTATCCTTTGAAACCTTTTCACATAAGTTGGACAACCCCTTATCTTAACATACTTAAGATTAGGAATCCTCCACATCCATAACTTTTATGGAGTCTTGGGAAAGTAGGATTTTGAGGTTACCATTTTCGTAGATATGCGACCATTTCTAGGACATTATCCCGAGGAAGAATCTTTGGAATGTCGGTAAAATCATTATGGACCGCACCATGTCCAACAAGGTACGATTTTTCCTTTCGGATACATCAATCAATTATTGCGATCGAGGCGTCCATTATGAAAAACCATTTAAGATGATCTAGAAACTTATTTCACAAGTATTTATTCCTTGATCTAATCAAAGAATCTTAATACCTTGCCAATTTGTTTCACTTTTGAATTCTTTGAACCTTTCAAATAATTCACACTTGTATTTCAGCAAATACACACATTCAACTCTTTGAATGATCATCTCCTTTTCTTATACTAATTTGTTCAATATGCAAAATTATTTTCATGTAAGTCAAGTATACAAAATCCATTAAGTAATATTCCAGTTCTATACAAAACATTATTATTATAAATAGAACAACAATTGTTCTTAATTATAATACCAAAAATTTTATTGTCCAACAATAAAATAGAAATAATATTTCTAACAAGAACTAGAATACAATAACAACTTATTGACTTAATAGATTTTCCCGTAGGCATTGCTAAACTATAAGTTTTTATGGCTAATATGCAGCAACCTTTGCTTCATTTTCCACACATAGGATTACTTATATTTGTTTAGCTTTCTACTTCTGCTTGGTCCCTTCATAAATCTACATTTATGATAACCAAAGTCGGTATCCAATACCCAAGTAGAACCTTGACTTAAAGAAAAATTTATTTCAATCATGAACAAAAATTGTATTGTAACCGAAAATTCACTAAGCTTCTTTGGTTAGCCTCTGCAAGATGCTTCTTGCAGTTTCTTTCCAGTGTCTAGGCTTATTGCAGTGGAAGCAAACTTCTTTGCTATCCGTATCAGTTTTTTTCTTATTATCCTTTGTTTACGCCTTTTTATTTACCTTCTTTGAATCGTTCTTCTTTTCAGAAGATCCTTTGGCCCCTACCAGTAAGACTTGATCTTTCTTGGTTGGAAAGTGACTCTCAACATTTTTCAATGTGTTAAGCAAATCAGCGAGGCTGATATCTAGCTTGTTCATATAAAAAATTCACAACAATTGTGAAAGGAGTTTGGGAGTGAGTGAAAGATCAAATCTTGGCTCAACTCTCCATCCATGACAAAACCAGTTGTCCTAATTGATCAATCAAATTGATTATGTTAAGAACTTTTTGTCTGTACTATAGTGCCATTATTCATTCTAGATCGGAAGAGCTCCTTAGATATCTCGATATCTATCGGCCCCTACTTTCCTCACCATCAACTACTTGATGTGGGAATATGGTAGGAGCATCCATAGTTTCATCTTGTATTGGCTCAAGCTCGTTACTTTCGTGGATGTGAGCATGATGCATTGAGTTATGTGCATCATCTTGCCACTTTCTAAAAGTAGCAATCTCTTCCTCGGAGGCATTATGCGCAACCATTGCAGGATAGGCGTATTAAGGACATAAGATAACTTTTTTCACTATGAGAACTATTCTCAAATTCCTTAACCAATTCGTTTAATTCTGTACGGTTAATTTAGCATCTAATATGCTTCGCGTTGATAGTAATTTTAGACATTTGTAAAAATTCGTAAATGAATTTGTAATTAACAACATTTTAACATACATTCTTTTATTAATTACCAAAATAAATTAGGTCTTGTTTTAAATTGGTATCTCCCACTATTTTCTTCAAACTATATTACCCTCACTTATATAGTTAAGCAAAATCTAATTAAAGATTTGCTAGTGAGAATAAGGATCCCATTTCAAATGTATATAGCCTTGTGGTGACACAACAAACTATATATAAATAAATAGTGTAGACAACTTTTGTCAATTATATCAACTATGCAACTCCTTGTATTTTGCCTCTTAGATTATTTTGATCAGTGGTGGCACATCCAAGAATCAAAATTATCCAAGTTAAGTCCGACCTAGCACTCCATATATTCAAAAAAGAAAAATATCATCCTTGTGGTGACACAACAAAACAATATTGTTCAATTTTCTTTATAAGCATCAAATGTGATAAATTAACATCTTAAATACTTAATACTTGCCTTGTGGTGACACAACAAACTCATATTAAATATTTAATACTCTATTAATTTTATCATGCTAGAAGGCGACGTTCGATATTCCAAATATCTTTGAACGCTTAGGACTTAATATAAAATTATGAGGGGTTTGTTATTAATTTGTCTCATCTTGTTTAGCGCGCATGCACATATATATATAAAATACGCGTCATATTAATGAACATCTGAAAGCATGTTTGCATAATATATAATATATATAGTATATGGCATGCATTATATAGAATACTATATTCTACCCGGATTGATTATGGACTTTTATTCTAGTTTGGTTCACTAGAGCCACCAAGTGAACCAAAAGGTCAAACCCCAGGGGTGCAAGAAATAATATTTAAATATAACTATTACATTTAAATTAGGGCTCCATTACAAACGGGTCTTCAAAGCGCTTCTTGTCCTTGATCTCTAATTTTCTAAAATTAATTCTAACTATTCCTATTACAATACTATTTAAAATAAATAGAAACCTTGATCGTGATCGAGGGAAGTACATAGGAGGGAATAGAATTTACATTAAGAAAAATTAGAGAAGGCAATCTGTACTGCAGACCCCATTTATTAAAACCCATACATTCATGCATCCAACTAAAATAAAATCCAATCGCATTGGTCGATAGTCCATAATCAATCCCATTTATTATCATACACATCACCATACGCATCAATAAATAACATTCATCTCATGAATAATAAACATTTAATATATATATTGATATCATTTAATGGGCAAATTTAGTTAGTATAAAATCTAATTTTTGAATCAAAATAAACTCCTTTATTTTAATCCAAATTTAAATCAAAATAAAACTATTTTATTTTAATTTATCCAATTTTGAATAAAATAAACTATTTTATTTTAATCAAAATTTTAATCAAAATAAACGCCTTTATTTTAATTAATTATGGAATCAATTCCATATATAAAAAATCTTTAATTAAAATAAACTCTTTTATTTTAATTAATTATGGAATCCAATTCCATGTAAAAAAAAATATTAAAGGAAACACGGATTATCTTTCATATTCACAAATAAACTCCTTTATTTTGAATAATATGAAATCTTATTCCATATTTAAATAAACTCCTTTATTTAAGGAAACATGGATTCTCTTTCCTATTCACAAATAAACTCTTTTATTTTGAATAATATGAAATCCTATTTCATATCTAAATAAACTCCTTTATTTTAGGAAAAATAGAATCCAATTTCAACTCCAATTAGTTATCATGGAATCCAATTCCAACTCTAATTAGTTAGCATGAAATTTAATTTTAAAATTAAAATAAAACTATTATTTTAAAATTAAAATAAACTTTTTATTTAAAATTAAAATAAACCTTTTATTTTAATTATAAAATTATTGAGAATAATATATATATATATATATATATATATATTAATCATATATATAATAATATATATATATATATATTAGTTACTATATATATATATTATATATATATAATACTAATATATATATATATAATATATATGGTAGAAGTTCTGTTGTAACTAATATATATAAACCGTTCCTTTTGTAACTAATATATATATAAACCGTTCCTTTTGTAACTAATATATTTATAAACCGTTCCTTGAAAAAAAAAAAAAATTCACGTGTTTTTTTTTTGCAAAATCTGTTTTCGGCCTTTTTTTTTTATATTTAAATTTTATACAATAAAATTATGCCCAATTAAATTGTTCTAAACACATATCAATATACATATCAAATTAAAACAATTAATAATTCGCATAAAGGTTTGGCTCTGATGCCACTGTTTGATTTGTAATATTCATGAACGCAATCAAATTGCAAAAATAAAGCGGAAGCGAGTAAAATCAGAGTTTAAAAAAAAATTTACAAACCATATACCCGGATCACCCTTTATGCACAATTATTAATTAAACGAAAAGATAAAGAATAAAATCATACCCTTGAAGATCGAGCTTCCTCAGGTACAAGTTCACCTCCAAATCCTTTCGCGTTCAACTTGAATCCAGGGGTTTTGTTCCTTCCTTTGATCAACGTTAGCCACCCATATGTTTGGCCTCAGAGGTGATCCACCAAGGAAGAAGAAAATTCAAGAAGAAGGGTGGTTGGCTAAACCCTAGTTTTCTATCTCTATAGAAAGGTGTACTCTCCCAACAATTGGAATTATGTCAGTATGTTGAAAAAGTCAACAACCCCCACCACCCATAATAAGACTCCTCTTATTTATAGATGTGGGCAACCCATCTTAACAATTAAGGAATTGGGTTTTATTTAATTAATTAAATTCTTTTAATTAATTAAGCTCCCTAATCTTATTAGGGATAATTAATTAAACTCCTTTAACTAATTTTCCTTCCTAATCCAATTAGGAATAAATGAGAGTACTTATATTAAATTAATTCCTAAACTCTTTTAGAAATTAAAATAATAATAATTGTAATAATATTAATAAGACTCCTCTTATTAATTTATATTTAATATTTCTAAAATATTAAATAATAAATATTAAGCTATTTAATTTATTCTATCACCATAGATTAAATTAAATATACTTAACATATATTATTACGATTATGCCATTAACTTCTTAAATAATTATTCTTCCTTTTTATGGTGTGACCCTTTAGGTTCTCCATATTAATAGGTTGTGAATAAATCAATTAGAACAATTCTAATCTTATTTAAATAAATAAATTAAACAATTAATTTATTTAAATAATATTTATTCTACAATAAGGGATAAAGCTCTCCTAGCGATCGGCGACTTTCCGGATAATATAGATTTCAACATTAATCATTAAAGAACCTTTGAGTAAATAGTTACAAATGACAATTCAATCCTTCCACCATGCAATGTCCCAATTAAATATAAGACATGGAATTCTTTGTCAAGTCTTATTTTATTTAATTATATGTATTTCGATCCTTAAATGCACAACTCAAATAATGCAAATTAGAAACTCCTTTCTAATTTCATTACGCCTTAACCCGAGGACTCTTTGGGTTGTCATTTATCGAATCACATAGGACATTTCTCTTCTTTTATTAGAAGTGGTAGATTCTTTATTGATCATACATTATCTCCATGTACAACTTATTATATCCAAGCATACCCTTTGATATACCCTAAGGGTCTTAAGGAATAAGTCAAAGTATAACTCATCATACACAAGATATCTATGATGATCTCAAATCCAAGGATCACTTGTATTACTATCACTACTGAGAATTCCTATTGACGAGCAAATAAAACTCCATTAGGTATTCCTTAGCGAGCCACGTCAAATGAACTTATTCTCTAATAAGCACCTACATACTTGCTTTAGTGTCTCCACACAAATGATCATGAGATCAATCATCCTCATCCAATGAAAGCAAACGGCGTATGTACCCAATCTATCCGGATTCACTAATCCCCAATTTAGTAATCCAACGATTGGGAACTATTTTAGTTTTAAGCTTTCTAAGAATTTAGATCTCATTAGAATGATCATCATCATTATTCTAAAAGCATTGCTTAAAACTATGGGTTTATCACATATTATAAAACAGCATCGTGTAGATAATTAAAAGCCTTTAATAAATTAATACTTTTTATTAATAAATGAATAAGATTGTTACAAAGTATATGCTTTATCATCAAACATGATTGGCTTGTGTGCATACTACTTTCAATCTCCCACTTGCACTAAAGCCAATCGTCACGGTATCTTATACTCTCTTCTTCTCTAAGTGACGATTATCCTGCTTCATTGGATAAGCTTTAGTTAATGGATATGTAATGTTGTTCTTGAGAGTCCACTATCTCTATAGTGATTTCCCATCTTTCAATGATTCTAATAATCAAATGAAAGTGCCACAACACATGTTTAGATCCAAGATGAGATTTAGGAACTATTCCTAGTTACGTAATGAACTTTTAATCCAAACAATCAACTTGCAGACTTCATTTATAGCTATATACTTTGTCTTTATCACTAAACCAAGTAACTCTTTCTTTGTTTGGAACCTTTCAATTCAACTTTGCACCCTTTGTTCAAGGTAACCCTTTACCTTAAAGTGGATTTTTCTGTCGTCTTGAGTCGGTCCGAAAAACTTGAGAGCATTAAGCCCTCTAGTTTTAATTTAGACCCACCATGAATATGATCACATCCTTAGTCTTGCGGTTAAGTACTTTAAGATATTTTTCACCCGACTCATAGTGAACTTCTCCATAATATGGTGATCAACATCGGGTCTCGTACATTTCATTGTATACATGATTGTCACTCATGCGACCTCTCTTTTCGAGAGTCGTGGGGACTATTAAGAGATACACTCCATAGCTCATCGACATGAGACATCTCTTGGAGTTTGCCATGCTAAACGACTTTAGCATCAAATGAATATCGTTCCTTGGGTTAAGTCGAGCATCCTTTTAAATCTATCTATATAGATTTGTATCCCCAATAATGATACTCTTCCCAAATCATTCATGGAGGATTGTTTAGACAACTTTATCTTTCTTGATTGTAGCATTGGTATGTAATTCCTCATCCGTAGTATATCAACATATAATACTAGAAATTTCACGACGCTCCCATCGACCCTTTTTACACACTAGAAGTCTTACCTCATCGAATGTAACTCGGATCATCATCTTCTATGATGTGTACCTCATCATCATCATCCATGATGAATCCATACCTCCTAGGTATCTTGGTACTTATTCGATTTACGATTTAGTTGTGGTATAATAGGTCTATCTACGAGGTTCCTCTTATTTGACTTATAGTATTTTGTGGTTCTTGAACTCTTCAAGATCTATTATCCTCCCACTAGCCCTTTTAATGATAAACACCTTTATCTTAGAAAGCGGCGTGTTTCGTAACAAACACCTTTTGCTAAGTAGAATTATAGAACATATACCCTAAACTTACTTTAGGATGTCCCACAAAATCTGTACATGTCAAATCTTGTCCCAAGCTTATCCTTTGAAACCTTTTCACATAAGTTGGACAACCCTTATCTTAATATACTTAAGATTAGGAATCCTCCCATCCCATAACTTTTATGGAGTCTTGGGGGCGGATTTTGAGGTTACCATTTTCGTAGATATGCAGACCATTTCTAGGACATTATCCCGGAAGAAGAATCTTTGGAATGTCGGTAAAATCATTATGGACCGCACCATGTCCAACAAGGTACGATTTTTCCTTTCGGATACATCAATCAATTATTGCGTGATCGGGAGGCGTCCATTATGAAAAACCATTTAAGATGATCTAGAAACTTATTTCACAAGTATTTATTCCTTGATCTAATCAAAGAATCTTAATACCTTGCCAATTTGTTTCACTTTTGAATTCTTTGAACCTTTCAAATAATTCACACTTGTATTCAAACAAATACACACATTCAACTCTTTGAATGATCATCTCCTTTTCTTATACTAATTTGTTCAATATGCAAAATTATTTTCATGTAAGTCAAGTATACAAAATCCATTAAGTAATATTCGATTCTATACAAAACATTATTATTATAAATAGAACAACAATTGTTCTTAATTATAATACCAAAAATTTTATTGTCAACAATAAAATAGAAATAATATTTCTAACAAGAACTAGAATACAATAACAACTTATTGACTTAATAGATTTTCCGTAGGCATTGCTAAACTATAAGTTTTATGGCTAATATGCAAAGAACCTTTGCTTCATTTTCCACACATAGGATTACTTATATTTGTTTAGCTTTCTACTTCTGCTTGGTCCCTTCATAAATCTACATTTATGATAACCAAAGTCGGTATCCAATACCCAAGTAGAACCTTGACTTAAAGAAAAATTTATTTCAATCATGAACAAAAATTGTATTATGTAGAAAATTCACTAAGCTTCTTTGGTTAGCCTCGCAAGATGCTTCTTCTGCAGTTTTCTTTTCGATGTTCAGGCTTATTGCAGTGGAAGCAAACTTCTTTGCTATCCGTATCAGTTTTTTTCTTATTATCCTTTGTTTACGCCTTTCTATTTACCTTCTTTGAATCGTTCTTCTTTTCAGAAGATCCTTTGGCCCCTACCAGTAAGACTTGATCTTTCTTGGTTGGAAAGTGACTCTCAACATTTTTCAATGTGTTAAGCAAATCAATGAGGCCGATATATCTAGCTTGTTCATATAAAAATTCACAACAATTGTGAAAGGATAAAGGGGAGTGAGTGCAAGATCAAATCTTGGCTCAACTCTCCATCCATGACAAAACCAGTTGTCCTAATTAATCAATCAAATTGATTATGTTAAGAACTTTTTATGCATACTATAAGTGCCATTATTCATTCTAGATCGGAAGAGCTCCTTAGATATCTGATATCTATCAGTCCTACTTTCCTCACCATCAACTACTTGATGTGCCGGAATATGGTAGGAGCATCCATAGTTTCATACTACTTTCACTGAATATTGGAAAAGTGAAGTAGCAGAATACTTTTCTTCCTTCTCTCTATAGTTTCTCTCTCTAGAGTTTCAGTGAATTCGTAAGAAATAATGAAGGAATGAGCTTTCTATTTATAGAAAAACTGAGGGTGGCTCTTGGTCTTAACGAAGGGTCAAAATGACTCTTGGTAATATTGAAGAGACAACTACTATTTGAAGGGTAATTAACCCTTGAAACACCGAAGAGGCAGTTAACTCTTGGTAATATTGAAGAGACAACTACTATTTGCGAAGGGGTAATTACTATTGACGAAGGTAAATACTATTGACGAAGGTAATTACTATTCACAAAGGTAATTACTATTCACAAAGGTAAATACTATTGATGAAGGTAATTACTATTCACAAAGGTAAATACTATTGACGAAGGTAATTACTATTCACAAAGGTAATTACTATTCATAAAGGTAAATACTATTGACGAAGAGACTCTTAGATGATGACATATGGGCCCCCCATAAAATAATCAAACTTACCACAAACGTCTCATAATGGACTCTTTTATATACATCAAGGATTGAATAAATATTACAACAAATTATTTTATTTTAATCAACACATATTTAATCTTTCAACAATTATTAATCATTTATAACTTGTCGTCTCAATTAATAATATAACATATTATACAGATGATACTGTGACAATAATTGAATCAATAATATAAGAGATATGATCGTAATTACTATAGCAATAATTGAGTATAGCTAAGTGACTTCTCACGTAAGCATCAATAATCAATACCGTGTATGCTACTATGCAACCACGCGTAGACATCGTACTTTTACTACTAGGGTAGTTCAACGGTTTTAACAGTAACACCTCTGTAGTTATTTTTATAAAAGATAATTTTGTCGTTTTCTAACTACGACAATACTTAGATTAATGGGATCCACCAATGATTGAGCCGTCGTCGTCGAATATTCCCGAACAAAACGAATATTTTATAACAACTTGCTTACTTTGCAAAATTTATAAATATTACCCACAACTATAACATTATATCAAATTTATTCCATAATATTCAAAAATAATATTTATAGAAAATTCATCTTTATTTATAAAAGCTGGGGTCTTACATCAACTATGTGTCGGACTTTGTTCGATGAGCCTAGACATCGGTCTGGTGCGTTTACTCGTTTATATATATATATATATATATATATATATATATATATATGAACTGTGGTCGGACTCTATTCGATGAGCCTGGATTTTATATCCGGTGCATTTACTCGCTTTTATATATATATATACTTATATATATGAACTGTGGTCGAACTCGGTTTGATGAGCCTGGATTTCACATCCGGTGCATTTATTGCTTTTATATATATATATATACATATTTTGTCCCACCTGGAGTTTACTTCGTGGTGGTTGATCGCTTCTGACTTTCTTTTACATTTCGTCCGCCTGGAGTTTACTTTGTGGCGAGTTGATCGTATTCTGACTTTAATTACATTACATCCCTTTGGAGTTTCCTCCGTGGTGGTTGATAACTTTTAATGACTTTATTTACATTTTTGATCCCCCATGGAGGTGCTTCGTGGTTGGTGATCTTGTTTGTATATATATATTTACAACTTTTATATATATACCTGCTTACTGTTTTCACATAAACTGCAGTATTTTGTGAGCTTAGGAATCATGTGATCATAGATTCATCCCATTGAATCTAGATTCGGTTCCCGTGATGGACATTTTTAGTCATGGCGACTTTGTAAATTATTCTACGATGTACGAATTTCCTCGGATGGTTTTCATACCCACGAGGAAGTCGGCATTATTTTTGTATATTATTTTAAATACGGATGCCTCGTGATCCGTCAAATAAAATCAATTCAAATTACTCACTTAATAAAAATGGGAGTGTAAATGGTCTCAATTCCTATTGAGCATCAGGGTTTGAAAAACCTCTTTCATAAAACATCATTGCCATATCTTGTTAAAAACTGAATTTTCTACATAAATTCAAACCACGTGTATATAGGTTCGAACGAGGCCTCGCAGACAACTTTCATATAATGACACATTGACCCCCACACACACTCGGATAATAGTTTCTTGAAAAGAGGCGGTCACCGTGGTAACACGGATGTCAGGGGTGCCTAACACCTTCCCCCGCATAACCAAGTCCCCGGACCTAAAGCGAATCTCTCGGTCACGGTAACCAGTATATCGGTGTCACATCATTTGGGTCAATGTGCAAACCTTTTATCTATTTGTGTTGGTACAACCATTTAAAAACCAATGGCGACTCTTAACAGTCCCATCGTCGACATCATACATGTTGGACCTTTTTCACTTGTTTTTTCAAACAAATCTCACCTAAAATGAGAACACCAAAGAACAAGTAATGGAAATGGACACCCAAAAATCCCGACGTCGACACTTACTCTTAGGCAATATATCAAGCACTTGGGGTGCACAACCACTCACAGTACCTCAAAGTGAAGATTGAAATTCAAATATTGTGAAAACAGATAATAGTAGCTTACCCACACTAATTGCCCCAATTGATGATGATATTCAAGTATTTGAATGACCAATTGCTGAAGTTCTTCTTCCTCCCTTACTACAAACCCTAATAGTGAGAAACCCTAGGTTTTGGTGTGTTAATTCGGAGAAAGTGATGTATAATGGGTGTGGAATGGATGAATTAGGGTATATGTTTATATATAATGAAAGTAATGGACGGATTCTGTCGAGATTAGGTGGTTATGGAGTAATTTTGTGGGAATTAGGAGTGATGGGTTTCGGTTTTGAGTAATAAAAGTGGTGTAGCCACGTTCTGCAGAAGTCTGTTAAGTTCGATCCTGCATTTTCACCCCAAGGGGTATTTTAGTTTACAAGGCTCATGAAATTTGGCATATCTGAGAGGACCCCCCGCAAGGGCGGGTGTTTTAGGCGGTGAATAGGTGTGGAATGGATGAATTAGGGTATAGGTTTATATATAATGAAAGTAATGGATAGATTCTGTCGAGATTAGGAGGTTATGGAGTAATTTCGTGGGAATTAGGAGTGATAGGTTTCGGTTTTGAGTAATAAAAGTGGTGTAGCCATGTTCTATAAACGTCTGTTAAGTTCTGGAATCCCGTACCCCCACTGGGGCGAGGGGTATTTTGGTTTACAAGGCCCGCCGGGGTTGGCATATACAGAGGACCCCCCCCCCCCGCGGGGGTGGGTGTGTCAGGCGGTGAATAAGTCCACCGGGGCGGGGGGTATTTTTTTGCAGAAGTTCATTTTTTCAGTAAATTTGACCCGCGTGCATGCACAACTTCATCATTAGTACCTAAAACCATTAAAACCAAAATTATAAGATAAGTAAATGAATTTTGAGCAAGAATGTTGAAAATCACTATAGTGACTAACTAATTACCTAAGAATTACACATAATTGAACTATGAACTACTAAAATTATTACTAAACTATGAATTAAGCAACATGAAACTAAAATACTATAAATGACAAGAAAAATGGGTTGCTTCACAATGAACGCTTGTTTTTTTAAGTCTTTCAGCCTGTCTACTCCTTGTGTCTAGCCTGGATCGGTTGGGATATTTTTAGCATGCTGTTTGTTTATTGCACATAAATAACAATGCTTTATTGCATGCCCATTTAACAGTATTTCTGGGAGTGAAGTTGACTTCATATCCTCAATCAACACTTTTAGACCATCAACCTCTCTACAATCCTTATGTTTGACATGTTAGCCGCCTCAATCAAATCACTCTCTTCCTTGTCATTAGGAATTGGAATATCTTTGAACACTTTAACTTTCACTACCTGTTCGAACACCTTCATGATCAGTTCTCCATTAGGCACGTCGTTTAGTGTTAGTTCAGTTACAAGGAAAGGTTGTCCCAAGATGATTGGGATATTCTTATCTTTTTCAAAATCTAACACCACAAAGTCAGCTGGAAAAATCAATGTGTCAAATTTTACCAACACATCTTCTACTATCCCCAATGGATATGTTATTGATCTATCTGCAAGTTGTAGACTGATGTTTGTTGGCTTTGTTTCCTTTAAACCCAACTTTCTGTATATGGATAGTGGCTTAAGATTTATACTTGCTCCTAGATCACATAGGGCTCTCCCCACATCTTGATTACTAATTAAATAAGGAATAATAAAACTTACCAGATCTTTCAACTTAGGGGAAGCTTTTTCTGTAGAACTACACTGCATTCTTCCGTTAACGCCACTGTTTCAAATTCATTGAGCTTGTGTTTCTTTGAAAGTATTTCTTTCATGAACTTGACATAGCGTGGCATATGCTTTAATGCTTCGACGAGCGAAATGTTAATGTGCAACATTTTAAAGATGTCCATAAACTTAGAAAACTGATTCTTGAGCTTTTGACTTTCCAACCGTTGAGGGAAAGGCACGGGTGGTGTGATTATATTCTGTTTATCTTCCTTCGGCTTTTCCACAACTTTTTCCTTAGTTTTCCTGGTCGAATCACTTTCGTCAATTTCTCAATCCTCATCTTTGCTTGATTTACTATCAACATCAGACCCCAATTCTTTACCATTCCTAAGTGTGATAGCATTACACTGCTCATGATTTCCTCTAGGGTTCTTCACCGTGTCACTCGGTAAAGTCCCTTGAGGCCTGTTATTTAATGCTAATGCAAGCCGTCCCATCTGATTTTCCAAGTTCTTAATCGACATCGCTTGTGTTTTCATAGCTGCCTCATTACCCGATATGTATTTCAATAACAACTCTTTCAAATCTGACTTTTTCTCATGTTGCGGAGCTGACTGTTGATGCTGATTTCAGAAACCTGGGGGATAAGATTGTCATGGAGCCTGTTGATTTTGGCTGTTACTCCATGAAAAGTTCGTATGGTTCCATGCCCCCGAATTGTAGGCATTCTGATATGGATTTTGAGGAATTATGTTATAGCTACCTACAAACTGAATCGTTGCAGGATTAATAACACACTGCTCTGTCGGATGTTCCCCAACACACAATTCAAAAACAAACGCCACCTGTTGAACCTGTACACCCGTGAGGGCATCCATCTTCTTTGATAACACTGAAATTTGAACCGCTAGAGCTGTCACTCCATCTACTTCTAACACCCTAGCTGCCTTAGGCTGTGTCATTCTTGCAGTGGGCCACTGGTAGTTGTTAGCCTCCATTGTCTCAATCAGATCATACGCTTGCTCGAATCTTTTAGCCATAAAAGCTCCCCCACGCTGCATCAATACTAGTACGGAGATTACCATTCAACCCATTGTAAAAGGTATTCATCTGCAGCCACTTAGGTAATCCATGATGCAGACACTTCCTTAGCAATTCCTTGTACCTTTCCCAAGCTTCGTACAGAGACTCCCTGTGCTGCTGTTCAAACATTGTAATCTCATTCCTTATCTTAGCAGTCTTCGCTGGTGGGAAAAATTTAGCTAAAAATTTCTAAGCAAGGTCATCCTAAGTAGTAATTGACCCTAGCAGTAGTGAGTGTAACCAACTCTTCGCCTTGTCCCACAATGTGAACGGAAACAACCGTAGCCTAACTACATCATCAGATACCCCATTGTACTTGAAGGTATCACAAATCTCTAGAAAGCTAATTAGGTGCTCATTTGGATCATCATTAGCTAATCCCCCAAACTGTATTGAATTCTGTATCATTTGAATCGTCCCAGGCTTGATCTCAAAGTTATTCGCTATAATTGTAGGCCTGTTAATGCTTGACTGAATTTCAGTGACTCTGGGAGTAGCATAGTCCCTCAGTGCTTTTTGATCCTCTGCAGCCATACTCTCTTGCTTATAAAAATTATCTCTAATTTCCTTAATCCACTTACTAGGCCTCTGAAACCTTCGTTTGATGTCGTCCTCATAAGGAAGCAAATCTGGTTTCTTTGACCGAGTTTGCATGCACTAAGTAAGAGAACCTGAAACAAAAAATCGCAAAAATAAAAAGAAAAATTGTTTAACTAAAATTGAACTAATTAAACTGATATTGAAAGTAATAAAATCAAAAATTGTCCCCGACAATGGGGCCAAAAACTTGTTGGGTAAAATCTAGTTACACACAACACGCAAGTATACGTGATCAACAAGTAATATAATGATAAGTAAAGTATCGTTCCTGTAGAGACGAGTATTAATTTTAATCTAACAATTACCAACTTTGTATTATTTCAATTTTATTAAACTAATTGATTTTATGATTGAAAATAATGAAAACTAATAAACTAGAAATCAAAACAAATCAATTCAACTCGCTACCACAAATTTTAATCAAATAATGGAGAATTAAGCCTACAATTTCACTTTAAGTTTCACTCAGATTATCACACTTCTTTTTAAGTCAATTAAATATCTCAGTTCATTAATCAAGAACACAAAAGTAGAATTAGTCATCTCTCAATTCACTAACACCATATCAACTTAAATCCACAAATGATAGAATTAAGCCAAACACCTTAATTAACTAATTCACTATATCTCTATATGAATTACATTTAAAGAATGTTTAAATTTCAATTTCTTACACGATTACATGCTATGTTGGGTATATCTTTATCCTAAACATACATCAAGAATTCTATCAAAATTCAAAAATCAAGAACACATGCTATTATGACTAAGTCTAAATTCATATCTCATCTCTCGAGTCTATACAAATTCACAAAGAATTGGTAATCAAGCAATTCATAAGTTAAGCACAAATCACAATAGATGACCTGTAAAGATAGCTTTATTGAACTAAAATGATAATCATCGTTCCACTCAAAGATCCATTGCAAGCTTAATAAGAAATTTAGTTCATAACGAACGAATTAAAAACTTAATAGATTAAAGAATACATCATCCCAATTACAAAAAATGAAATAAAAGACAAAGAATAGTATAGAACCACCCTTCTCTGCACTCAGTTCTGAAATCTTTGTGATCCTTGCTTCTCCACACTGTTCCTCCACGATCTTCTCCAAATTAGGCTTCAAAAGTTTCAATTAATTCTTGTCTTGTTGAATGTCTGAATTAATTGTCCAAGTCCCTATAATATCTGTTAGAAACGTCTGCAATCCAGTCCTAATCAAAGCTAAACTCGTTCAGTCCATGCCACATCAGTGTTAAAAGCACAACAAAACACTTCCCTTCTGTCCTCGCACCCTCACCTCGACGGGATATTTATCCTTGAGAACCTCCGCCCCGATGGGGTGATAACTTCTTTTCACCACATGTACTTACTTCCTACGGGTAACACCTTTGTAAGCGCCTGCCTCGACAGGGTACCAATCTATTGCCATTCTTTGTTTCCTTGCTTTTCCATGCTGGTTTTCGCCACATTGCCACCATTGTACCAAAGCTAACACATAATAAAACCTGCAAACAAAACAAACACAAACACGTAAAACTATAATAAAATAGACAGAATAAACACTTTTTGAGTCCATATAGGAACCCGATTCGTAGGTATAAAACCCACTCATCAACATTTACGTAATATAGATATATAAAAAATGTTATGAACACGAGACATACTTGGCAGTAAGACGAGTCTATAGGCCACAGTTCCTACTCAGTCGAGGATTTCAATTGGACTAATAAATCGAGAGTTGAGATTTCATCTCTTCGTCGATTCTTGCTTCTGGAATAATACCTTCTTGCACCTTCTTCTTCATATTCATCAGCTCTGGGTCTGTAGCTTGAGCAACTTTAACTTTATTGATTAAAGTCGGTTCTACTCGTATATTCAACATAATTGTAGACACTTAAAATTTTCTGCATACCTGTTATTAACATTGCAGGAGGGTAGAATCGTCTTTCAGAGATAACCCTGGAAGACAGTTCAGTTTAATCCCGAAGACAACCCTGGGATATTCAGTATTACCATCTCGGAGATACCCCTGAGACATCCAGCTCAGACCCAGAAATACCATCGGAAGTTTCAACCTTAATCCCGGATATAACACCGGGAGTTTCAATTTCAACCTCGGAGATAACCCCGAGGAGTGCAGTTTCAATACCGGAAATCACACCGGAGAAGACCGTTTCATCTCAAAAATAACCCCGAGATACTCAATCTCAGCCCTGGAAACAATACCGGGAAAGATAGTATCAACCTCGGAGATAACCCCGAGGTATACAGTTGCAGTTCCGGAGATAACCCCGGAAATGCTTGTTTTAAAGCCTATGAAAACAACTTTAAACACTCGACAAAGCCCCGAGGCACTCGTCTACCAAGTCTGGAGATAATCCCGGGAAGTCAGGCACATCTCAGAAACAACACTAGGGACGGTCAACACCTGCAACAGTCCAATCTCAGAGATAACCCTGAGCAATGATTGCTAAATACTCTCAAACTGAAGATAACCCCGGTGAAGGACATGACCGTTATTTTGCCATCTCAAACCCACATCACACCGTCTTAACAACAACATACATACATTCTACACAACATTGTCCTATAAGAACCAAAGTGCGTCAATCCCGAGTGACTACTGCACAAGACAGCACGCCGAATAGAATTTGAAGCTTAAAGACATAGGGCATGGTCCCATCTTCCTAACTTCGTACAAACTCTAATCCCATGT
Source organism: Panax quinquefolius (assembly GCA_020205615.1). Taxonomy (NCBI): domain Eukaryota; kingdom Viridiplantae; phylum Streptophyta; class Magnoliopsida; order Apiales; family Araliaceae; genus Panax; species Panax quinquefolius. The sequence goes on along the minus strand of CM035167.1, from coordinate 93,043,449 downwards.
CATTGTGTATCTCTCGACAACAACATGCCGTAAAAGGTCTTATACACCTCGATCGGATGCCCGGATTGAAGTTCTAAAAGTTCAAGTGGACAACACGTTGCATACGTGCACGTACTTTGAGACGGCAGGACCCGCGAAACTCGGGGCATCCCGGGTAGCCGTAGGTACACCTGCGGCTCTCCCCTCTATAAATAGAGGGCTTGGGGCAGCCATTTTGCATAGAGAAAAAGACGAGGAAGCCTTATCCAATTTGCTCTGTACATACTATAAACTGAGTGCTTTCTCATTTTAAACACTTGTGAACTTATATATTGCTATATTTTTACCGGCAGGAGCCGAGTGTTAATCCCTTTAAAGTCATTGAAGTCTTCTTTGGTAGTCCACTGTAAGCCTTCTTACACACCTTAAAGCCTTTTTCTTCATCTTTGCACACACCGTTCTTCACGTTAAGAGTCGTGTTCCGTGTGTATGCCCAGACTTCGGTCCGTGGTTTTATTTCTGTTTGTATATATATATATATACACTTATATATATTTTTATATATGGACTAACATTATGGAGTTATGCCTCGATTGAGCCTTGACTCACGTCCGAAGCGTTTATTTACTTATATATATATATATACACACTTATATATATGAACTGTTGTTGAACTTTGTTCGATGAGCCTGGATTTTACATCTGGAGCGTTTATTTGCTTATATATATATATATATATACTTATATATATGAACTGTTGTCGAACTCTGTTTGATGAGCTTGAATTTTACATCAGGTGCGTTTACCGCTTTTATATATATATATATATATTTACATTTCGTCCCGCCTGGAGTTTACTTCGTGTTGATTGATCGTTTTTACAGCTTTCTTTACATTTCATCCCGCCTAGAGTTTATTTCGTGGCGGTTGATCGTATTTACAACTTATTTACATTTTTGACCCCCCCATGGAGGTGCTTCGTGGTGGTTGATCGTGTTTTTACAGCTTTATTTACATTTCTGATCCCCCATGGAGGTGCTTCGTAGTGGTTGATCACGTCTCTCTATATATATATTTATCGCTTTTATATATTTACATTTCCGATCCCCCATGGAGGTGCTTCGTGGTGGTTGATCATGTCTGTATATATATATTTACAGCATTTATATATATAACTGCTTATAGCTTTCATATAAACTGCGGCATCATGTGAGCCTAGGAATCATGTGATCACATATTCAGTTTACTAAATCTAGATTCGGTTCCCGTGATGGACATTTTCAGCTGTAAGCAACTTGTAAATTTATTCATGGTGTTCGAATTTCCATAGATGGCTCCCATACCCATGAGGAATTCGGCACTGCTTTGTACATTTTTTCTCGAAGATGCTTCGTATCTCGAAAATAAAAGCAATCTAGTCGAACATTTAATAAAATGGAAGTATCAAAAGGTCTCAATTACTATTGAGCATAAGGGTTTGAAAAACCTCTTTTACAAAACATCACTGCTATATCTTGTTTAAAACTGAATTTTTACATAAATTCAAACCATGTGTTTATAAGTGCGAACGAGGCCTCGCTGTGACGCCCCCGAAATAGGTATACATCACCTATTCTGAGTCGCCAAATACATGGTACAGAATACAAATACAATCTTTAATATACAACAAGAGAGCTGTGAGTTTTAATACAAATATTGTCTTCTAGATAATATCCACTCTTAGAATAAGTCCTCATTACATTTATTATCACACTATTTAACAGAATAGTTAGGACTACTAATACTATCATCTGGTCCATCACTCCGTTCCCCGACTCGTCCCAGCTATATTCTCATTTCCTGAAGAGAACAGTGAAAGAAAGGGTGAGCTCAACTAGCCCAGTAAGAAATATTTTAACTAAGATAATGCAGAATAAGTTATCATTAGTCTTCAACAATGTTAAACTGATAAAATACAATAGACATCAAGTTTAACTGCAGCGGAACAAGCAATCCATTAAAAGAGTCAAGTAGAGAATAAAATCTACTATCTTTTATGATTTAAAAGGTTTTTCATCACTGTTATCACTGAGACTCAACTTAATAAATAATCCACATCATCGATTCACCCCTGCACTACGGCCAAGGATATTCTTTAGTATCACGACCACAAATTATCCATGCACTACGGGCCAAGGATATTCGTGTATTCATTAATGGTCATGATCATGCCAATAACTGTCCATCAATGCACTACGGGCCAATGAGGACTTTTACCACATCATTTGTAATGTTACGGTCATGATTACACCGAATAATCCCTGGTCATAATCAACCAAGTCCATCTATGCACTACAGGCCACATATGACTTTCACCAAATATAAACATGAGGATGATGACAATGATATAAGAATTCAATAAAACAAGTTCAAGAATTAATTTATCCAGGAACTAATAACGTCCAAATTGTCAACATAATACTTCTTTGTAGAGTAAAATTCAAGAATGCTCAGAAGAATATTTCCATGAAAAGATCTGGATGAAGCGCAAATATCAAGGATATTCCACTAATTTCATGGAGTATAGAAAGTCAAAGTTTTAACCAACTGAGTATAATAAAGAATGGAATAACAAAATAAATCACCATACATGCGATAGACCACACGCAGACAAAAGTTATTCCAATGAGAATAATAAATAACGAGAACCCAGTCACAGTAAAACGCACAAAGCAGGATATTCCAACAGAATAATAAAGAATGGAACCCAGTGCAGCGGAAGCGCTTGCATGACGAGGATATTCCAATGAGAATAATAAAGAATAGAATAATGAAGAATTTCACCAAGTATAAGGTAGCTCGGCGATATCTGAGTTATTCCAACAAAATAATAAAGAATGGAATAATGAAGTTCTCTTCATGAATATAAAAGAAATAATACCCTTCTTAGTAAAATAAACTGGATATAAGAGTAGTGAAGTAGCGAGAATACTTTTCTTCTTTGTCTCTATAAATTTTCTCTCTAGAGTTTTGGTGAATTCGTAAGAAATAATGAAGGAATGAACTTCTATTTATAGAAGAATGGATTGCATAGTAACTAATTCTAAGCGGTCCAAATTGATTTACTTTTTAATCGGACAAATCCATATTTAAAGCAAAATTTTTAAATATAATAATATATATATATATATATATATATATATATATATATATATATATATGACATTAGTCACGGGTTATAAACCCCGTGACTCTCCCCGCCAATCATCAAACCAAGACATATAAATATATATAATAATAATAATAATGGCACCACCCCGCCACTTTCAAAATTAAAATATATATATATATATATATATATATATATATATATATAATCATTATAGTTGAAATCCTCCCGCTAATTTTATTCCCCCAATCAATCAAGCCACCGAAAAGTATATATATATTATATATATAAACTTATATATATATATATATATATATATATATATATATATATATATATAATGAATAACTTTCTATCGGTTATTCGAAAATCTCCTCAATATTTTTAACAACATTTATCATCATTATTATAATTCACAATATTAATCGACTGTGTCGTTCCCGGAAAGAGGGCTTTCCAATAAGGATTTCTCCCTATATTGGCAAGAATTAGGTGACCAAACCTCTCCTCGATGTAACTTACAGACATCGTTAATATTGCTAATAATAATATTAATAACCTTGTCGTCTCAATTATTGATTTAATAATATATAAAATATTGACAATAATTGAAACAAATAACATGAGATACTATGCAAAGCAATTATCGTAATAATAATTGAACAAAACCGAGTGACTTCTCACGTAAGCATCAATAATCAATACCGAGTGTACTCTTTGTGGAACTACGCGTATTCATTGTACTTTTAACACAAGGGTGTTTCAACGATTAACAGTAAAACTTCCGCCGTTATTTTCATAAATTATTTTTTTGTCGTTTTCTCAATCCGATAATAATTACATTGTGGGGTCCACCAATAATTGTCTTGTGCATACGAATATTCCTCGTTAAAACGAATATTCCCAGACCAATCGAATATTATATAACAACTTACGTACTTTGCAAAATTTATAAATATTACCCACAACTATAACATTATATCAAATTCATTCCATAATATTCAAAAATGATATTTATAGAAAATTCATCTTTATTTATAAAAGTTGGGGTCTTACACTCGCACTACTTCCAAATAACATCACGTTGACCCACCCACCTACACACACACACACATTCATATAACAGTTTCTTGAAAAGTGGCGGTCACCGTGGTAACACGGATGTCGGGGGGGGGGGGGTACCTAACACCTTCTCTTCGCATAACCAAGTCCCCAGACCCTAATGAATCTCGGTTTCACAGACCCGTTTAGCAGTGTCACATCACTAGGTCAATGTGCAAACCTTTTCTCGATTGTGTTGGTACAACCATTTAAAAAACCAACTAGCGACTCTTACAGTCAAATCTTCGGCATATATATGTCGGACCTTTTCACAACTTGTTTTTTCAAACAAATCTCACCTAACATGAGAACACCAAAAGTCAAGAACAGAAAAGGGACAAATAAAAACTCCGACGTCGACAATAATTACGTGGGTCCTTGAAGTATTTAACTCTATGTCCATTCTTTGTAAGTCATACAAAATGGGTATTTGTGTTGACAATATCGCATTTGTACCTGCATACGATCTCATACTCAATGCGTTAGCTACGACGTTCATTTTTTCAAGATGGTATTGAATGGTATGGTTGTAATCTTTCAACAGCTCGAGCCAATGTCTTTGGCGCATGTTAAGTTCTTTTTGAGTGAAGAAAAATTTCAGGCTCTTATGGTCTGTGTAGATTTCCACTTTCTCCCCATACAGGTAGTGTCTCCAGATCTTTAGCACGAAAACAACTGCTGCCAACTCTAGATCATGAGTAGGATAATTCCTCTCATATTCTTTGAGTTGTCGAGAGGCATAGGCTATGACTTTCCCATGTTGAATGAGAAAACATCCTAAACCTCTACCTGAAGCATCGATGTAGATGACAAATCCCTCCGAACTTGATGGTATTGTCAGAACAGGTGCTGAAATGTGTCTCCTCTTGAGTTCTTAGAAACTCTTCTCACATTTCTCGCTCCAATTGAATTTTGTATCTTTTTGAGTCAGCTGAGTTAATAGAGTAGTGATTCGAGAAAATCCTTTCACGTATCTCCAATAATAATCAACTAAGCCTAGAAAGCTACTTATTTTGGTTACTGACTTATGTTACTCCCAACTGTGACTCATATCCTAACCTTGGATAGCACCTCACAATGGCACCTATCAATTTGCCAGCACATAAATACGACATCCCTTATGCAGAGTCTGGCTTCAATGCATTTCACATAGGAAGTCACCAGATAGAGGCTCGGGTACCAACGCCTGTAGTTGGGTTTTTAACTCCTGAAAGTTCAATAGGAGTCGTTCGATATGGGGTTTTGGAAATGAGTTTTGTATCGGGTTCAAGGTCAATACAAAATTCAATTTCACGCTCTCGTGGTAGGCCAAAAAGTTCTTCGGGAAATACATTAGGGAATTTATTAACAACATAAATATCACTCAAATCTGACGTATTTGTATTTAAATCGGTGACATGGGCTAAGAAAGCTTGACATCCATTTTTCAATAAACGAATGACTTTATGGCTTGAGATGACAGTGATTGACTTTAGTGGTTTGATTGCTTGAATTCGTATAACAGGTTGGTTAGGAATATGAAAACTAACGACCTTACGAAAATTATCAATTTTAGCATGATGAGTAGTTAATTAATCAATCCCTAAAATCACATCAAATGCAAGTATTTTCAAAGAGATGCGATCAATAGGTAATGTGAGGGTGTCGATTTGAATCAAATAAGATTTATAAATGGTGGATGTAATGAAGGTTTCTCCCAACGAAGTTTTAACAGATAAGTTAAAGTCTAATTTCTCCGAAGTCAAGTTCAAACGTTGAGCACAAGCAGGTGAAATAAAAGAATGGGTAGAACCAGTATCTAATAAGGTATAGACTTCGTAACAGTTTATGATTAGCTTACCCGTGATAAATTTGTTCGGGTTCTTCGCTTTTTGGGATGTCACGACAAACGCTCTCCCTTGAACCACCGACTTTGACTTGTCTGGGACAACCTTTGGTGTCACCATCCCAGCTGGACTTGACTTCGATATAAGGCAGATTCCACCCTCAATTGCTTCGTTGTACTCCTGATCCATGATCTGAATCATTAATCTTCGATCCATATCGAATTGGGGTTGACCGCTTTGTACAGGGTAATTCCAAACTCGATGTTGGGTTCTCCCAATTGCTGTCCAAAAAGAGAAATACATATCATCTATTTTAGCCTTCTTGGATCGGACGTCTCTTTCTACAATATCAGCGCGTCGTGCGGCTTTTACCCATGCATCCTCGATTCTCACTCGTTCAGTTGTTTCTTCTTTCAGTTGATATTTGACATTTGCATTCTCAAATTCCAGCTCTATTATCATATACTCTGCCAAAGAGAGCTTATGTTCAAACTTTGCATATCGGGTATGTAACGCCCCAAAATCCGGTCTATCTTCACACCCAGATTCCATGCATCACGAGTACATCTCCTTCAAAACATACATCATTATACAGTTAAATATAACAACATACATTCTCAATTCCCAGGTTCTAATACCTTATAACCTCATACATTACAAAATAATGATAATTACATTATTCTTTACATCTTACAAGAGTGACTTTTTCCTGCCACCAAAGATGCATAACATTTCATTAAACTAATCTATAGTTCAATTAAACTATTCTACATTACAAGTCTTGGCTTAATCTTCACGCTCATTAACATACTGAATGACACTTTGTCTGGATACCGGTTAGCTTGATCTTTACGGGATCCTTAAGTTCTTTCTAACATCGTTCATTGAAAATGTTTTTATTTAAAGCAAGTGTGAGCATTCAATTGCTCAGCAAGTCATAGCAGTTGAATAAACAACTTCAAGAATTTAAACATTCTTTTAAAACTTCAATAACTGAACAATGGTTATAAAGCAGCTTGAATAATAGGAATAATCTTGATCCTTATCATTTTAAAACATTAATCACATTCACTTTGAAATACTTTCTTTATTCTACCTTTTCCCAAACACATCATGTCTGGCTAGAATCATTAGCACAGACTTATCAATAACGGTTCATTTATAAATAGAACATTCTCATATTGAACATTTTAATCATAGAACAGTTCATCTCATAGAAAAACCGTAGTGTTAAAATTATGGCACAAGGCCTTATACATTCTACCACCTTGTACACAAAATCACACATTTGCACATAGACAAAACTTCTCAAGTTCAACATTTGAGAAAGTTTAAGAAATTAGCATTCATTTAAAATATGAATGAAGTTAGGAAACTTGCCTTACGCACAGCTACAACTTATAGTTTATGCTGAGCTGCTCATTGCAAACCTTATATAACACATAAGGAAATAACACATACTCCAATTAGTCATATACTTAACTTACGTAGTGGTTTACTTAACTTTACTTCTTAGGGTTCGCGTTCTTGCAATCTAAGTTTACGCGACCAACTCTCTTTACCGCTTTACGGCTTCATGACATACGGAGATGGCTTACTCATACGATCATCATCTTTGATGATTTACATTCTTATCTTCTTCTTATAACCTTTCTAGGACTTAGCACACATCGCATCTCTACTAGTAGTCCATATGGTACTCTGAGTGGTTTCCCACAAATAACCAACAAACAAGTTCCCGTCTCATCTGCACTGTCTTTCACAGTGAGTTAGATCGGTTGCCAGTTTTGTATATACCTCCGCTCTCTGAAGGAACTGTTTAGCCCAGCTCCTATATTTCAAACACTAAAGATTTCAATTGTACTACAACCTAACTTAGCTTAACTTATCCGAACCATTAAAACAATAATGTTTGTTAAGTTGCTTCCTTATCCTTATGGCTTTTTGGCAACTAAATGCCATACCTCAGGATTCATTTCTTATCATCTAAGTCATACCGTCTTTTATATACCTAGATCGATCATTCAATGTTAATACTATGCTTTCATAGCGTTAAGCATTTTACATTACCTTATTTATATCTTATAACGTCCGGTTCATTAGACTCGGAACGTCCTCCAAGTTATAAATACTAACTCGGCTTCTTAACATTATACGTCATTGTCTTTAATTCGATTTCTTCACCGTTTGCATGTTTAATCATTATTCTTTATTACCTTACGGTTAAACCATACACGGGGTGTAGGTTCTGCCCATTTAATATTCGCGTACACTCAACCCTCACGTCGGCTAAAGTGTTTAACGCTTATATTTCATTCTAACATTCTCTATCCGACTTACACTCGGACATTCATTAATCTTATTAGCGTTCGTTATGGCTTTCTTGATAATTCATATCTCACCTACTAAATTCTTTAACGTCTAATTCATACAACCAATGTATACTTAGAACATTCGCCCGACGCGAATACGATTTACGAGGATGGCTCACGCATTCTGCGTTCACGTTGTTCATCTCTTAATCTCTTATTCAACCTTTACCCAAGGTTTTAATCGTTTTCATTCGTTATTCATTATATGAACTTCACGTTCATCATTCCTTCTTAATGTCGAAGCCATACAATTCATTGTATGCTAAGACCAATCGTTCATCGCTACTACGTTGCGTTTACAACATCTAAACACTTTACTCTTAACTCTCATTACAACATCATAACAACAAAATGTTATTCATCATCTTCGTTACTCAACGTCTAAGGAATCACAATCATAGCAATCCCACACGTTCGTTTTATCGCGACTACGGTCCCCGGATATCGGTTACATAATTTGCGTTTACATTCTTTATCTTTTAATCCTGTTCAATCTTTCTGTTCAACCTTTACTAAAGGTTTACATCACTTGATTAGGTGTTAAATTACGTGAACTATATGTTCTTTATCTTTCCTTACACTTCCACCAAGAGTTGAGCAATTAAAAGCTCATCTGGGCTTGCTTCGCACCGCAGGCCGCAATAATACGGTTCCTTCGTTTTCTTCTCGTACTGCAACTGACTAAGCGATAGTGGACTTCCGGGTTGGGCTGTGGCCGCCTCCCAAGGCTTAACGGGTGCTGCGATGTTAGGCATCAAACTTTGAATTTTTTTTCTAAGTCTTGAATTGGTTTAAGACGCTTACTTAACAATCTCATAACTTCTTCGTTATAGCTTGGAACGAGGTCATTCTAAAGCCATTATATTCCTTATATTACGCACTTCAATTTCTCTCGGACATAAATTTATTCTGAATTCGTTGATTACCTTTCTTCTTTAATCTTCCTCTGTTGGACAAGGCTTGCACTAGGGCTAGCTTTTCCTCTTCTTTTTCCTCTTCATCCGAACTCTCTCTCTCTCTCTCTCAAGTGTTGGTGATTTTCAAAATCACCAACAGATGAGCTAAGGCTCTCCTTTTATAAAAAACCAAGGCTAGGGGCAAAATAGTCACTTCGACCCAAAGTTACTATTCCCACCTACTTACTATTCACACCTCCTTACTCTTCACGAAGCTTCTCTTGGAAGTTTTGTGGTTCCGCCTTTCGAGATTCGTCCGACAGTTTGAAAAACTGCGATTCTAAGAATCCAAATATTTTTGGATGTTTCGTCTTTCCTTTACAGATTTACTTGTACGCATTCTTTGGAACTTCGAAAAACTGAAAAACACTTTTTGATGATAAGCGTTTTCCTTCACGTTTTCCCCTAACGTAGTTAAACGAATGAAAAGTCCATACAGTACTTTTCATCGTTTTTATTTCGTCCGATTTCTGCACGTTTTTCAAGAAAAACTTTTATCAGCTAACTTAACTTTTCATGATATATTATCGTCAATCTTTCGACAGAATGTCATTTTGACATACCAAACTCTCGGAAAGACTTAGGTTATTCAAACCCTAACCCTTGGGGTTTTATCAGGGTGAATAGTGCCTATTTCGTCTTTTTCCTCAGAAATATTTGTATTCCCAAAAAATTTTCATTTTCGTCTTGAAAATTCTTACTCGTTTAGTCTAGCTCATAGCCAGAATCCTTGTTGACCTAGTCATATTTTATCCTTAAGTTTTGACGATGAATTGTTCGTATACTAAATTATTTTATGGCATTTCAGGTATCTGATGATAAGGAACATTAATTGGATATTCAAGTGGTTGAAGAGTTTTTATTTACTAGGAAACAAAAGTGTAAGGTCAATTGCATAATAATTAATTTTTCATTTAAAGGCTCTAGGACATATCATTCGTATTTTGTTATATGTCTTAAATGAAAAATGATTTAAAATCTAATGAAAAAGGTTCTTCTAAATATTAAAATAAATTAAGATTAGATTAATATATATTATCAAGTACAGAAGGAATTAATATTTTATTACTTGATATATGTTACGTGTGAATATTTTTATTGTTACTTGATATCCTTGGATTATATTCTACACGCGGATATATGTATTAAGTGTGCATATCTAGTAGCTAAAAGTAGCTAAACACTTGTTATATGGTGCATGTACGATTTTCAAGGAATAATAATTATAGAAACCTTGGGACTCTAATACCTTGAACATTGGATAAGATAAAGGAGGACTAAAAGTTTACTGCTACACGCCACTTTTATGAGATAAGAGAGATAAAGTCAAATATGTTATTTAAGTGAGTTATCTTTTAATAGGTCTTCATATTTATCCCAACTGTAAAGGATTGAGTTTTTAACTGGATAAATATTACTTCTTTACCGTTGTGGGTTTGTTTCATTAATATTTTATCAAGCCGATTTTTGTGGACTAAATTGAACAGATGTTAATATGTAATTAAACGGTAACTTTAATTGGGTTATAAAAACCGTAAGTCTTGTATGGACTGAATATAACTCACAGAATACTTTATGCACTAAATACTGATATTATCGAGCAACTTGAACTTGATTGGTGCAAACTTTGAGCAGCTAAACAATTATATTTTTGATATTCTTTTAGCTGGTATTTGGTAAGATTTAATTGTTTATCTTTCTGTACTAATTGATCATTGCATATAGTTGAGCCTTTAATTGTTAAGTTGATTATTCTTGCATTGATCGTAGACCTCTATATTTGTATTTAATTTTCTGTTTAGACTAAGTGTAGTCTAAAGGTGTTAATCCTAGTGGACTAGAGAAAATGTTTACAAACTGGTTCAAGGAAGCAAAGGTGTTTGAAGAGTGCATAGGTTCCCAAGGAGCAAGAGTGCTTGTGACACCCCCAAAATAGGTATACCTCACTTATTCCGAGTCGCCAAATACATGGTACAGAAACAAATACAACTTCAGTAATACAATTGTCGTGCAAAATACGACAAAACATATACTGTGAGTTTGAATGCAAATATTGTCTAATAGACAGTATACAAACTCAAAATGAGTCCTCATTATAATTATTGATATACTATTTTACAAAATAGTGAGAACTACTAAAAAAACTATCTTGAATCATCACTCCATACCTCGGCTAGTTCATGCTAAATTCTCTCATCCTGAGAATAACAATGGAACAAAAAGGAAAAGGGAGAGCTCAACTAGCCCAGTAAAGAATATTATGACTAAGATAATATACAATAAATTATCATTAGACTTCAACAGGAAAAAAATACAATAAATTATAATAGACAACAAGTTTTAGATCAATAACTGCAGTGGAAACAATAATCCATTAGAAGAGTCAAGTAGAGAATGAATTCTATTATCTTCTAAGATTTAAAAGTCCGTCATCAATATTTTATCCCTGTAACATCAATCAATATACATCTTGAATCAAATATTCATCTTTGCACTACATGCCAAAGATATTCATTTGTATCACCAGTTGGTCAAGTTCATCTCAACACCTGTTCATCTTTGCACTACGGGCCAAAGATATTCATTAATTAATCATTCATCTTTGCACTACAAGCCAAAAATATTCAGTTATATCATCATTTAGGACTGAGGATGATGAAAAATATCTTAAAGAAAACGAATCCAGCGAGATAAAAGAACAAATATTAGGGATTCGTATTATAGTTTATCCAAGTTCAATAATACTCCATAATAACCAATTGTGAAGCAGAATTCAAAAATAAAGATCAAAACATGGATACAATCAAAGATAGTAACCATAATAGACATCTTGGACAAAAAGAAGAAAATTTCATTTTTTCAGTGAATAGTGTCGTATTCGTGAATAGTGTCGTATACGTGAATAGTGTCGATATATGTGAATAGTAACCCAACACAAAAAAGGTAGAAATTCCACAATAAAATCCATACCAATATTTTGGTATAATGATATTGAAAGAATAACATCATTATGAAGAAAATAACATCCCTTACCTCTTAATAACAAAAGACTTTCGATCGGAATATCGGTATAAGGTCAAGGAAACTTCAGACTTGATGAATAGCAACTCACAAAGTATCTAAATACTCACAAAATACGCCGATAATATAGAGAGAGAGAAAACTTTTTTTCGTGTGATTTTCAATTCTAACTAAGCACCCTATTTATAGGAAAATGCTAGAACGACAAAGCAGACTAAATAATAAAATAATAATATTTTATTTTCTTCATTCTACGCCCACCTCCTTTGAAACATCAAAGCAAGCCATCTTGGAAAAATTTCAGCAGCCCACATGTTTTAAAAAAAAAAGTGGGTCCCACCCAAAATTTTAATTAAAACATTTAATTTCCGAAACTTCAATAATTCATAATAAATAGCCCTTTTATCAGAAAAATATAAATTTTATGTCCATTCCATAGGAAATTAAATTCTCTACAACTTTGTAGGTTTAAGTTTTTCCAAATTTCAAACAGCAAATATCCGAAACCCACATACGGAAGATTTTCAACACCTCTATTCCGACAAAATACTGATAAAACACCTCAGCATTTATTCCTTCATTTATAACCACATAAAATAAATATATCCATCATTTATGTCCACATAAAATAAATATTTCCTTATCATATAAATCAATAACTAATTATTCACATATAATATTACAGAATCACAATTATGACAACCATGTCGTTCCCAGGAAAGAGGGGGCTTTCCGATAAGGATTTTTCCTTATTGGCGCGCACTTAGGCGACCAAACCCCTTTCCTAGATAGAACTTCCTTAGACATTTCCAATAATACTATCTAACAATATTATTCAAATAATATAAATTATTAATCTGATAATGGAGATATTGTGAAATGACAATTATTGAAATAACAATAATATAAAATATCAACGCAATAATTATTGAATCAATAAAATAAAATATTGAACAGTAATTACTGTAACAATTATTGAGTAGTGCCTTCTTACGTAAGAATCAATAATTCAAAAATACTGTGCAAAATCGTGTGCTACTATGCAACCACGCGTATTAATGTATTTTAACCACCGGGTATTCCAACAGTGTTAACGGTAATAATTCCGCCGTTATTTGAAAAAAGTTAAATTTGTCATTTTCTCCATCAAACCATTTTCCGTTATGGGGCCCACAAATGGCTGCGCCGTCGTACAAATATTCCCCGACATCAAGAATATTCCACGACCAAATGAATATTCCCCGACAACAATGAATATTTTATAACCACTTGCTTATTTTGCAAAATTTGCACATTTCACCCATAACCAAAGCATTATATCAAATTAACACTTTATTATTCACAATAATAAATTGAGGAAATTTGATTTTATTTTTAAAAAGTTGGGGTCTTACAACCTCCACTCCTTATGAAATTTCGTCCTCGAAATTGACGTACGTACCTGGTGTTTCGAAAAGGTGAGGATACCTTGCTTTCATTTCTGATTCTAACTCCCAGGTCATTTCTTCAATAGCATGGTTCCTCCACAAAACCTTAACTTGTGGTATAACCTTCGTGCGTAGGACATGCTCTTTCCTATCCAAGATCTTAACAGGTACCTCCTCGTACGTTAAATCTTCGTCTATCTCATCCGGTTCTAACTCAATAATGTGGTTCAGGTCTTTAACATATTTACGAAACGTAGATATGTGAAAAACATTATGAACACGAGACATGCTTGGAGGTAATGCGAGTCTATAGGCCACATGTCCTATTCGGTCAAGAATCTCAAATGGACCAACAAATCTTAGATTGAGCTTTCCTCTCTTCCCAAATCTTGTAACTCCCTTCCATGGAGCAATACGTAACAATACATGATCCCCAATATTAAATTCCACGCCCTTTCGATGAAGATCCCGCATAACTCTTTTGTCGATCTGTGCCGTTTGTATACGCGTTGTCAATCATTTGGATCTTTTCTCGTAGTTATGCGTACTCAACTCTGGTCCCAACAATGTTGCTTCACCCACCTCATCCCAAAGATATCGAGAATGACATTTTCTTTCATACAACGCCTCGAATGGAGCCACACCTATACTTGCCTGATAACTATTGTTGTAGGAGAATTCCACCAATGGTAGGTACTTATCCCAACTCCCTTTGAAATCTAGGACACAGAGTCTTAATAGATCTTCAAGAGTTTGAATAGTCCTCTCTGATCATCCGTCCGTTTGAGGATGATATGCCGAACTGAATCGTAAATCCGTGCCCATAGCTTTCTGCAAGCTAACCCAAAATCGTGAAGTGAATCTTGGATCACGATCCAAAACAATGGATACTGGCATGCCATGCAATCTCACAATCTCATTCACGTATATTCGAGCAAGACGTTCAAGAGAATAAGTCTCCCGTATAGGCAAGAAATGAGCAGACTTAGTTAATCTATCAACAATAACCCAAATCGCATCTATGCCTTGAGAAACCTTGGGAAGACCCGTAACAAAATCCATAGTAATGTATTCCCACTTCTATTTCGGAATCTCAAGTGGTTGCAATGGACCCTTTGGCACTTGATGCTCCGCCTTTACACGTTGACAATTTAAACACCTCGAGATAAACTCTGCGATCTCTCTCTTCATATTGCTCCACCAAAATGTATGTCGAAGATCATGATACATTTTGGTACTCCCAGGATGGATTACAAATGGTGTGTTGTGTGCCTCCATCATGATTCTATGCTTCAAGTCAGAACCGTTAGGAACACAAAGTCTGGAGTTGACTCAAAGTATTCCTTCTTCATCAATTCTTGTTTCTGGAATAACACCTTATTGCACTTTCTTCTTCATACACATCAGCTCCATGTTCGTAGCTTGAGCAAATTTAACTTTATCAATTAAAGTCGGTTCTACTTGTATGTTTGATATCATCACGTGGGTACTTGGAGCCTTTACCTCTATCTCCATCCTTTGCAAGTCATACAAAATGGGCCTTTGTGTTAACAACATTGCACTAGTACCCACATATGATCTTCTACTCAATGCGTCAGCTACCACATTTACTTTTCCAGGATGGTATTGGATGGTATGGTCATAATCTTTCAACAACTCGAGCCAACGTCGTTGCCGCATGTTGAGTTCCTTTTGGGTGAAGAAATATTTGAGGCTTTTATGATCTGTATAGATCTCTACTTTCTCCCCATACAGGTAGTGTCTCCAGATCTTCAACGCGAAAATGACTGCTGCCAACTCCAAATCATGAGTAGGATAATTCCTCTCATATTCTTTAAGTTGTCGCGAGGCATAGGCTATGCCTTTCCCATGTTGCATGAGAACACATCCTAACCCTTTGCCTGAAGCATCGCTGTAGATAACAAATTCATCCGAACCAGATGGTATTGTCAGAACAGGTGCCGAAATGAGTCTTCTCTTGAGTTGTTGAAAACTTTTATAACAATCCTCGCTCCAACCGAATTTTGTATCTTTACGAGTCAGTTGAGTTAACGGAGTAGCGATTCGAGAAAATCCTTCCACGAATCTCCGATAATAACCAGCTAAGCCTAGAAAGCTACGTACTTCGGTCACCGACTTCGGTTGCTCCCAACTTTGTATTGCTTCAATTTTTGCCGGGTGGACAGATACTCCATGTTTTGACACCACATGCCCAAGGAATGCTACTTCCTCAAGCCAGAACTCGTATTTCTTCAGCTTAGCATATAGCTTGTTGTCACGAAGCCTTTGAAGTACCAGCTTCAAATGGTGCTCATGATCTTCACGGCTTTTAGAATAGATGAGGATGTCATCAATAAAGACAACAATGAACTAATCCAAATATTCTTTAAACACACGGTTCATCATATCCATGAAAGCAGCAGAAGCATTAGTCAATCCAAAAGACATGACTAAGAATTCATAATGCCCGTAAACGAAGATCGATCTTTGAAAAGAAGAGTTTCATCAAAGGCGTCTTTAGAATATCCTCAATTTTAATCTTCAATTGATGATATCCAGAAGAAGATCGATCTTTGAAAAAAAATTGTGCTCCTTTTTGGTCAAAAGCCATTCGTCATCGGTATGTTCAAGGTCAATCGGTCAAAGTCATCAAGAAATTCACTAACAACAAAAATATTATTCAAATTTGACTTGTTTTTGTTCAAGTTCGTGACATGGGCTAAGAAAGCTTGACATCCATTTTTTAATAAACAAGTAGCTTTATGGCTTGATATGACAGTGATTGACTTTAATGGTTTGGTTGTTTGAATTCGCATAATAGGTTGGTTAGGAATATGAAAACTAACAACCTTACGAAAACAATCAATTTTAACATGATGCGTGGTTAACCAATCAATACCTAAAATCACATCAAATGCAAGAATTTTCAACGAAATAAGATCGGCAGGTAATGTGATGGTACCAACTTAAATCAAACAAGATTTATAAACAGTAGATGTAATAAAGTTTCTCATAACGGAGTCTCAACAGATAAGTCAAGGTCTAATTTCTCCGGAGTCAAGTTTAAACGTTGAGCACAAGCAGGAGAGATAAAAGAATGGGTAGATCCGGTATCTAATAAGGTATAAATTTTGCAAGAGTTTATGATTTGCTTACACGTGATAACCTCGTTTGGGTTCCTCGCATTTTGGGCAGTCATGACAAACGCCCTTCCAAGAACCACTGACTTTGACTTGTCTGGGATAGCCTTTGGAGTCACCATCCCCGTTGAACTTGGTTTTGCAACTATACAATCTCTAACTATATGACCTTCCTTTCCACAGTTATAACACACCTTGGATTGTTGTGGGCAGTTTGGGCTGATGTGTCCCTCTTTCCCGTATTTATAACAAACGACCGGTGCTCATTCTCCTCCCCTAGAAATAGCTGATGTTTGTAATGACGTCTTTACATTGTCATTGTTGTACCTTATCTTCTTGAAATCTCCTACCAACTCGCTTCTTCTATTTTCACGGCCACGATTACCACCAGAGTGGTTACCGCTTTTGTCCGAATGTTTTCCTCCATGCTGGTTTTCATTGCTCCGATGACTGCCGCCACCGGTATGACCCTGGTTATGGTCCCTTGGTTGAACATACTCATTATCTCGCTCTAATAATTGAGCCCTGTTTACAACATTTGAATATAAAGAAAATTTATGAGAGATAAGATATTGCCGAATCTCGGGTTTTAGACCTCTCAGAAACATCCTCGCCATTCGTTCCTCATTCTGGACCAAATGAGGTGCAAACTTGGATAACTCTGCAAACTTCACCTCGTACTGGGACACCGTCATGTTGTTTCGTTCCAGTCTGATAAACTCCACCTCCTTCATATGACGAATACTTTCAGGAAAGTCCTTGTCATTAAACAGTTTTTGAAACATTTCCCAAGACATGTTGACTGCGGCAGGCTGGGTACGCTTCAGAGATTCCCACCAGTAATCTGCCTCACTGCGAAACATAAAGGTGGCGAATGGAACCTTATGTTCCTCCGTGCATCCTAAGACATCGAATATCTTGGTAATTTGTTTGACCCACGTTTTCGCCTTGATCTGATCTGGCTTTCCCACAAATTCTGGTGGTCCCAACTCTTTGAACTGCTTGACTGTGACAAACCGCGCATTGCTATCATTTCCACCTATATTTTGTACACGAGTCTCCCTCATCTGATTTTCCATGAACTGCAAAAAGCTTCTAAACATCCCATCATTCATCATTTGTTCGGTAGTGTTGTTTACAGGAGGAATATTGCCTTCCTATTGCACTTTCCCCTGGGTGGTGATTAAAGGTGTCTCCACGGTCTCATTCACTCCATTGTTAATATTTACAGTTGCCATTCTCAAATACTGCCACAAAACAAGGGTTAATTGACATGTCACATATTGTCCATATACTCTGACCGACCAAATAAATACCAAATAAACTTAGTCAGGTCATACTAGCGAATGAATTCTCCGTCTCTCCCCTCCTAGTTCTTGTCTCACATCTCAGCCAGGGATCATATCTCTAAGCTTTGATACCAACTGTGATGCCCCCAAAATAGGTATACCTCACCTATTCTGAGTTGCCAAATACATGGTACAGAAACAAATACAACTTCAGTAATACAATTGTCGTGCAAAATACGACAACACATATACTGTGAGTTTGAATACAAATATTGTCTAATAGACAGTATACAAACTCAAAAGGAGTCCTCATTACAATTATTGATACACTATTTTACAAAATAGCGAGGACTACTAAAACAACTATCTTGAATCATCACTCCATACCCCGGCTAGTTCCTGCTAAATTCTCTCCTCTTGAGAAGAACAATGGAACAAAAAGGAAATGGGTGAGCTCAACTATCCCAGTAAAGAATATTATGACTAAGATAATATACAACAAATTATCATTAGTCTTCAAAAGGGAAAAATCTGATAAAATATTATAGACAACACGTTTTAGATCAACAACTGCAGCGAAAACAACAATCCATTAGAAGGGTCAAGTAGAGAATGAATTCTACTATCTTCTAAGATTTAAAAGTCCATCATCAATATTTTATCCCTGTAACATCAATCAATATACATCTTGAATCAAATATTCATCTTTGCACCACAGCCAAAGATATTCATTTGTATCACCAGGTTGGTCATGTTCATCTCAACACTGTTCATCTTTGCACTACTGGGCCAAAGATATTCATTAGTTAATCATTCATCTCTTACGCTGACTGTGCCAAAGATATTCAGTTATATCATCATTTAGGACTGAGGATGATGAAAAATATCTTAAAGAAAACAAATCCAGCGAGATAAAAGAATAAATATTAGGGATTCGTATTACAATTTTTCCAAATTCAATAATACTCCATAATAACAAATTGTGAAGCAGAATTCAAAAATAAAGATCAAAACATGGATACAATCAAAGATACTAACCATATTAGACATCTTGGATAAATAGAAGAAAATTTCATTTTTTCGGTGAATAGTAACCCCAACACAAAAAGGTAAAAATTCCACAATAAAATCCATACCAATATTTCGGTATAATGATATTGAAAGAATAACATCATTATGAAGAAAATAACATCCCTTACCCCTTAATAACAGTACTTCTGATCGGAATATCGGCATAAGGCTGAAGGAAACTTGCACTAAATAACAACTCACAAAGTATCTAAATACTCACAAAATACGCTCGATAATGTATAGAGAGAGAGAAAAAACTTATTTCTGGTGTGATTTTCAATTCTAACTAAGCACCCTATTTATCGGAAAATGCTATAATGCCAAAGCAGACTAAATAATAAAATAATAATATTTTATTTTCTTCATTCTACGCCCACCTCCTTTGAAACATCAAAGCCATCCATCTTGGAAAAATTTCAGCAGCCCACATGTTTTAAAAACAAAAGTGGGTCCCACCCAAAATTTTAATAAAAATATTTAATTTTTGAAAATTGAATAATTCATAATAAATATCTCCTTTATCAGAAAAATACAAATTTTATGTCAATTTCATTGAAAATTAAATTCTCTACAACTTTGTAGGTTTAAGTTTTTCCAAATTCCAAACAAAAAATATCCGAAACCCACATACGGACGTTTTTCAACACCTCTATTCCGACAAAATACTGATAAAACACCTCAGCATTTATTCCTTCATTTATAACCACATAAAATAAATATATCCATCATTTATATCCACATAAAATAAATATTTCCTTATCATATAAATCAATAACTAATTATTTACAAATAATATTACAGAATCACAATTATGACAACCATGTCGTTCCCAGGAAAGAGGGTGCTTTCCGATAAGGATTTCTCCTTATTGGCGCGCAATTAGGTGACCAAACCCCTTTCCTAGATAGAACTTCCTTAGACATTGC
The DNA here is from genome assembly GCA_020205615.1 of Panax quinquefolius. Taxonomy (NCBI): domain Eukaryota; kingdom Viridiplantae; phylum Streptophyta; class Magnoliopsida; order Apiales; family Araliaceae; genus Panax; species Panax quinquefolius. Next base: position 93,023,193 of record CM035167.1, on the reverse strand, counting down.
CAATAATGTTATCTAACAATATTATTCAAATAATATGAATTATTGATCTTATAATGGAGGTACTGCGAAATGACAATTATTGAAACAACAATAATATAAAATATCAACGCATCAATTATTGAATCAATAAAATAAAATATTGAACAGTAATTACTATAACAATTATTGAGTAGTGCCTTCTTACGTAAGAATCAATAATTCAAAAATACTGTGCAAAATCGTGTGCTACTCTTGCAACCACGCCAGACATCGTATTTTAACCACCGGGTATTCCAACAGTGTTAACGGTAACAACTACGCCGTTATTTGTAAAAACTCAAAATTTTCGTTTTCTTCATCCAACCATTTTCTGTTATGGGGCCCACAAATGGCTGCGCCGTCGTACGAATATTCCCCGACATCAAGAATATTCTACGACCAAACGAATATTCCCCGACAACAATGAATATTTTATAACCACTTGCTTATTTTGCAAAATTTGCACATTTCACCCATAACCAAAGCATTATATCAAATTAACACTTTATTATTCATAATAATAAATAGAGGAAATTCGATTTTATTTATAAGAAGTTAGGGTCTTACAGTGCTCAAGAGAAATTAATTGTTATTAATTCTTGTAAGAATCTATTTTGTAATTAGTGTTTATTTATAAAGAAATAAATAAAGTGAGTCTCCAATACTAGTTTGTATTGGACGTGGACTAGGCTATTATTATAAAGGGTAATAACTGAACCACGTAAAAAAATCTTGGTGTTGATTTTATTACTTGCTTTACTTTAATTACTCACATAAGCTATTTAATTATCTTAATAATTAAAATTTGAATATTTTTATTATTTTAAGATAATTATTTAACACCAAGTATTTTATTTAAGTTATAAATTCAGCACGATATTTTCTTAAAATAGTTAGTTAATTCAGCAAGCTGAATTCATCAATATAATAGCATGAATTTAATAGCTTGATCCAAAGTTTAAAAATTGGTCATAGATTGCTCCCACACTTATTCAACCCTCCTTCTAAGTGTGCCTATTTAAATTTCATTTGGTATCAAAGCTTGGCTCTACTTATCTTGGTCTTAAAGGTGACTTGTAGGGAAAGATTCTGACATGGCACAGTTCGGGAACAACAATCAAGAAAGACAATCAACCAATAGACCTCTTTTACTGTTTGGAACAGAAAATTACAACTTCTAGAAATTCCGAATGAGGATTTATCTTAAAAGAGATCCTTGGGAATGGTGGGTTGTGGAGAACAGACCAGTTATTCCATGAAGAGATGATGGGACACCAAAGACTCTGCTAGAAATGGATTCAACCGAAACCTACATGGTCTCATATGATTCAAGGGCAATGAACACACTTCTCAGCGGCATGGTACAATCCGAGATATATAAAGTCTCTTCATGCAACACATCCAAAGAGATATGTGATACTCTAGTGGTAAGTCATGAAGGTACTTCCAAAGTATGGGAATTTAAGCTAAGCATGCTTATGCACAATTATGAAATGTTCAATCTCGAAAAAGATAAAACCATTAAGCTAGCTCAAGCAAGATTTCTAGTCCTTATAAACTCCTTGAAATTGCTGGACAAGACTATTCCTCAAAGTGAGATCAACCGTAAGTTACTTCGGGCTATGTCCAAAAGGTTTGCTTCTAAAATCAGTACTCTTCAAGATTCTGCTACTATTTCTTCCATGGATACTTTAACTTTGTTTGGTGAATTAGAAGAATATGAACATCAGTTAAAGAGATATGATGATGAGGAGGAAACTCCTCGAAGAAAGGTCTTAGCTCTTACTGCAGATAATGAGGAGGAGCTTGATGATGACTCTGATGAAGAAATAGTCATGATGTTAAGAAAACTCAAGGGGTTACATACTACAAAGGAAAAACAAGAGAAGAAACACTTTCAATTCGAATAAATTCAAAGGAAAGCAAACTGAAGAGACGTGCTTTGAATGTGGACGTCCTGGTCACTTCAAGAAAGATTGTTTTCAATTAAAGAATAAAGGGAGACAAACTACAAAGACAAAAAGAAGAACAAAGCCCTTGTTACTTGGAGTGATGAGGAATCCAAAGTGGAGATCGGTGCTAAAGATGAGATAACACAAGTATGCTTTGTGGGAATTGAAGGTGAATCTAATCAGGTATCTCTTAATGAACTAAACTCATTAGAACAAGAAAATAAGAAGTTAAAAGAAAAGAATGCATGCTTGAAAGGTTTAGTTAGTACATTAATGAGTGAAGTACATTCACTAATAGATGAAAATAAAGAAATTGAAAAGGAATCTACATGTAAAGAAGAAAAAGTATTGATTGCAAAGATTGATTATTTAGAAAATTATAATAAAATACTTTTCAATAAGGTAAAATTCTTGAATAATGAAGTTCAAAAATTGACCAATGAGCTAAAAATGAGAGATGTGTGTATTAATGCATTTAGTGATAAATCTCCTGTTAAAACATTTCTGAATAATGAACTTCAACAAGAAATAGACTCACTAAAATAATCTCTTGCTAAATTTGTTCAAGGTGAAAAAAATTTAAATGTCATATTAAGTAAACAAACCTAGTTTTGAAAGACAAGGAATTGGTTATAATTCTATGCATAATGTGACGAACGAGATTTTTGTAATTTAATTTTAATATTTATTGAATTAAATAAATATTTTTGATGATTTAATTATTAGATTAAATAATTAATTGATGAAGTTGTGGTAGATTAATTTAATTATATGTGTTATATTAATTAAATTAATGTGAAGAATATTTATTATTCAAAGTATGTATTTATGTGAGCTTATTGAATTAAATGAAATATTTAATAAGCATAATGTTATTTTAATTAATGAAATAATTAATTAGAGATTTAATAATTTGACATAATTAATAAATAAGAAATTAATTATGTGACTATGTGAATTAATGACAAATTATCATATGTTATTTAAAGTAAAGTAAATAAGATAATTGATTTATTTTATAATTGGATGTGACATTATTAAACCATAGGATAAAAGAGTTATTAAATTAAATGATTTTTGAGCCATTTAATGCTTGCCAAACGAAGTCTTAGTGGAGGTTGAGAGCAGTTAACCATTACTGGTTAACTGACCACCACTCTGCGCGTCAGTTTCTTTGATTAATACGTCTTCTTCTTATTTCATCTTCTAAGTCTGTCATAGCAAGTCAGAGAGAATTGAAAATTGTCAGAGAGAATTTGAGATTTTGTGAAGAAGATTGAGAGTGAGTGATTGAAGAAACATCTAAGCCTACTAATCTATACTCTACGCTCTAGGTAATTCCTTTAACCCAATTTTTATTACGTTGTTTAAGTTTTTCATAAAAATGGCTTTTATGTTCTGTAAAAGCTTTGTAGTGGAAAATGGGTAACGATTATGTGTTGATTACGTGATAAATGTTATCATATCGTATTTGATTATATATATATTGTATAAACCATATCATCAGTTTCATAAAACATGTCGTATATTGTTGCTACAAAATTTACAGAGTATAAAATATGGCCATATGGCCTTACGTACCAAATTTGATACGCCTATCATAGGTTATATCATAAATTTATGCTTGTAATGGATTATGTATATTAAAACGAAGAGACCAAACTTCAAATGAACGGATTCGGTGTTATAACGAACTCGTAGTATTGATTTGCATGTTTTGTTTTCAAAAACCTTCAAGAACATCAAGAACAGTAACATTTCATGTGTTGATTTTGTTAATTATGTGTTTTAACATGTTAAAATCATGCTAGAAGGGTTAAGTAGTGATTATATGTGTATTACAGTGTTTGGGTAGGTCTAATTTCGTGTAAAAAAATAAATTAAATGGAGGTTTTGGCCATGTTCTGCAATTTTTCGCGAATTACAGAACTGTTACTCACTACTGGCGGCATTCGCTGTCGCTTATGACTCAGCGCGTGCCGTCAAGATCGAGGTCATTGGCGATTTTGCATCACCGGTCAGTACTCCCATCGGCCCAGAGGTCGTCGCCCCTGGTTCCCGTCGTCAACCGTCGGCACCATTGTCATTGGCGACGGGGGTCATTGGCGACGACCAATGTCAATGGCGACGGTTGTAGCGACGACAAATCCGTCGGTAAAGACTGCACAGAGTTATAAAATGAGGACCTCAGTCCCGACGGCGTTGCCGTCGGTAATGACTTTAATGGCCGTCAACAATGACTTTAGCCTATGTGTGTCATTATATGTCATTGGCGACGACACTGCCGTCGCCATTACCCGTCTTTAAGAATGATCAGTATGTATTTTGATTTTTTATAATTTCAAAATTTCTGTTCATTTACAAATATAAGCATAATTTGTTATAAACTAATAACAACCATCAAATAACAAGCTAATATCATACAATTCACCATTGAAATAGTAATCCAAATCAAATATATAGATCAAAAAAATATAATGGTCGCATCAGACAACTCAAAAACTGTATAAGTACATATACATGAAACTCGTAATATAACATAAACTAAACTAACTACAACCCGTCGCTTTGTCTCCATGTCATCGAAGTCGGTGGTCATCACCTATCTTGGGAGGAGGTCGTCGTCATCAACTCGATGATCATCACCTGTCTTTGGAGGAGGTCGTCGTCATCATTTCGGCCGGTCATCACCAAAGGCCTCCACCTCCACCTCCACGGTCATCATCAGAATCATCATGCACATACAACTAAAAGGATACAACATGCAGATATAACTAAAAGGAGACAACTATTACCTTTGAATACAACTAAAAGGACATAAAGAGTACATACTCCTAATCATTTATATCATCAAAGCCATCAATATCAGAATCGTCATCTTCGAGCAGTAGATCTTCACTATCGTTGTCATTACCATTTTCGTCATCCTCAATGATTTCTTCAATTATATCTACCTCCTCAACAACCTCGTCTTCACTTTCGACAGCGACAACATCATCCTCTTCTTCACTAAACTTACTAATAATTGTCACATTAGCAGGTGTGACACTAGTAGACTCGACTTGTAAAGTTTCATCGTCTGGACGAGGAGCTATACCTTGAAAACCACAGGCTTTGGTGGTTATAACAGCATGCCTTGGGCTTGCAGGAGTCTTAACACTCTGCGCATAGTACACCTGTGTTGCTTGGCTTGCTAAAATAAAAAGCTCGTTCATACCAGTCATGAGTCTTAGTTTTAACTTGACGTTAACAATCACCCGTACTGATTTTTTATCTACTTTAACTCCATTCTCAACATCAAACCAATGACAATTGAAGCAAACTAATTCTGACCCCAATATTTGAAAATGATAACTTCTAGCAAACGTCCATACCAGTCATCCCAAATGTTATCGTAGCAGCTACTTTTCACCACAACACCAGAATCAGCAGAAGCGAATTCCCCAATATCATAACACTTAAATCTGTAACTGTTGACAATGCAGCATGTATAAGTAGCTACAGATCTTTCAGGGCCGTCGGCTATAAGCTTTAGCCGATTGTCAGCTAACTCGTCTGTGAGGACCTAATGTACATTAACACAACATATTCTAAAGTTAATTATGCCATAAGAATAAATCTATGATGGTAGATTCATTGAACTTGTAAAGGTTAGACTTACATGATCTTTAAACCATTGCACAAATTGTCCATTTCTCAAATTTTGTAAATCCCTATCCGATATACTCGGATTCGCTTCACGTACTTCAGCATCATATTGACTGCAACACATTTATAAAATTAATGTGTTTGTAAAGGAACTTGACACAGTTACACATTTATAAAATTAATGCGTTTATAAAATTAATGTATGGCGCTACTTCATTCATGTTGACAAGTGCATACAATGTGGCAGCTGCATACTCACTATCGGTCAAGAATTGCCTTTTTTTACCGCCGAATGAGCGTACAGGATGACTAAAGGCTGTTAATTCTCCATTTTCCTCGTGCGCAATAGCCTCATTCCGACATAAACGATTGTGCTTCGTTTGAACATTCGGCTCAAAGTACAACGAGAAGAAATTAACAAGTTCCTCCATAACATAACTTTCAGCAATTGACCCCTCTACACGGGCTCTATTCTTCACCTTTTGCTTTAGACGTTGCATATACCTATGTGATACATATATAGATTAGCAAAAAACATTAATGTCATTACCGTATTAAAAACATTAATGTCATTACCTCTCGAATGGATACATCAATCTATATTGCACGGGACCGCCAAACTTAGCTTCGTATGGCAAATGAATAGGCAAGTGCTCCATTGAATCAAAAAACGATGGAGGGAAGATCATTTCTAACTTGCACATTATTTCCACTATCTGCATCTCCATTTTATCTATGTCTTTGAGCTGAAGCTCCATCAAGCATAGATCTCTGAAGAAATTAGAAAGCTCTGTCAATGCTTCAACCACACGTTTCGGTAACAAGTCAATAAATGCCACGGGGATCAACTTCTACATGAATACGTGACAATCATGACTTTTGAGACCCCGAAATTTCAGCTCTTCGACTTTACAACACCTTGCTATATTCGAAGAATATCCATCTGGGAGCTTCAGTCCACTGATCCAATTACATATCAATATCAACTGTTCACTGGTCAAAGTATATTCAACTTTAGGCGTTACCGTCTTACTACCCTCCTGATACAACCACAGATCTTCTTTAATGTTCATTTCTACCAAATCAAGCCTCGACTTGTTGTTGTCCTTTGTTCTACCACTGGCATCTAGGACTGTATAAAAAATGTTATCAAATACGTTCTTCTCAGTATGTATTGGATCTAAACAATGACGGATGCAGAGTGTAGTCCAATAAAGCAGGTCAAAGAACATGGATCTGTGTGTCCAGTTGTGAACCTTGTCGTAACCAAAATCTCGCTCCAATCTGTGATTCTTCCCTGGAGGTGGAAACTTCAAATGACTAATCCAACTCAACACTGCTGACCCAGAAAGACGGCCAGGTACTTGACGTTTCTCTACTTTTCGATTGAATTGTCTACTCATCTGTCGATAACGATGTTCAAATGGCAAAAACTGTCTGGATGTTGCAAAGAAACTCATTTCCCCCCATGTTTGAGCCGCATAGCTTTAATTGACCCCATGAACACGGGACATGACAAGCCCCCGTGAGCCTCGGGGCAATGGGAAAGTAACGTAAGATCTTTCTCGGCATGTCTTTTCCCTTTTTCTTACGCTGTTCACAGTATCTACTTGTACCACAAATATCACATGACCTCTTCTCTTTATTGACATCACCGTAATACAACATACAGTCATTCTCACAAGCATCAATCTTCTCATACCTTAGATTGAGCCTTTTGACCATTTTCTTCACATCATAGTACAACTCCGGTAACTTATTGCCTGCAGGTAAGCACTCCTTCACAATGCTTAATAGTTCATTAAAACCTCTCTCGCTACAGTCATGCTCGTTCTTAAAGTGTAAAAACTTAGTCACGGCAGATAAGACGGTGTGCTTTTCGTGCCTGTCATACAGTGGCGTCGCTGCTTCATGCAATAACTCATAGAAACCCTTAGCCCCATCATTTGGCTCTTGCTCGACGCTACTGCCATCCCTGTCTGTATTCCACTGGAAGTATGAACCAGCAGCTTCGACTATCATGTTAGTACAGTCAAAGGTTTCGTCACCTACGGATTCCGGTTCTGATTCATGTTCATCCAACCAGGTTTCCCCATGATAGATCCATGTCGTTTAACCCTGCTTGAACCAATACGGAAATAAGTCGCACATGACATCACTCCTTTCCTTCCACACTTCATTCACACACCTCTTACAAGGACATCTGATCTCATCGCCGCTGACTTGCTCAAACGCGAAGTTGAGAAACTGTTCAACCCCACTACGATACTCAGAGCTAAGCCCACTCCTATTAGTGGCTACCCTACGTTCCATCCAACTTCGATTAAAAGACATCTCGGACAACTGTCTGCTATATATATGGAAAGTCAGACAAACACAATCAAGTCTCCAAGTTAATATATATGCAAGCTTATGCGTTTCCTAACTTCATCTCCCACTCTAACGGGTCAGGCTTCTATCCCATTCCCGGATGTGTCGCCTCACTGATGCCAACAACTTGAACACACCTTTAAATTTTTAGAAATTTGGCAAAGACCTCCCCATGGTCTTCAAGTATACTGAAATAGACTAACACATCGTAGTCTAAATATGCACCAAGAACGCCAAGAGAGATATATATCGAATAGAAAATTCAAAAATATAAAGACGTGTTCAAGTCAAGTCGTTAACACAAATTCCAAGTGAGATCGAAACATACAAGAACAGCCTCTCAAACAGGGACTATTTGAGATTCACTCCTACTAAGTGAATCTCAAACGGGTTTCTAAGCTTCCTAAACTATATGAAAATATGCACGTGTCAAAGTAAGGATTATTTTTGTATAACAAAAAGAATACTAGCTTTTTATCAGGTCACAAACTATTATTAAACTTTTTTAAAACCCACCCACACCCCACAACAACAATTTATACACTGCAATATAATTTCTAAGATAATAATCTTTTTTAAAATGTATATTTATTTATTTTTTAAAATTAATAAATTGTCAATTTAGGAGTGGTGGAATGCTAATGATAATGGCATGACAAACTTGAGAACAATATGTCACTTTGTAGTACTATTAATACAATAAAAAATTATGAAAAAAGAGGCATATGAAACTCTTTTTTGTTGGTAAAATTAGCATATTGACCAGTTTATTAAAAATAATAATAACCACAGTTCAGTTACTAACTCGTATGATTCTCACAAGTCACATTAACAAAATTAAGAACAAAATAGCCACACAAACCTAAAATGGAAAGAAAGAATATTACAAAGATTGCACATCTATGATTAGTAATATTAAACAAATAGCATATCGTAAGACTGAAATAGCATCATGTGTTTAGCATCATGATGCGTTTAACTGAAATAGCATCACACGTTTAACAAAATGACATAATATCCCTTTAATATAAACAATATAATTTCAATACCATGTCACCACCACTAACCTAAACACTAACTATATTTAAGAATAAATATTGAAAAAAATACTTTTAATAAATCTTAAATAAGTAATGATAAAGTAGGGGGTGGGTTAGTTACTTAAATAATACTATATCTTATTCTCTATATGGCCTCAAGTTTGCATATAAAAATTCCACTTCCCCCATTATGTTTTTTATCCTAACATAACATAAGCAATCATGAAAGCAGCTGTAATGGAAGAAAATTAAAGAATGGACTCAAAGTGAAAATTAAACAAATAACATATCGTAAGACTGAAAGAAAAACTGTCGATATGCAATGGAGTTTGAGCAATTTATACACTGCAATATATATACATACACTGCAATATAATTTTCATGTAAACTTGCAAACATTTGAAATTGCAATAAGGTCTTGTAAACTAACAAACATTTGAAATAGTAAGACACTGCAATGCAATTGATATTTGGGGAAAATAGAGTGAAATTGTAGAGGAAGGGATTATTAGGTTATACTGGGGGGGGGGGGGAAATTGAAATTGAGAAGACATTACCTTGCTCAGTCGAGAGATGACGACGACAAGAGAGGCAGCGACGGCAAGAGAGGACCATGATATGACGAGAGAAGCGGTATTTAACGCGCGAGGAAGGAGAAGGAGAAAATGACCAGCAGAAATGAAAAAAAAATCTAAGTTACCGAAAGTAAATAAAAACCCATTCTCGACGGCACTCATTACCGACGGCAAAGGCCGTCGCCTATGTCCTTTTCCCACCGCGCCAAAAAATTCCCACCAAATTTAGGCCCGGGAAGGGTCATTCTCGACGTGCCTCATTAGCGACGGCCCTGCCGTCGATAATAAGGTTAATGACGACGGGATATCGCTCGTCGCGAATGATGCTGCCGCTTAATGACTGCTTTTCAGATAGTGATCGTTCGTTACATACGACGCCACGCTCCCCACGCTTTAAGACTCATACCATTGCTGCTGCCACCAGCCATTAATACCGATAGTAGTTTATCATTGGCTACCCGCACCGCCACTCTGCAGAATGTCCAAAATTGAAAATTTTAAAGTGTTCAAGTCCATGAATGTGATATTAACGTAACCTAATGAATATAAAAATATGTTAGAAGTATAGTAAGATGTTAAAACAGATTCGTAACATGTCAATAACATAAGTGCATGTGGATTGAATTATTGAATGCATAATTAGCTTATTATTCGCGAAGTGTAAACTGTGTAACTATACGTATGATAAATTGACTAAGTATAGTCATAATTCGAATTAGACAAAAAGAATGAACTTATGATGACTAGTTACATTATAATTAACTAGAGTTGTGAATGGAAATGGTATGTAAGATTATATCAAAGAACGTGTATAATTAACGTGTAATCTACGCATGAGGCAAGTTTTCTAACCTTACTTACTATCATTATTCAAGTTTATAAATCAAGTTCAATTTGTTATATTAAAGATTATCTATCATTTCAAAGTATGATTCTGTTATACAATACTTGTTCTATTGTAAGACCCTAAATTATTAATAAATGAAATTTATTTTCCTCTATTTATTATTTTGAAATAGTAAGGGTTGATTTGATTAATGTGGTTAGTTATGGGTAAAATGCGCAAATATTTTGAATAAGCAAGTGGTTATAAAATATTCATTATTGTCGAGGAATATTCGTTTGGTCGTGGAATATTAAATGCATCGCGTCGGGAATATTAAATTTAATGACACGATCTTTTGTGGGCCCCATAACGAAAAGCGATTGGATGAAGAAAGCGACAAGTATAAGTTGTTTAAATAACGACGTAGTTGTTATCAAGATTATCTTGTTGGAATACCGGTGGTTAAAAAACACACTAATACGCGTTGTTGAACGAGTAGCACACCAGTATTGCACCAATTATTGATTCTTACGTAAGAAGGCACTACTCAATAATTGTTGAAGAATTACTATTCAAAGATTTTATTTTATTGATTCAATAATTGATGCGTTGATTTTTTTTATATTATCGTTATTTCAATAAATTGTCATTACACAAAGATTTTCCATTATCGAAGCAATAATTCATATTATCCTGAATAATATTATTAGATAATATTATTGGCAATGTCTAGAAAGTTCTCATCTAAGAAGAGGTTTGGTCACCTAATCAAGGCTACCAAGAAGGAGAGATCCTTATTGAAAGCCCCCTTTCTTAGGGAACCGGTTGTCATCAATATTGTGATTCTCGTAATATTATTTGTGAATAATTAATTATTGATTCATATGATGAGAAAAATATTGATTTTATGTGGATACGGATGGAGAAATTTTTAATGTGACAATTGTTGAAAATTGAAATTTTATCTTTTTACGATAAAATAATTCATTTAAATATATTATTATATTTTAATAATATAATAATGGTGATATTTTTACAACGAATGTGGGATATATGAGTATACGAGGAGGAAGAGTATTTTTATTGCAATAAATGTTTAAAACATGTTAAACATGTCTGTGGACCCCATTTATTATTTGAAATTTGATTATAACTTTGTAAAATCGCCTGGTTTGTGGATTTGGTCAATTTCATTTGGAATTTGGAAAACTTTCTTCGCAAAGTTGTAGAGAATTGAATTTCCTATAAAAACTCGCAAGATTCGAATTTTACGATAAAAGGGCTATTTATTATGAATTATTAAAGTTAGAAGCTCTAAAATAATTGATTTTGGAAGTTTAAAATAATTTAAATAACAAAAAACGTTTTTTGTGCAAGTCTTGTGAGGTGGGCTGTTTGGTGGCTGAGGTTTTGAAGCAAAATAAGTGTGCGTTGGAATAAAAATTATATATATTATTATTATATTAAATTTTCTACTTTCATGCGTTCTAAGCATTTTCCTATAAATAGGTGCTTAAGTTAGAATTGAAAATCACACCGTAAACTAAAGTTTTCTCTCTATATTATCGAGCGTATTCTTGTGAGTATTTTGAGTATACTTTGAGTATTGCAATACGAGGCAAGTTCAAGTCATAGCCTATATCCTGTTTCAACTAGAAGTATTGTCTTTTCGAGGTAAGGGATGTTATTTGATTCAAAAATGATATTATTTCTTCAATATCATTATGCCGAAATATTGGTTGGAAATTTTTATCAAATTTGGAACTTTTTCATGTCGGGGTTACTATTCATGAGTTACTATTCACGAGTTACTATTCATGAGTTACTATTTATGAGTTACTATTCATGAGTTACTATTCACGAGTACTATTCATGATGCGTGAAGATGTTTTTTTTATGAAATTTCTATCTTTTGGTGTCTGAGTTACTATTCACGATAATTACATTATTCACGATACTGAAGACTATTCACTTAATACAAGACTATTCAATAGAAAAATAAAATTTCTTCTTTTGTCAAAATATCTATTATGGATACTAGCTTTGATTGTATCCATGTTTTGATCATTCTTGAATTTTACTCCACTCGATTACTTATGAAGTATTTTTGAACTTGGATTGTTTAAAATACGAATCCTTAATATTTGTTCTTTTGTTTCATTGGATTCGTTTTCTTTAAAATATTTTCATCATCCTCATCCTAAATGATGATATTATCGAATATCTTTGGCCTCAGAGTGCAAAGATGAATGATTTCTTGATGAATATCTTTGGCCCGTAGTGCAAAGAGATGAGCAAAGTGTTGAGATGAACATGACTCATCGATTAATATCTTTGGCGTGAGTGCAAAGATGAGCAGTGTTTAGATGAACATGACTAGTGATGAATATCTTTGGCCCAGTAGTGCAAAGATGAATATTTGACTCAGATATATATTGATTGATGTTACTGAGGATAAAATATCGACGATGAACTTTTAAATTCATATATAAAAGATAGTAGTTTGCATTCTCTACTTAACTCTTTTAATGAATTGTTGTTTTACCGCAGATGTTGATCTAAAGCCCGGTTGTCTATTGTATTCTATTAGATTTTTCCTCGTTGGAGACTAACGATAATTTGTTGTATATTATCTTAGTCATAATATTCTTTTTGGGCTAGTTGAGCTCACCTTTTCCTTTTTGTTTCATTTTTCTTCTCGGGAGGCGAGAATGTAGCAGTACTAGTCGTGGTATGGAATGAAGGTTTTAGAGAGTTGTTTAGTAGTCCTCACCATTTTAATAAAATAATGTATCAATAATTATGATGGGGATTTATTTGCGTGTGGATATTGTCTAGATGGCAATATCTCGTATTTAAACTCACGCTTTATATGTTGTAATAATAAAGTTGTAGTTATTTTACGTATCATGTATTTGGCGACTCGAGAATGGGTTGGATGGAATGGACCTATTTTGGGGGCGTCACATCTATTGTATACCTCTTAAGATTGTTATTCAATTTATTTATCATTTATTTTTGAACCTTATTAGACTAGTGAACCCTTATTTGATTTGACTAGTCCATAGTTGATGAACGTTCTAAATTTCAGAACCCTTATTGAATTATCCAAACCAAACTTCCTTTGGTGCGACTCGATGTCAAACAGAGATGAACAACCCTCGTATAGGGATTACTTATGCGTTAAGCGTTAAGATATTGTGCATAGTATGGTACTAAGGGCTGATCCCCTAAGAAACGAGTAGAAGAGTCCACGAGCCTTACGATCGTTAAAGGTTTCAAGTATAACCCTTGATTACCTAGGACATAGTTCAAGGTCTTATGACCCTCAGAAATCTTTTGAATTCTTGTCATTCATTCTTGATTCAAAAGTTTAGCTTTTATTTCAGAAGTCTTTGATTCACTCGCATGTTATTATATATTGTTATTTCATTTTTATACTTGTGGGCAATCATGCTCACTCTTGCGTAATAATAACATTGCAGTTAAGAACGAAAGGTATGATGAGCCTTCTATTAGCAAAGGCAAGGGCAAAGCTAATAAGTGATGAAGACTTGTTATTTAATTTTAAGAATGTTATTGTCAAGACTTGATGTTGTTTAAGACTTATTATTTGTTTATGTTTCCGCACAGATGTTTAAGGTTAGTTTGACCTGTGATTGTATTTATTATTCAGATGTTGTAACCCCATAAGGGGAGGATTTATTTCTATCTATTGCATGGTTTGCATTTATTATGGGTAGATAGATAGATGATATTTGTACAATGAACACGAAATTTCGTGGAATTTAAGTACCCGGATTTGGGAGTGTCACCGGTTGGTATCAAAACCGTAGGTTATGAACCTTAGGTGGGGGAACAACCTTAGGTAGTAGCCTTATAGAAAGAACATAGTGATGGAAAACTCTTATCGAGTTCTAAGAAATGATTTTTTTTAAATTCGTTGAAGATAATAAAAGACTTTATGTGCTTATGTGTCAAATTATGTGCTCATTAGTACGACTTAGTAACTAAAACTTGAAACTATGTTGTCAGGATGTCGGATGTTGGAGGAGCTAGTCGAGCTGGGGAGGAGGAACCCCAAGTACCTACTGAGGAGGAGCCCCGAGACATTCATGTTGTTAGGGAGCAGTTGATATAGATAGAGCCATCTCCATTGATCACTGTTGTTGGTCAGGAGCATGAGCCTGAGACTGATCTAGAGGAGGATCCTGAGGAGGAAGAGGAAGAGGAAGAAGAGGAGTTCCCACCGAACTCCATCGATGCTGAGATGTACGACGAGTTATATGACCGTAATGTAGAGTTACATGACATTGTCCAGGATCTGACTGAGCGTGCTATTATTCAGCAGATTACCATCGAATAGAAGGATAGGGAGGTTGTAACTCTTCACACGCGTCTGGGAAATGTAGAATGGGATTTGGTCCACGAGAAGGGTCAAACCGAGGAGAAGACTGAGGAGATAGAGAAGTTGAAGAAGGAACTGAAAGAAAGCTCAGAAAGGCTAATCATAGCAGAGGAGGGCTGGGTAAGAGAATCACGTCGTGCTAATCTTACAGAAGAGGATGGTCGTGCAAAGAAGGCTAAGCTTTGGGAGACGTACTCTACGCTTAATAATGCAATGGATGAGGCTCAAGATCGAGTTTTAAGGTACCCAATCCAGTTCGAGGGACTACCATCCTACATGCTAGATCGCAGGACGAAGTCTCACATCATGGAACAAAAACGTAGTAAGTACATCGTGTTATATTTTAAATGGAGTACTCATTCGTCCTATTATTTTGAAAACACCATATGAACTTTTAAATAATAAAATTCCAAACATAAGTTATTTCAAAATATTTGGTTCTAAATGTTTCATCTTAAATACAAGTGACAATTTGGGAAAATTTGATGCTAAGTCGTAAGAAGGAATATTCATAGGTTATTCTCAAAATAGCAAGGCTTATCGCATTTTCAATATTAGATAGTCATGTATAGAAGAATTTGTTCATATCACTTTCAATGAGACTAACAATAATCTTCCAAAAGAAAGTGAAGATGATGCAGGAAATTTGGAGACAGTCAGAATTTTAGCAAACCGAAATGAACAAAACACGAGACCGAATGAACAATTTCAGGAAACTGAAATAGATGACCAGTATGAACGTGAACCTACAAATTTGTAGGATGCTGAAGATGAGTCTCGTGATCAAGAGGAAGTTATACATAATATCCAAATGCCAAGAACAACTAGATATATCAAGAATCATCCTCTAGAAAATATCATTGGAGATATCAACAAAGGTATAACCACATGAAGAGGTTTACAAAATTATTATGCATTCTCTGCATTTTTGTAACAAGTTGAGCCAAAGAATAAAAAGGATGTAATTCTTGATGAGAACTGGCTATTGGCAATGTAAGAAGAACTTCAACAATTTGAGAGATGCCAAGTGTGGGAACTTATGTCTCCTTCAAAAGATGTTTCCATCATTGGTACTAAATGGGTATTCAAGAACAAGCTTGATGAGCATGGGACAATTATTCGTAACAAAGCAAGGTTGGTAGCTCAAGGATACAACCAACATGAGGGAATCGACTATGAAGAAACCTATGCACCAGTAGCAAGGCTGGAATCAATCCGAATTTTGTTAGCTTTTGCATGCTATAAAAAGTTTAAGCTTCTTCAAATGGATGTAAAAAGTGCATTCCTCAATGGGTACATAAATGAAGAAGTATATGTCAAACAACCTTCTGGATTCGAGCATGAAAAGTATCCTAATCATGTTTACAAATTAAAGAAAGCTCTTTATGGCTTGAAACAAGTTTCAAGGGCTTCGTACGAAAGGTTAAGTAAGTATCTCTTGTCAAACGAATTTGTTAGATGTAAAATAGATTCTACATTATTTATTAAGCATAAAAATATAGATATCATTATTGTTCAAATATATGTAGATGATATAATATTTGGTGCTACTAATGATTTTCTATGTGAGTGGTTTTCCAAGTGCATGCATAAAGAATTTGACATGAGTTTAATTAGAGAGCTTAATTACTTCTTGGGACTTCAAATCAAGCAAACAAAGGAAGGAAGTTATATCCATCAAACCAAAAACACAAAAGAATTACTCAAAAGATTTGGCTTTGAAGGATCTAACTCGAAAGGTACACCTATGAGCACATCAATAAAGCTCACCACTGATGAGAAAGGTATTGATGTTGATATAACAAAATATTGAGGTATGATTGGATGGTTACTATACTTAACTGCTTCTAGACCCGATATAATGTATAGCGTTTGTCTGTGTGCAAGATTTCAGGCTAAACCTAAAGAATCACACTTAAATGCTGTTAAAAGAATTTTGAAATATTTAAGTGGTACAATTAACTTATGGTTATTTTATCCAATTTGCAATAACTTTGAACTAATAGGTTATTCAGATGCTAACTACGCAGGGTGTCAAATTGATAGAAAAAGTACGAGTGGTGCTTGTACTTTCTTGGGACAAAGTCTCGTATCATGGCATAGTAAAAAGCAAACCTCAGTGGCTCTTTCAACTACTGAGGGTGAATACCTAGCTGTAGGAAGTTGTTGTTCTCAGATTTTATAGATGAGGCAAACCCTATGTGATTTTGACATATTATGTGAATGTGTGCCTATATATTGTGATAATTCTAGTGCTATAGATATCTCTAAAAATCCTGTGTTACACTCACGTACAAAACACATTGAAGTGAGCCATCATTTTTTAAGAGATAACGTGTCAAAAGGTTTAATTAAATTAATTTTTATTCCTATTGAAAATCAAATCGCAAATATTTTTACTAAACCGTTAAGTGAAGACAGATTTTGTATGCTGCGAAGAGAACTTGGAATGTGTATTGCATAACTCTTTTTGGATTTTTAAGATCTGCGTTATCCTTATTTTATCCTATTCTGTATGCTTCTCTTATTAATTGATAAATGAGGATAATTGTTAGCATGATTTTTTGGCTACCCATTTAAGTCCTTAAATCATGGATGCAATATTCTAGGCGTCTATCATAAATTTTTTTGAAAATCGAAAAGACAGGACTGCTGGGGTTTCTTGGACGACGTAAACGTGTAGGAGTGTACATTTTACATGCATTCATCCCTTTTATTTAACTTTATCTATCTCTATCCATTTTCTATACTTCTCAAACCTTTTTGATTTCTGACTCTCCTTCTTTCTTTCTTTCTCTTTTTATATACTCATCTTCGCTATCTTTACCTTCAACATCATAAGAACCCGGACACATAACCGATCAATGATCGACTCTGACGATTATCAGACGCCGGTACCTCCCCTATCGACTGTCGGACCTTCACGAAAATAAAGAAAAATGAAGAAGGCCGTGTTTGTGGAAACGGAGTATTTGGACTCTTCGTCTTCTGACGAATCAACTTGCAGTCCCTCCTTGCAGAAATTATCTAGACCCTCTCGACGACGACAGTCAACAATCCCATCTTGTAAGGCCGAGTTCACACCACCACCGATTTTGGTAAACCCTAACCTCACCTCTGAACTTCCTGAAAATTTCTTTCGCAGTAATGCATATGAGGTACGGTTTAAGAATGTTATTTTTCCAAAACAATTTGTGTATGAAAAAATTATGGATCCAATCTGTTATCAAGAATCTCCTTTAAAAAAATTGTTTGAATCTTTTGGTATTTCTTCCATGCTTTTTCCTCCTTCAGTTGCATATCCTAGATTAGTGCAACAGTTTTATACTAATCTGGAATGTCATGGGGAGTTTTACACCTCTTTTGTTAAAGGAAAATCTTTGTATTTCACTGTCATGGATTTCGGTAGCATTTTAAACATTCCATTCACTGGTGATTGTCCATTTACTCGAAAAGGGGCTGTCCATTCTCCATTCACCCCTTTGGAACAATTACAGATTGTTATGGATAATCCTTTATTGAATGATGTTTTTACTCCCAAAATAGTAGATGTTTCTCCTATTGCTTGTGTTCATCATCATCTGATTAGGTTTAATTTTTTGCTCCGCTTAGGTGGAGGTGCTGATTTTACTTATCAGGATTTGATACTCGTTGCTATGATTTTAAAAGGCGTGTCTTTCAATTTGTCTCAATTGTTGCTTCATCAAATGATGAGTTGTCTGCGAGAATTAAAAACGTGTGTGCCTTATAGTGCTAGTCTCACTACTTTCTTCAATCATTTTAAAATTTCTTTTGAAATTGAAATTTCTGTTGGTGTGAATGATTCCCTCAGTGTTCACACTCTAAAGTTGTCTCGTATTACTTTGACTGATGGTCAGTTTGTTCGTGTCACTTTTGATAATTCTATTCCTCCAATATCAATTCCATCTTCCCCTGTTGTGCCACCTACTGAATCTTCTTGTAAGATTGTTGAAATATTGAAACTTGTTCTTAGTAATCAAGAAAAAATGCAACATGAGATGTCTGGTCTCAACAATCGTATGTTATGTTGGAGAAAGACAAATTGCCTTTGGGTGCTCTTGAGATTAACAAACTTTATCAGAACATTGAGGATGAATTTATTGATTTACAAGCTGGTTTTAAACTGCAAACCACTGCTTTGGCAGAGGTTATGCAAAAGAAAATTTGTCAATTAAGTCAGGAAATCAAGTTTGTAAGCAATCAACTTGGTGAATTGGCTGAGTTTGCAGCTCTGTGTTTCAATGACATAAGTTCTAAATTACATATGTAGCGTAAGCATTCTTCCGTTACGGAAAGGGTTCATTGTAATCGGCTAGTCGAATATATGGGTGATTTCCTTAACGTACCATTGCCAAATACAACTTACATTCTCTGTCCTCCTCAATTTGCTACTGATTTTACCCTTGCTGAAAGGATTCACCGTGCTAATCATCGCCCTTACTTCACACAGAGGGCTGAACAACGTGTAACAGTGGTAAAACTCGATTGATGGCTATTTCCCTTTTTGTTTGATGACAAAGGGGGATAAATGTATGGTTTTAGATTTTGGTAGACTGAAAAGACTTGGATTTGTGCTTCAGACTTATTTTGTTAAAATTTTAAATGATATGTTAGAAGTTTGATGTTTGGTGTATGTTGAACTAACATGATTGCAGGTACATGCCCAGATAAGAGGGGTTGTTTAAAATTTCAGGATTCACTGAAATCGAATTTTAGTTAGCTATTATGAGATTCCTGAAATGATATTGATGCATGAGTTTAAGGGGAGCTAATTATATTGTATGCATAGTTTTAGGGGGAGATAATGAGAATTAAAAGTTTTTTGGTTGTCATCATAAAAAAGGGGGAGAATGTTGACCTAGTCATATTTCATCCTTAAGTTTTGATAATGAATTGTTCGTATTCTAAATTGTTTTATGGAATTTCAGGTATCTGATGATAAGGAACATTAATTGAATATTCAAGTGGTTGAAGAGTTTTTATTTACTAGGAAACAAAAGTGTAAGGTCAATTGCATAATAATTGATTTTTCATTTAAAGGCTCTAGGACATATCATTTGCATTTTGTTATATGTCTTAAATGAAAAATGATTTAAAATCTAATGAAAAAGGTTCTTCTAAATATTAAAATAAATTGAGATTAGATTAATATATATTATCAAGTACAGAAGGAATTAATATTTTATTACTTGATATATGTTACGTGTGAATATTTTTATTGTTTCTTGATATCCTTGAATTATATTCTACACGTGGATATATGTATTAACTGTGCATATCTAGTAGCTAAAAAGTAGCTAAACACTTGTTATATGGTGCATGTGCGATTTTCAAGGAGTAATGATTATAGAAACCTTGGGACTCTAATACCTTGAACATTGGATAAGATAAAGGAGGAATAAAAGTTTACTGCTACACGCCAATTTTATGAGATAAGAGAGATAAAGTCAAATCTGTTATCTAAGTGGGTTATCTTTTAATAGGTCTTCATATTTATCCCAACAGTAAAGGATTGAGTTTTTAACTAGATAAATAGGTCTCGGTGTTGATTTTATTACTTGCTTTACTTTAATTACTCACATAAGCTACTTAATTATCTTAATAATTAAAATTTGAATATTTGTAATATTTTAAGATAATTATTTAACACCAAGTATTTTATTTAAGTTATAAATTCAGCAGGATATTTGCTTAAAATAATTAGTCAATTCAGTAGGCAATATTAATTCAGCAAGTTGAATTCATAAATATAGTAGCCTGAATTTAATAGCTTGATCTAAAGTTTAAAAATTGGTCATAGATTGCTCCCACACTTATTCAACCCCCCTTCTAAGTGTGCCTATTTAAATTTTAATCCTCCCACCTTATAATCATCCTAGGTTCTAGAACGATTAATAAACACATAGCACATAATTTTATTAATAAAAATTCATTTTATTAATAACTAATTCTTTAAACTTAAATTCTGAACACTCCGATTTTCTGGGTTGTCACAAGGTAACAAAATCTTGAATTTCTGCATCCCTTTGTTCCACGACCGCCTGTCATTCTTCACCCTTCTTTTCTAACTCATGAATACGATCTTGCATTTCTATATTTCGATCATACAATTCTCCTACTAAATCCTCCTCAAGGTCCTCTTCTTCCTTACTCTCAGCTGCTACCTCTGCGACTAGCTCGGGTGCAACTATTAATTCTTCACTCACCACATAGATATCTTTAATTTCTTCTTCTCTTGACATCCTACAATTAAGTTCAATAACTTAATTAGTACTCCCCAATAAACATCTTTGTTATAAAAGGATATTATACTCTAATATTTATACTTTAAATAAATCTCCTCAATTCATCACTTAAAATTCTATATGAGTTCATGTCTTGATTTTCAGATGTCATTCTTAAATACTGCCATAAAACAAGGGTTAATTAAATAAATTGACATGCCACATATTATCCCTATATTCTGACCGACCAATTAAATAACAAATAAGCTTAGGTAAGATACACTAACGAAGGTTTTACTCGTCTCTCCCCTCCTAGTTCTAACCTCAGATCTCCGCCAAAGACCATATCCCTAAGCTCTGATACCAACTGTGACGCTGCTAAAATAGGTCCACACAACCCATTATGAGTCGTCAAATACATGGTGTACATAATCGAAATACAAACTTCATTTATAGAGCTATTGATCTGTCATGCAAAATACGACTGTAGACACTCAAAATTTTCTGCACACCTGTCATTGACATTGCAGGAATGCAGATTCATCTTTCAGAGATAATCCTGGAAGACAGCTCACATCCTGTCTGGATACTACCGGAAGTTCAGTCTTAACCCCGGAGCACACACCGGGAGTAACAGTTCCAACCTCGGAGATAACCCCGAGGCATGCAGTTCCAACACCAAAAATTTCACCGAAGAAGACCGATTAATCTCGAAGATAACCCCGAGGTATCCAGTCTCAGTCCTAACACTGGGAGTAGCATCTACCAACCATGGAGATAACCCCAAGGAATGCAGTTCTAGTGATAACCCCGGAAATGCTTGTTTCAAGTGCATGCAATCAGCTTCAACCTCGACACTCACACCGAGGCACTCAAGACCAGACCTGGAGATAACACCAGGAGGATAGGCACACCTCAGAGATGATACTGAGGACCTTCAACACTTGCAACAGTCCAATCTCAGAGATAACCCTGAGCAACGTCTGCTTTACCAGCCCAAACCGACGATAACTCCGGTGAGGGGCAAAGTCATCATCTCGCCAACTCAAGGCCACATCACGTCATCTCAACATCTCATACATACATTTCTACACAACGATGTCCCACAAGAATCAAGGAAAACCAATCCCGAGTGACTATTATGCAGGGTAACAGATAGAATTTGAAGCTTGAAGACCGGAAGGCACCGTCCCATCTTCATGACTTCGTACAACCTCTAATCCCATGCCATTTTACAATTCTCGACAACGGCGGTCCAAAATAGGTCCCATATACCTCAGTCGGATGCCCGGATTGCAATTCTGAAAGTTCGAGCGGACATTGCGATTGCACGCACGCACGCATCACGAGACGACGACATGACCCGAGAAACCCGGGGCAACCCGAGTAGCCTCAGGTACACCTGCGGCTCCCCCCTCTATAAATAGAGGGCTTGGGTGGCCATTTTAAGAAAAAGAAAAGGCGAGGAAGCCCCTGTCAAATTTTGTCTGCATTTTACAATATATCGAGTGCTTTTTCATTTTATACACTTGTGAGCTCACATATAGCTACTCCTGTACCAACGGGAGCCGAGTTTCATCCACTATAAAGATATAGAAGTCTTCTTTGGCAGTCCACTGTAAGCCTTCTTACACACTTTAAAGCCTTTCTTCTTCATTTGCACACACCCTTCTTCACGCTGAGAGTCGTGGTCATGCGTGTGTTTGCCTGGGACTTCGATTCGTGGTTTTATTTTTTTATATTTATATATATATATATATATATATATATATATATATATATATATATATATATATATATATGGACTAACATTATATATATAAGTTATGCCTCGATTGAGCCTTGATATTTCCCCGAGCGTTTATTGCTTTAATATATATATATATATATATATATATATATATATATATATATATATATATATATACCGTGTGTCGGACATTGTTCGATGAGCCTAGATTTTACATCCCGAGCGTTTACTCGCTTATATATATATATATATATATATATATATGTTTAACTCTGTTTCGATGAGACCGATTTTACATCCATATATGCGTTTATATATATATATATATATATATATATATATATATATATATATATATATATATTCATATTCCACCCACTCGAGTTTACTTCATGGGTGGTTGATCGCTTTTACATCTTTCTTTATGTTTCATCCCGCCTAGAGTTTACTTTCGTGGCGCTTGATCGCTTTTTATTTATTTATTTACGTTTTCGTCCTACTCGAGTTTCCTCCGTAAGGTTGATAGCTTTTATGCCTTTATTTACATTTTTTGATCCCCATGGAGGTGCTTCGTGGTGGTCGATCATGTATCATATATATATATATTTTATAGCTTTTATATATATACCGCTACCTATCGCTTTCATACAAATTATGCAGATCATGAGCCTAGAATCATGTGATCACAGATTCAAATTTTATGGATCTAGATTCGGTTCCTCGTGATGGACATTTTCAGGTTGTAAGAAGTTTTGTAAATTATTATTCAAGGTCTCGAATTTCTTCAGATGGTTTTCATACCCACGAGGAAATCGGCATTATTTTGTATATTATTTTCTTATAGATGCTTCAGATCTCGAAAAAATAAAATCAATCAAGTTCTAACACTTAATAAAATGGAAGTGTAAAAGGTCTCAATTACTATTGAGCACAAGGGTTGAAAAACCTCTTTATAAAACATCACTGCCATATCTTGCTAAAATTGAATTTTTCCACAAATTCAAACCCTGTGTATATAGGTGTGAATGAGGCCTCGCACCACTTCCAAATAAATAGCACATTGATCCACACACACACATATTCAGATAACAGTTTCTTGAAAAAAGGCGGTCACCGTGGTAACACGGATGTTGGGGGGTGCCTAACACCTTCCCTCCGCATAATCAAGTCCTCGAACCCTAATGAATCTTGTTTCATCGAATTCGCTTAGCAAAGTTGTCACATCATCGGGTCAATGTGCAAACCTTTTCTATTGTGTTGGTACAACCATTTAAAAACCAACCGGCGACTCTTAATAATTCCATCGTCGACATTATACATGTCGGACCTTTTTCACTTGTTTTTTCAAACAAATCTCACCTAAAATGAGAACACCAAAGAACAAGTAACGAAAAAGGACAACTAAAAATCCCGACATCGACAAAGTGTGGCGACTCACTGGGACTCCAAAGAAGAGGACTTAAGCCGCTATTTCAAATTTTTTCAAAACTATTATATGCTTGTGTGTGGATGTTGCATTTACATTTATGATGAATGTGTATTTAATGCATTTATTTATCAGACTTAGTGCTTCACACCATATCTCGCCAGGATATTAGTGCTTCAGACATGTCATCATTTCCATACGGTGAGACGCGATGTATGTGAATGTATGTTGTGTGGTCCCTCCACCAGAGGCTATCCTGCTTGTTTGATTATCGGACTCGTAGGAAGACTAATTCCCATGAGGCTCAGAAAGGCACCACCCAAATTCGCTCCAAATGAAAGACCTGATTAATTTTCCGTTGAGTAAATTCATGATGATTTGGGAACCTTCATGCCAAAAAGCCGCGAGAGTAACCTAAGATAGGTCACCGATAAACCCAAACGGAGGAAAGTCTCTTCATGCTTTCTCATTTTAATTACTTGTAAACACAATTACTTGTAATTTCATTCCATATCTATCTCCATGTAATGAGAAATATGAAGAAATGTGTACACATACATATTTAATTTAACATGTTATCCTCAGACATAAACAAACAAATGACATCCGTGTTGCAGGATAAAATTCCTAAAACGGAAACATCACATAACATGTTTATTTTATACATTCCCTAAAGACTAAACTATGCAAGTCTTTCGTAGGAACCAATCGACCTACTACTACTACCCATTAAAATCCAAAAGGTCGTAAGCCTACAAATCAATCATGTCATCATCCGACCTGATCGACCTTAATCCAGCTTTCTCGCAAAGAATTTGATTTGATTACAAACAAATTACAGATTTGGTTGTTTCGCTTAAAGAACTACAAACTACTGTGGTCCAAAGATACCCGCATACCGAATCTCTACACAAGGGGGAACCTGTGTCATTACGATACTCGAATCGCAGCTTGATACACCAACAAAATTCATGATGCCACCCATCTCACAGAGATCCGCATAAAATGACATCAAAAAGAAAGTCCTCCAAATGGAAGAGATCCTTCGTGCTATCAAAGGAATTGGAACACACGGAAGTGTTTCATATGTTGACCTTTGCATTTTCCCTGGTGTTCATTATCCAGAAAAGTTTAAGACTCCTGACTTTGAAAAATATGACGGGTTATGAGATCCTTACACACATTTGAAAGTGTTTATCGGAGAACTTAGATCTTCTGCAGAGGACGAGAAGCTCGTAATGCAAATTGTTCCGTAAAAAGTCCGACCGAGAAGCCTGCTCGTGGTACACCAGATTAGACAACTCAAAGATCCATAGCTGGGAAGAGCTAGCACACGCCTTCCTCACACAATACAACTTTCGGGCCTCAGATGGCTCTCGACCCAGATCAAATTACCAAGGTCAAGAAATAGTCTAACGAGTCTTTTCGAGAGTATGCTCAAAGGTGGAGACACTGGGTCGCCCAAGTTATTCCTTCCATGATGTAATCGTAAATGGTCATGACTTTCATATATACAAGAAGCTCCTTTCTATGAAAGAGTTTTAGCTTAAGATCAGAAACCATTTTCTAAAATGGTCAAACATGGGGGAGATGATTGAGATGGGATTGAAAGTCCGAAAAATTCAAGACCTAGTCGCCCTAAAGTCATTGTCACGATCACATCCAATCCAAAATTATGGAAACAAACCCTGAGGGTCCATAAAAAGAAAGAGGAAGATGTTTCCCCGATACTACAGGTCAAAAAGGCAATCGTAACATGCCTATCCAAAGGAGAAGTTACACT
The DNA here is from genome assembly GCA_020205615.1 of Panax quinquefolius. Lineage (NCBI taxonomy): Eukaryota > Viridiplantae > Streptophyta > Magnoliopsida > Apiales > Araliaceae > Panax > Panax quinquefolius. The sequence continues at coordinate 92,997,152 of CM035167.1, read as the reverse complement.
CCCTTTCAAGCACGCCTTCAAACCCTCCAATACCAAAAGGTGGAGAAGTCAAACGCCTCGAGTGTTCACACCCTTAGGGGACTCACTCGAGAATATTCTCACTCTTCCGACAACACGTAAGAAAATCACGATCTTCTTCCACCACCAAATTTCTAATGGACGGGGTTTCAATGTCGCTCGAAATGTGCTTATCATGCCGGGCACCGGACATGATACTAAGGATTGTGGCCTCAAACACAAGATCCAAGACCGATAGACAAACGGTGAGATCGTGGTCACCAAACCAGATCAACCTCACGACAAGACAATCCTCTTCCTCAACACAAAGAAGAAGAGGTCAACATGATTAATTGGAGCAATGGACAAAGTTCCAATTTCAATGGTGAATCATCTCGCACCACCAAAGACGGGTCGATAAAATGGGATTATGCCAAATTCCAGTTTTGCAATGGAACGTAAGATGAAAGCTCTATGCAAACAAATTGAGCAATCGCGTAATCGGTGACCTATCAACATCAAGTGACACGCCAGCTAGTCACCAGAGCATGCTAGTCTCCTCCCTCTTGTCACTTAATATACTCGTCACCTTCGTAAAATGAAATGCCGGAGGACAAAGTGATAAGAGAGAGCAAATGCCAAAGCTCGCTTCGGATTTCGCCAATAAAAGGGAATTTACATACCGGGCCAACCTATGGAGGAAATCTTGCAGATGTTAATCAATGAAGGAAGAATCACTTCCCTTCTTCCTCCAATTAATCCTCGCTCGATTTGGTTCAATTTCGATGGAGTATGTCAATATCACTCCCATTCATTCTCGCACACAAGACGAAGAATGAATGGGCACTCCGCCACCTTATCCGTAATCTAATCGACAATGGTGTCTCGCAACCAGCAGACGATGATACCGTATATACGTGAGAGTGAGAATACATGTCCTACTAAGTGGAAGGGTTTGGTAGCAAATATATCCACGAAACCGATGGGACTAACAAATCACTCACAATACCAACAATTCAACTCGAGGAAGCAACAATCCTTTGAAAGTGGCCGCCCCAGAGCCAATCAACTTACTATGCAAGAGCACAATATCCTATTGTTAGCTTACATAAAGTGCCATGGAATTATGGAGAAGGTGAAGGATCCACCTCACATACAACCGCCGCAGAAGTTGTCAAGGAAAATCCATCAGATCTTCCCAACGGGTGATGAAGTCTACCATCAAATCAAAGGGAAAATACCCATGGAGAAGATTGAAAAATTCCTCCACACACTATGGGTCATAACGGCCAAGGTGGTTTTAAGCTTAAAAGAAGCTCCACACCAAATCTCAATTTTGACTTGGTCCTAACTTCCGAGGATCACCGGACGATCTTTGTCAAGGTTTTAGAAGAAGCCTCATCTACCAAAATCGTGGATGCGGAAAAATTTCAACATTTGGTTGATCACATTTTCAACAACAATGTGATATCCTTCATCGATGATTTACATCCCGCCCAAGGGACCCGGCCATCGCAAGCCGTTGCACACATTGCGGTCTTGTCCTCCTGGATACATGCTAGCCGGAGTCTTGATAGATGGAGGCTCATCTCTAAATATCCGTCCATACGCTACCTTGGTGAAGATGAATATCAATCTCAACCGAATCCGAGAAAAGCCCATACTGGCCATCAAAGCTTTTGATGGAGCCCGCCGTAATTCTATTTGAGTAATTGAATCGCCAATCTAAATTGGTCCCCATACATTCTCATGATCTTTCCATGCACTAAGAGCAAGATAGATTCGGATACAACCCGCTTGGGAAGACCATGGATTCATATGGTCGGGCGGGCCCCTCCACCCTTCATCAACAGTTAAAATACATTATCAACAACAACCTAGTCACAGTCAACGCTGAACCGGAGTGTCCTCCACATAGTGACATACCATACATCAACGTCAATTCAGATGTTGAACTCCCGGCCGGGCCACACCTTGGAGGTGAGCAAACACTCAAGACCACGCTATTGGAATGCCACCTCTCATACCCAAGATTTCTGCCGAAGTGATGTCGGCTACTCAAGAAATGATATCTCTGGGTCATCAGCCAGGACAAGGGCTGGGTAAAGATCATCAGGGTATCAAGTACCCCATCCAAGTTATCAGTCAAACTGGGACAGCTGGGCTAGGCTATTCTGCCAGTTCTAGTAACAGGAATCCACATAAACATCCTCAGATTCCTCCAGCTTCAGTTACACGACGTTTGTCTACACTTACAACTGCTGAGTCCGCACAACCTCTGTGTAAAGGTGCCAGCCAACGTGATGGCTATGTTATTTCCCAAGCCAGTACCGGTGAAGGCAAAAGAAGTCTTTGTTCTAGATCCCGCCGGGGAGGAAGAGAAATAAAGAATTAAACAAGATGTCATCCTAATGATGTCAGCATACGATCATTGTTCATGATTTAACATACAAACAGATACACCCTGCACGATGATTGCTCGTACATAATGGCCATCATTCATTCGGATAGGAGGACGATGACACCCCCTCCATCATCAAAATCCACCCGGACTTTTGCCTCGCTAATCGAGCAAAAGACTGCATTGGTCGACAAGGGTAAATGGGCAGTAAACTATTTTACCTCAGAGATATCATAACCGCTACTTTTCTATAAGATATTAGTAAATGTTTTTGCCAAGACATGCTAACACTTTGTATGATCAAACCTTTTCATATATATACTAAGTGAAAGCATATTTTGTTTCAGTCAGACCTCGAATTTAGATGTGCTCAGATTTGCCGATATGGTGCCTCTTCTCCACAAAGATCAGAACTTTGATGTAGAGATGAATTCAAACTTGATGGAAATACATGAGGACATTGAGGTGCCTCCAGAAATTCAATAATGGGTCAAAGACAAACCTAAACCCAACCTCAATTAAACCACTTAATTCAATCTTAGAACCTTAGAAAGCCCTAAGTTAATCCAGATTGGTTCAGACCTTACCCCAAACCAGTGGAATGACATGGTTACACTACTAACCCAGTTCCAGGATGTGTTTGCATGGTCTCATGAAGACATGGTGGGTTTGTCCAATCGACATTGTACTTCATCGCCTTCCCATTAAAGAGGGATTCAAGCCACCAAATGTAAGCTCAAAGCGATCAAAACCCGAGTGGAGTTTAAAGGAAAAAAAGAAGAAATTGTGAAACAATTTCAAGTCGGCATCATCATGGTGTCCATATATCCCGAGTGGATATCCAACATTGTTCCCTGCCTAAACCTCGAGGAAAGGTGCGAGTCTCATGTGGATTATCGGGACTTGAACAAAGCTTGCCTTAAAGAGCTTTTCCGCACTTTATCCACATTCTCATTGACAATACCGCTCAATATCGCATGTACTCCTTTGTCGATTGCTTTTATGGGTACCATCAAATCATGGTGCCGAGGAAGATCGTGAGAAAACCGCTTTCATCACGCCTGGGGAACCTTTGTTATAGACGGTTGTCATTTCGCCTCATCAATGCCGTGAGCCACCTATCGCCGAAGCTATGATGGCTCTCTTCATGACTTAATGCACAAAGAGATCGAGATCTACGTGGATGACATCATTGTCAAATCCCGAAGGAGGAAGACCACTTAGACCATCTCGTAAAGCTATTCAACAAAGTCATGTAAGTACAACTTGAAGTTGAATCCACCAAGTGCGCCTTGGTGTTAAATCGTGCAAGTTGCTAGGATTTCTAGTCACCACAAAGGATTGAGTGGATCCTACCAAAATCCAAAGCCATTACGGAAATGCCCATTCCTCTATTAGAGAAGGAAATACGGGATTTTTGGGAAGAATCAACTTCATTAAGAAAGTTTATCTCTCAACTCACAAAGAACCTCGTGAGCCAATCTTCAAGCTATTAAGGAAGAACTCCTCCATGAAATGGAAATGATGAGTGCCAAAATGCCTTCCTCACAATTAAAGAAAAAACTAGTCAAAGCTCCCATTTTGGTACCACCTGTGGATGATGTTCCCTCTGTTCATGTACCGTCCATAAGTGACAACGCCATGGGTCGATGTCGGGACAGAAAGACGATAGAGGCCAAGAACGAGCTATCTATTACCTCAAGAAAAGATTCAAAGAAGAAGTGAACACAAGTACACTCGATCGAGAAGACTTGTTGTAGCTTTTTTTAGCACATGGGCTTCCATGAGGTTACAACATTACCTCCATGGTCACACAACCCATCTCATATCCCCGTGGATCCTCTCAAGCACGTGTTCAATAAACCCAGTTAAATTGTTTACGTGTCCAGATGGCGCTTGATCCTACAACAATTGACATCGCTTCACGTGACTCAAAAGTCCATCAAAGGTCAAGGAATCATGGATCAATCGTCGCCCACACCTCGGGGACTTCAAACCTCGAGACATACTTCCTCGATGAAGGAGTAATGACAATTCAAAGAACACCATCAAGACGATACACGCCAAACATGGAAGATGTATTTTGATGGAGTCTGTTAATATGGAAGGTTCTCGAGCCGAGCAGCTTCTAGTATCCCAGACGGGAGCAAAGATCCGTCGCCATCAAATTTAGCTTTGTCAACACCAACAACACAAACCGAAAGTATGAAGGTCGCCTCATGGGGCTAAAACTTGCCCGCTCAACGGGCATCAAAGTGTTAACTGCCTTTGGAGATTCAGAGTTGGTAATCGACAATCCACCGGAATCTATCAAACCAAAGAACTACATTTGTCGCCTTTACCATCGGCAAGTTTTACGATGGTTTTGGAGTTCAAGAAATCTCCTTTCTACACATTCCTCGTAATAGGAATGACTTTTTGCAGACACATTAGCAACTTTGGCCTCCTCGATTCAGATATCCGACAAAGGACACTTGCCAAGCGTCACAATTTCCCTCGCACAAGGCCCCAAATTTATGGGAACTACGTTGAGAAGTATCGATGAGCTACCTCCCATCCAAAGATCCTTGGTATCAACATATCAAGGAATACCTACTTAGATGGATCTACACCACCGAGGCGAGCCCGACCGAGAGAAAAGGCGGATCCATCGACTTGCTATGAAATTTCTACCCGAGTGGAGATGCGCTCTATAAAAAGAGATGCAGGACTAGGTCTCCTCGATGTTTAGACAAAGATCAAGCTCAAAGGCTTATGGATGAGATCCATGGTGGAGTCTGTGGCCCCCACATGAAGGGCCCCTCCTTGTCAAGAAAAGTCCTCGAGATGTGACATTATCGGGCATCTCTCAAAGTCGATCGAATGACCACGCCAGAGATGTTATTAGTGCCAAATTCATGGGAATGCTATCCACGCCTCCATGGGAACTCCACAATATGAGTTCACCTTTCGCCCTTCTCAATGTGGGGAATGGACGTTATCGGCCCATCGAGCCTAAAGCCAAGAATGGACATCGATTTATCTTCACCATGATCGACTACTTCACCAAGTGGGTAGAAGTAGCCTCCTTCCCTGTGGTTACCAAAGAAGTCATCATTGCTTTCATCGTAAACAATGTCATTTGTCGATATGGACAACCAGAGGTGATTGTGTCGACAATGCTAAGAACCTCAACAACAAAATGATGGAGGAATTATGCAAAGAAATTCCACATCAAACATCTTAACTCTCATCATCTATCGTCCAAGATGAATGGTGTTGCTGAAAGCGCTACAAAAAACATCAAGAAGATCATGCAAAAGATGTCCGCCAATCACAAAGAATGGCCCCGACTTATCGCATCTTACTCGTTAGCCTACGTAACATCAATGCGACTTCCACCGGGCAACCCCCCACGATTAACCTATGGGATGGAAGCAAAGGTTCCCCATAGAAGTAGAAATGGAATCCCTCGAGTGTTGATAGACGCTCACCGGATGAAGACCAATGGGTACAAGACATGTATCACCAATTGTCTCTAATAGACGAAAAGGCGTAACCGCGACTATCTTCCATGGTCATTATATCAACAAAGGATCGCCAGATCCTACAACAAAAAAAGTCGACTATAGCAGTTTAAACAATACGACTTGGTTTAAAGAAGAAGATCATCGACAACCAAGATCAATCTAAGGGAAAATTCGCCCTAACTGGAAGGCCCATTTGTTGTCAAGGAAGTATCGACAGGAGGTGCTCTCAGATTGCAAGAAATGGACGACGATGAATTTCCACAACTCATCAACTCGACACCGTGAAACGGTACTATGTCCGGGTTACCATCAAGCAAACATCCCGTGTTGGATCATCAGATCACCGCCATTTCGCTTCTTTAACCCTTTACCACATACAACTCTTTTTCCACACTTTGCCCCCTCGTGGAAACATACTTTTTTTCAAGCCAAGAACTCGGCTTTTCGCTGTTTCCTACGACTTTGGTCATCCCACTAAGGATTGAACCTTTTCACGATTTATAGCTTTGTTACCCCCAAACATGGGATCAAACTTTTCACACCGCAGCTTTATCCTCAACCTAGATCAAACTTTCTCCTCCCCGCATTCTCGACTCGCATATGGGATCACGCTTTTCAACTCGGCCTCGAGGGGTGAACTACGCCGACCGATCTCCTCTTCAAATAGAGTACGTAGGCAACCATTTTACATGGCCCTGGCCGTAATAAAAAAAAAAACAACAAAAACATTTCTACTCCCTTCTCCTTACAAAAAAAAAAAAAAAAAAAAATTCCTACACCATTCCTCGCCACATACAACGTTGAACCTCTTACACTGTGTTCGAACCACGCAGACTGATCTCCTCTTCTTCATAGAGTACGTAGGGTACCATTTATGGTTTGGCCTCATCCCCCCTACCAAAACACAAACCCTTGTCAACCGGTATGGGATCATCCTTCAATCCACTACATTTCATTTGGCTTCGCATCAAAGGGATGGAATTACCCGAACTCCTCCTAAATAGAGATTCTACGACCATCTAAGTCAGCCATTACAGCCTCAAAGAGCAACACCAATCCATAAGAGATGGAATTAACTAGGCTTCTCCTAAATAGAAGAATCATCGCGACCATCTGTGAAAGCGGTCAATCTCAGAGAGGAAAGCCACACTCCTCTCCACATCTCTATACAGAAACAAGTCCTAAGACACAAAAGATGGTAGGGATACACACAGATCATTGATCCATTCTGAACTATCCAAAGGATAACTCAATGTCCATCCCTCAAGGAGGAATTCGTAATACATCAAGATCACAAGCCCTCAAGAAACATGCAAAAATATCAAGCAAAGCAAACGTATATATCTAAAAGGGAAGTGATCAAAATATATTTCCGCTATATATATATATAATGTTGTTTGATATACACAATGTAAATCAGACAGACAAAAATGGCTATGCTTAGTCTGCAGGCAGAAAATATCAAGCCCATCTACAACTCAGATATATGCGAGCTAACAAGCCCAACATGGCATCCTCTCGTAAGAAGAAGGAGGGAAGTCGTGGTCTCTCGTATAAGGGTATCCACACGACCCAACAGATCTCGGCAGCCATCCGCATGGTGACCATATGCTCATCAATGTAAGTGCTCATCTCTCGCAATCATGCCAAGTGGTAAGGACCTCATCGCAAGATTATCTCGTGATGGCTACATCCCGGCAGATATATGGCACTATCCCGCTCAACTATCATCGATCTCCGGGTCGATCTAGCCTCATCCCGCCGACAAAAGCAAGGCATCTCTCGTGAGCTAATGCATCATCTCTCTCTAACAGAGTCAGTCATGTCTCTCCCATCAAGGGGGCCAACATCAAGGCTCTAGCTCGGTCTCTCTCAAAGGTCATCGATGAAGACTCGTTCAAGCATCGCGTCGAATGTCAGATCATCAACAAGATTGGTATCGGGAGAATCTAAAGGAAATGATGGCAACCCAAAAATAGCTCCTCCTCGATGTGGGAATCAATGTCCTCCATGGGCTCTCCATCATCTCAATCACTATCCAAGATCGTGGATACCGCCGCAACCGATGAAATCTCTATCTCCATCCACGCAGTAATACTCGCGAACATCCCGGATGGCTACATAGAGAAAAAGCTATCTCACGCCGATCCCAACAAGCAAGCATACACACGGATCGATCCTCGCCGAGAGATAGCGAGAAGCTAAACGCCGACCTAGCGCCTCAAAAGGATGAAAATCTCAAACCGGTCAAATCGCGACATCACTACCATCAAAGTGATAGGTAGTCATACCCCTCAAACCAGCCAGAGGGAGATAATCCATGCCCGGAGCATGAGTAATAAAGATGTAGGGTGAGCTAAGCCCTGAGCATGGCAATATGATAACGGATCTCTGATATCCACCAAGAACATCGACCAAGACATGGCGTCTGTACACTCCGATGGCTAAAAGGAGTATGACATGGCTATATCATTGGTGAAACAATATCCATGCCGTCTAAAGGTGCCGATCGGTCTCAAATGTGACATAAACCACACGACAAAGATGACCGAGTCAGCTTCAGAACACTCATGTCGGATAAGTGCAAAGAAGATGTAGTCGACCTCGTAGTCTCTCGCTATAATCATAGAATGATGGTACGACCCTCCCCGAGAGCTCTCACCGCCATGATGACTCCAATGTTCATCTCATCCATGTACCGTGGCATATATATACATACGACAAGACGCACAATAGCAAAAGACATCCACCTCGCTAGACGCCAATGATCCTCCCAAATGCGGTGAAATCCCGTAATGTCGTGGTATAACTATCCTCGAGCCAAATCATCAAACAAAAATGCCGGGATATAACGTGGCCGATGTAAGCTCATCCCGCACCACCCCACGCCTCAATCCAGTGAGGGTCATGAACCGTCGACTCATGTCCCCCAAAGCCATATGCACGCAAGGTCCGCCCAAAGGCAAAGCATCGTCAACCGTGCATACTCCTCCAGAGTGGGAGTCAACTCTCGGGTCCCAAATCGAAAAACCCGCCTCTCCGATACCCAAAGGCTCCAAAGATGCCATCCATTTAATCTCGTGGGAACTCAAACATCAACAGGTCATAATATGTCGCAACAAATGATCTACTATCACCCCGTCTCGATGGTGACATGCTATCATACCACGATCAAGATACCCGATGCCACCAATAATGGTGGGGTATGATCAATACGGCTTAATCGTCAAGAAGACATCTCAGACGGCCGTGTCATAAGACCATCCAGGGTCAATGTCAATATCTCGAAATACATACATATGCATAATACGATACATGACGCAGATAATAGATGGCAATATGATATAGGAATGAAAAACTGTGCATACATTCCTAAGTATATCATCATCTACATACATCATCTCTCAGCACATAACTAAAAATATAGGAAATGGGGCACAGACGCCCTACTACTAATAAGAGGCCTATCAAAAGATATAGCGAGAATGGGGCACAACCACCCAATAGCTAACAGAGGCCTATCAAAAGATATAACGAGAAATACACATCGAAGAAGACAATGGTGTCAATATCTACATCATCAATCCTGTCCACCGATGTAACTCCTCCCGAGTCACTCGGATCTCTATCAACAGGATGTCGTGCCTATACAAAGGAGGATCTCGCACCGCAAAGCCAAATGGGTCATCCGAGGGGGCCACCGAGCTGGAAGGATCAAACGAATCGCTTCACGGATCTCTCGCCCAAATGCCGGATAAAGAAATATGCCTGGTCCAAACCGCCGGGTCAAACTATCAATCTGTCAGGTCACATGAGTCGGATCTCTGACATAAAGCTAGCCAATCCATCATCATCACGGATCCCGGAACCATATCCCCATGAACCGAAAGTGGCGCGGGTCTGAGCTCCAATAGTGCGAGGGAACCACCAACGCTGAAATATCTCCTGAGTGCAGGGGCCCTCTGATAATGCAAAACCCATCAACCCCAACAATGGGATGTCAATGACGGGTGATCGTGATATGTGCCAACGACGCTCGGCAGAGGCAAGATCGCAGATATTAATCTCCCTTATGGTGCTCCTAATAAAGCACGCTCTCCTAAATAGAGCTCCCATCCTCCATCTCATAAAGAGAGGAACTCTCCTGTGGAGATCACATACTCGACGCCATTCGGGTACCCATCCTCAAAACCGATGGCCAAGTGTTCCCCGTAATATAGGAATCCATGTAATGATATCACCGTCAACAACTCCAAACAGAAGCGATAATGAGTGAAAACCTCAACCATGTGGACCTCCGCCAATATGGAATGATGCCATCGTCGTCCTCGTGGATAGGTATCTAAACCTAACACGCTCTCATGTATGCAAAACATGGAAGCCTCTCATAGCCCAAACTCGCCAACACAAAGGCAAACATCCGCACAGTCAAGAAACACTCTTAACTATATACATGGGAAACGACAAGAGAAATACTCACCGCCAGAAATGGGTAGAATCCTAACCAAGCCTCGGCCAAACCTCACGAAAGATACGCATGCCCCCGAGGAAATAGGCAAAGGTATAGAACCCCAATCATACTCTCCAATACGGTCCACACGACGTATGTGGCGCCGACCAAAGCGAACGACACCGTAGAAGAGTTATCTCGCTATGGCAAATTTCTAATGATCATCGTGAACAATCATCAAGAATGTGATCCCCGACTCGACATCATCGTGCATGGGCTCGCCAATAGCCCACTCATAGCATCCACGCCAAAGGACCCGCACGACACGCCCCGCTTTCGAAAGCGCCCGCCCGAACTCCTAACAAGGATCCGACGGCAAGTAGGGGTAATATTCGCCATGCAAGGCAATCGCGCCTCCAAACTCCATACCGTGATAAACCGCCAATCCATCAAGATATCATCACCTCATAGCCAAACAGATGGAGTGATCGAAGTCCGATGAAACCATCGCCGATAATGCCCCGAGATAACCCCAAGGACAACGACGGGAAGGATGGAAAAGAATGCTCCAAATCCTCAACCATGCACAATCGCTCAGTAGTCGTGGATGAAGAGCCCGGTACATGGAGTGTATGCTAAACCAATTCCCTCGAGGTCAGGGAAGCCGGAACCTACATGAAAATGCGATCAACATCAAAATCCTTTACTCCTCATCAATAGAAAGAAGGAAGATCAAGATCTAATTTCATACCTCGTTAGCATGCAAATACATCGAGGATGTCGACTCAAGTCACCCGTAAGCTCCGGGTTTGCCACCGAATATTTCTGGAGGTCCTACGGGAACACACAAAAAGCAGAGGGTCCCGCAATCGAACAACATCCTCCTCCTCATCCTCAACGTCCCCGCACATCAACCCGGATCGACGATATCACCGCTTCCACCAACCCAACGAGGCTATCTAATGTAATCGGGTCGAGGCACTTCGTAAAGCTCCTCCTCCGCACACCGTAAGTGGTCCCACGGAACTACTCTACCGATCCGGATCCATAATATCCGGACAACAAGTCTCCAAATCACCCGTAAAGGGTGTGGTATTTTCCGACTTGAGCTTTTCAAAATGCATTTTATGACTACATGCATGCATGCATTACTTTAACATACATCTACAAAGAGAGTTAAAAATGCATGACTAATTAAATGCCTACATTTTGAATTTTTTTGCCATAGTCCCCTTTGTAAATAGGACTATCCACATGCACATAAAGCATGACTAGGTGGCCATTCAAGAGCACACCGCCCAAAGTCATATACATAATATATGCATTAAAAATCAAAATCATCAATACATAAGGTTAACCTCAATACCAGAGTATTTTTGCCTTTTTTACCTTTTGCTCATTTGGCCTCAAATAGATAAAAAAATAGTAAAAAGGTGCCAATTTGACCATCTCAAAAGTCAAATTTTTCACATCATTATGTTCAAGATGGTTTAATACTAACATTTACTATGTTGAATATTTTTATCAAGTCATTTGAGCATACATAATCACTACTATGTGTTTAGATGCATTTCATATGATAAGTCATTTTCCAACGGATAAAAACCGAAAAAAAATACATGCATACATTACTGTGATAGTGTGTAAACACTTGTACGATGATGTAATTTATAGAAAGTCGCCTTAACTCAAAGCAGATTCAAGAAGAGCTCTCTTGATTTTTCTTCATGACAAGTTGAAAATGACTTATGAGATCAACCCGCAGGATATTAAGTATCCACTTGGTTGGTGGTCGCAGTCCATCTCGCGGTGAAGCAGGTGTACCGCACACCCTTTATGTGGGTCCCACCTCCCGGCTTGGTCCAGCTTTGAAGTTGCAAAGGAGTTCTTATAGATCAAAAAGGTCAAATCAGGATAAAACGCTACGCGATCGAAAGCGTAATAGCTTACAAATCCCGGTCTTCTCAGATTGAACCTTGGGTATGTCCATCATTCATTGGTATTTCGCCCAAACAAAGGGTACACTATACCGATGATCTCAAATGTTACCAACCACGCCGACAATACCTTGCAGCAGTCCAATGCCGCCAATTCGTGCCAATTCGTGGTCGACACCCTAATTCTCTCTAACAATCCCTACGGGGTCACAACGCAAGCTCGAGAATCAAAACGGGGTCACAACGCAATATCAAAAGCATCCCTCGACGGGGTTACAATGCGTGTTCATTCTTTGACATGCATATCAACGAAGGTCAAGCAGCCTTGGCATCAGTATGCCCATTGGCAAGTAAATCCAATGAAGTATCGGAAGCCATCCGAAGATATCAGTCGTTGATACACACATCAACAAGGTTACAACGCATTCCCCGGCTGGGGGTCACCACGCGTTATCTTCCATTGGTGTACGTATCAATGAAGGTCAAACAACCTTGACGATATTTCAGTCGATGGCAAGTAAACCCATCGAGGCATCGAAAGTTGTTCGATGATTGCGTACTGTGATATTCATATTCCCCAGCGGATCCCCGGCGGGGGTCACAACGCATAGCATTCCTTGATTCACACGTCAACGAAGGTCAAGCAACCTCGATACCTAACCCACATGGGTTTTTCATCCGCTGATTCACACGTCGGTGAAGTACACATCAACGAAGGTCAGCAACCCTCGACAAGATATGTCATGTTGGCAATAAAACCAATGTAACATCGACATATCCCGCGATACAAACCCAGAAAAGTCAAGATCATCAAAGAGGATCGATGATGGAATATGTTATACACATCCTCAAATGCATAAAGCTTTATCCCCATAGATCTCTTCTTACATAAGAGGCACCTCTTCTAATCAAGTCTCAGATCAAGGATTAAGGACTTTGGTGATATCCCCAACATCAACATCCTAACATATTCGGATCACACATCCAATCGGGTCATAGTTGCCAATCCCTCAGAAAAGTTACAAGGATTCATGATCATCATCCCCCAAAGATGTTGGGCAACAACCCCCGCACACACGCATCATACATTTGCATCACATTGCATTTTCAAGTGTTCTAGGATTCTTTATCCTACCCATGCATCAGCATTGCATGAATATGATAAAGAGGGCATCTGTAGACACTCAAAATTTTTCACACACCACATCGACATTTCAGAATGCAGATTCATCTTTTAGAGATAACCCTGGAAGACAGCTCACATCCAGTCCGGATACTACCGGAAGTTCGGGCCTCAACCCCGAACACACATCGAGAGAGTAACTGCTCCAACCTCGAGATAACCCCGAGGCATGCAGTTCCAACATCGTAAATTCCACCGAGAAGACCGATTAATCTTGAGATAACCCCGAGGTATCCGGGCCTCGGCCCCAACACCGAATAACAGCTACCAACCTTGGAGATAACCCCAAGGAATGCAGTTCCGGTGATAACCCCGGAAATGCTTGTTTCAAGTGCATGCAATCAGCTTCAACCTCGACACTCACACCGAGGCACTCAAGACCAAGCACCTCTAGAGATAATCAACCGGAGGATGTGCACACCTCGTAGATGACATCGAGGACCTTCAACACATATATTTTGCATAAAATTAAGGAAAACCAATCTGCAGGTAAGAGATAACCCCGAGCAACATCTCGACTTTTACCTCTAATCCACAACTCAAACCGCGGCGATAACTCCAGTGAGGGGCAAAGTCATCATCTCGCCAACTCAAGGCCACATCACGCCTATCTCAACATCTCATACATACATTTCTACACAACAATGTCCCACAAGAATCAAGAAAACCAATCCCGAGTGACTATTAGGCAGGTAAATGGATAAGAATTTGAAGCTTCAAGACCGGAGGGCACCGGCCCCATCTTCATACGACTTTCAGACAACCTCTAATCCCATGCCATCAGAAGACCCCAACTTTTTATAAATGAAATTTAAATTTTTTCTATTTATTATTTTGAAATAGTAAGGGTTGAATTGATTAATGTGGTTAGTTATGGGTAAAATGCGCAAATATTTTAAAATATAAGGTGGTTATAAAATATTCATTGTTATCGGAGAATATTCGTTTGGTCGTGGAATATTCTCATTGTCTTGGGAATATTATTACGACTGCGCAAATTACTTTTTGTGGGCCCCATAACGGAAAGCGATGGATGAAGAAAACGACAAGTATAAGTTGTTTATAAATAATCTACAGAAGTTGTTATCAAGCTAATATCGTTGAATACCCGTGGTTAAAACACAAGAATACGCCGTTGTTGCAGACAAAGAAGACACCAGTATTGCACCAATTATTGATTCTTACGTAAGAAGGCACTACTCAATAATTGTTACAGTAATTATCGCTCTCAAAGATTTTATTTTATCGATTCAATAATTGTTGCATTGATATTTTATATTATCGTTGTTTCAATAATTATCACTACACATTATTTTCCATTATCGAAGAAATAATTCATATTATCCGGATAATATTATTAGATAACATTATTGGCAATGTCTAGAAAGTTCATTTCAAGGAGAGGTTTGGTCACCTAATTGCACGCCAAGAAAGAGAAATTCTTATTGAAAGCCCCTCTTTCCCGGGAACTACACCGTTGTCAAGATTGTGATTCTCAGTAATATTATTTGTGAATAATTAATTATTGATTTATATGATGAGGAAAATATTCATTTTATGTGGATATAGATGGAGAATTTTTTTTTAAAAGTGACAATTGTTGAAAATCGATATTTTATCTTTTCTCGATAAAATAATATTTTATTATATTATTATAATATAATAATGATGATATTTTTATAATGAATGTGGGATATATGAGTATATGAGGAGGAAGAGTATTTTTGTTGCAAAAGTTGTTTAAAACATGTTAAACATGTCTGTGGGCCCATTTTCGATCGAAATTTGATTATAATTGTAAAATCATCCGCTTATGGATTTTTGGCCAATTTCGCTTTGAATTTGAAAAACTTTTTTACAAAGTTGTAGAGAATTGAATTTCTATATAAAAGACATGCAAGATTCAAATTTTCCGATAAAAGGGCTATTTATTATGAATTATTGAAGTTTCAAAGTTCAAATAATTGATTTTTGAAGTTTTAATTATTTTAATTAAGAAAAACGTTTTTTTTGTTTTGAGTCATGTGGTATGTTTGATTTGAAATTCAGATTAAAATGAGAGGGAAAATTTATATATATATATTAATATTTTATTAAATTTTTCGCTTTGGTGTTCTAAGCATTTTCCTATAAATAGGTGCTTAGGTTAGAATTGAAAATCACACCGTAAACTAAAGATTTTCTCTTTCTCTCTATAATATCGAGTGTATTTTGTGAGTATTTTAGTACTTTGAGTATTGCTATACTTGCAAGTTCTTTCAAAGACTATATCCAATATTCCATCGTAAGTACTATCCTTTTCGAGGTAAGTGGATGTTATTTTTTCTTAAAATGATATTATTTCTTCAATATCATTATGCCAAATATTGGTGGAACTTTTTATCAAATTTAGAACTTTTTATCATGCTCTGGGTTACTATTCATGAGTTACTATTCACGTTAGTTACTATTCATGAGTTACTATTCACGAGTTACTATTCACGCAGTACTATTCACTTAAGCATTGATGATGATTTTTTTGTGAAATTTCTATCTTTTAGTTGTTGAGTTACTATTCACTATTCACTATTCACGATAATACACTATTCATTAATCATTACACTATTATTCACAAAAAAAATTAAATTTTTTTTTTTGTCCAAAATATCTATTATGGATACTAGATTTGATTGATCCATGTTTTGATCATTCATTGAATTTTACTCCACTATGATTATTTATGAGGTATTTTTGGACATGGAATATTTAAATACTTAATCCTTAATATTTATTCTTTTGTTTCATTCGGATTCGCTTTCTTTAAAATATTTTTCATCATCCTCATCCTAAATGATGATATAATGAATATCTTTGGCTCAGAGAGCAAAGATTAATGATTTTGATGAATATCTTCGCCAGTAGTGCAAAAAAGATGAACATGTGTTTAGATGAACATGATCAATCGATGAATATCTTCGGCTCGTAGTTCAAAAGATGAATATTTGATTCCGTATATATATCGATTGATGTTACAGGATAAAAGATAGACGATGAACTTTTAAATTCATATATATAAGAAGATAGTAGATTTCATTCTCTACTTAACTCTTCTAATGAATTATTATTTCATCATGTAATATTGATTTAAAACTTGTTGTCTATCAGTATTCTATTAGATTTTTCCCGTTGAAGACTAACGATAATTTGTTCTATATTATCTTAGTCATAATATTCTTTTATCGGGCTAGTTGAGCTCACCCTTTTCCTTTTTGTTCCATTTTTTTCTTCTCGTGGAGGCTAGAATGTAAATAGTACTAGCTCTGGGTATGGAATGAAGGTTTTAGAAAGTCGTTTTAGTAGTCCCTCACCATTTTTGTAAAATAATGTATCAATAATTGTAATGAGGACTTATTTGAGTGTGGATATTGTCTTCAGATGACAATATTTGTATTTAAACTCACAGCGTTTTATGTTGTATTAATAAAGTTGTAGTTGTTTTTATGTACCATGTATTTTGACGACTCGTAATGGGTGTCAGTATACCTATTTTGGGGGGGGTGTCACAATTGGTATCAAAGCTTAGGATATGGGTCTCCGCTTGAGATCGGGGAATAGTACTAGAGGGGAGAGACGAGTAATCCTTCGCTAAAGGTGTCATACCTAAGCTTATTTGTTGGTCATAAGTATATGGTTAATATGTGATATGTTAATTTGTTTAATTAACCCTTGTTTTATGGCAAGTAATTAAGAATGGCAAACCGAGAATATTAACTGTGGAGTTAATGAGACCGTGGAACACCTTTAATCACCACCAGGGGAACGCAACAGAAGGCAATATTCCTCCGTAAACAACACCACCGAAAGCGTCGATGAACGACGGATGTTTAGGAGCTTTTTGCAGATTCATGCAAAACCGCATTTAGGAGACTCGTGGTACGTAATATACGGTGGAAATGATAAGAACGCGCCATTTGTCATACCAAGGCTTCAAAGAGTTGGGACCACCGTAATTTAAGGGAAAGCCGGATCCGATCATGGCGAAAACGTGGGTCAAGCAAATTACCAAGATATTCGATGTCTTGGGATGCACGGAGGAATGTAAGGTTCCATTCGCCACCTTTATGTTCCGTATGAGGCAGACATCGGTGGAGAGTCGTGAAACGACTCCATTACCGCCAGACTCAAAGATGTCTTGGGAAACATTTCAAAACTTTTTCAACGAAAAAATACTTTCCCGAAAGTATTCGCTATATGAAGGAGGTAGAGTTTATTAGACTAGAACAAAACAACATGACGGTGTCCCAACACGAGGCGTAAGTTCGCAGAGTTATCCGTGTTTGCACCTCATTTTGGTAGAGAATGAGGAACGAATGACGAGGATGTTTCGAGAGGTTTAAAACCCGAGATTCGCAATATCTTATCTCTCATAAATTTTCTTTATATTCAGATGTTGTCAATGTGGCTCAATTATTAGAGCGAGATAATGAAAGTACGTTTCAACCAAGGGACCGCAACTGTGGTCATACCCGTGGCAAGAAGCCATCTGAGCAATGAAAACCAAATGGGGAGGAAAACATTCAGATTAAAAGCCAGAACCACTCTGGTGGTAATCGTGGCCAAAAAAATAGAAGAAGTGAGTCTGGGGAGATTTTAAAAGAGGAGATTCAACAATGACAATGTGAAGACGTCAAGACCAAAGAAGAATCGGTTCCAAGGGAGGAGAACGACCACCCGGTTATATGCTATAAGTGTGGAAAAGAAGGACATATCGCCCAAACCGCCCACAACAGCTTTAAGGTATGTTATAATGTGGAAAGGAAGGGCATATCGCCTTCGAGATGCAGACCAGAAGCGAAACCAAGTCCAACCGGGATGGTGACTCAAAAGGTCGTCCCTAAAAGTCAAAGTCAACTGCCTCGGAAGAGCATTTGTCGTGGATCGGGTCAATATGCGAGGAACCCAAACGAGGTGATCACGGTAAGCTAATCATAAATTCATGCGAAGTTTATACATTACTAGAGATACCGGTGCTACCCATTCATTTATCTCTCCCGCTTGTGCTCAACGCTTAAACTTGACTCGAGAGAAATTAGACTTGAACCTATCTCGTGGAAACTCCGTTAGAGAAACTTTCATCACATCCATCGCTTATAAATCTTGTTTGATCCAAGTTGGCACCATCACATTACCCGCTGATTTTATCTCTTTAAAGATACTTGCTTTTGACGTGATTTTAGGGATTGATTGGTTAACTACTCATCATGCCAAAATTGATTGTTTTCGTAAGGTTGTTAGTTTTCATATTCCTAACCAACCTGTTGTTGCGTAATTCAAGCAACTAAACCATTAAAATCAATCATCGTTATATCAAGTCATAAAGCTATTCGCTTATTAAAAAACGGATGTCAAGCTTTCTTAGCCCATGTTATGGATTTGAATAAAGACACGCCGATTTGAATAATATTCCCGTTGTTATCGACTTTCCCGACGATTTCAAGAACTTCCTGCCTACCCCGTAACGTGAAGTTGAATTTTTATCGATCTTGAACCCGTACAAAGCCCATTTCTAAAACCCCATATCGAATGGCTCCTATTGAACTTCAGAGTTAAAGGTCCAACTATGTGAGTTGTTGGACATCGGTTTCATTGGCCCTAGTACATCTCCTCGGGGTGCTCCTATTTTATTTGTAAAGAAGAAAGATGGGAGTATGCGATTTTGTATCGATTATCGGAATTAAACCATGTCACTATCAAGAATAGGTATCCGCTACCTCGCATTGATGACCCGTTTTGACCAGCCAGTAAGGAGCACAATTCTTTTCAAAAATCGATCTTCGCTCGATATCATCACCAAGGTTAAAACCGAGGATATTTCAAAAGACCGCTTCGTAACTCCCAGACGGGCATTATGAATTCTAGTCATGTCCTTTGATCGACTAATGCTCCCGCCGCTTTCATGGATATGATGAACCGAGTATTCAAGGAATATTTGGATCAGCTTCATTGTTGTCTTTTTATTGATGACATCCTCATCTATTCCAAAAGCCGTGAAGATCATGAGCACCATTTGAAGTCGGTATCGCAAAGGCTTCGTGATAACAAGCTATATGCCAAGTCAAGAAATGCGAAGTTCGCTTGAGGAAGTAGCATTCCTTGGGCACATGGTGTCAAAACATGGAGTGTCTCGCTGACCCGCCAAGATCAAGCAATACAAAGTTGGGAGCAACCAAAGACGATGATCGAAGTACGTAGCTTTTTGGGTTTAGTTGGTTATTATCAAAGATTTGTGGAAGGATTTTCTAGAATCGCTACCCCGTTAACTCAGCTGACTCGTAAAGATACAAAATTCGTATGGAGCGAGGAATACGAGAAGAGTTTCCAAGATCTCAAGAAGAGACTCATTTCGCACTGCTTTGACAATACCATCCGTTCGGATGGATTTGTTATCTACACAACGATGCTTCGTGCAAAGGGTTAGGATGTGTTCTCATGCAACGTGGGAAAGTCATAGCCTATGCCTCGCGACAACTTAAAGAATATGAGAGGAATTATCCTACTCATGATCTAGAGTCACAGCAAAGCAATTTTTCACGCTTAAAGATCCGGAGGCACTATCTATATGGGGAAAAAGTGGAGATATATTCGCACCATAAAAGCCTCAAATATTTCTTTCACCAAAAAGAACTCAACACGCTAAGAACGACGCTGGCTCGAGCTATTGAAAGATTACGACCATACCTATTCAATACCATCCCGAAAAGTTTAACGTGGTAGCGATTTATTAAGTAGTAAGATCATACGCGGAACAAATGCGATGTTGTTAAAACAAAGGCCCATTTTGTGTGATTTACAAAAGATGAAGATAGAATTCAAGACCGGGACCCATGCAATGATGTCAAGTATACGATAGAACCAACTTTAATCGAGAAAGTTAAAGTCGCTCAAGCCACGTAATCTTGAGTCGATGATTATGAAGAAGAAAGTACAAGAAGGTGCTATTCCGTAAGCAAGAATCGATGAAGAAGGAATACTTTGAGTCCACTCTGCACTTTTTGTGTTCCTAACGATTCGATTTGAAGTACAAGATCATGATGGAGGCACACAATACACCATTTGCAATCCATCTCGAAGTACCAAATGTATCGTGATCTTCACATACATTTTGGTGGAACAATATGAAGAGAGAGATTGCAAAGTTTATCTCGATGTGTTTAACTTGTCAACGTAAAGGCGAGCATCAAGTGCCAAAGGGTCCATTGCAACCACTTGAGATTCAAATGGAAGTGGGAACACATTACCATGGATTTCGTTATGGGTCTTCCCAAGGTTTCTCAAGGCATAAATGCTATTTGGGTTATTGTTGATAGATTAACCAAGTTCCGCCCATTTTCGCCGACACGGAGACTTATTCCTTGAACGCCTTGCTAGTAGTACGTACGTGAATGAGATTGTGAGGTTGTATGGCATGCCAAGATCCATAGTTTTGGATCGTGACCCAAGATTCACTTCAAGATTTTGGGTTAGCTTGCAAAAAGCTATGGGCACGGATTTATTGATTTAGTTTCGCATACCATCCTCAAACGGACGGACAATCGAGAGGACTATTCAAACTCTTTCAAGATCTATTAAGACTTTGTGTCCTCGATTTCAAAGGGAGTTGGGATAAGTATTTACCATGGTGGAATTTTCCTACAACAACAAGCTTATCGTGCAAGTATAGTGTGGCTCCATTCAAGCATTTTATGGACGAAAGTGTCGCTTCCAATATGTTGGGATGAGGTGGGTGAAGCAACATTGTTGGGACCCGAGTTGGTACGTACGATGACTACTTAAAAGATCCAAATGATTCGACAACGATAAACCGGCACAGATCGATAAAAGAGTTATGCGGATCTTCATCGAAAGGACGTGGAATTTAGTATCGGGGATCATGTATTGTCATGGTGTGGCTCCATGGAAGGGAGTTACAAGATTCGGGAAGAGAGGAAAGCTCAATCCACGATTTATGGTCCATTTTAGATTCTTGAACGAGTAGGAAATGTGGCCTATAGACTCAAGTTACTCTCCAAGCATGTCTCGTGTTCATAACGTTTTTTCACATATCCGTGCTTTCAAATATGTGAAGGACCCAACCACATTATCGAAGTTAGAACCGGACGAGATAGTCAAGATTTAACATACGAGGAGGTACTGCACAAGATCTTTGATAGAAAGAGCATGTCTTACGCACCAAGGTTATACCACAAGTTAAGGTTTTATGGAGAAACCATGCTATCAAGAAATGACCGGGAGTTAGAATCGTAAATGAAAAAGAGGTATCCTCACCTTTTCAAACACCTGTGTACATACGCCAATTTCGAGGATGAAATTTCATAAGAAGGAAGGTCAGAAGACCCCAACTTTTTATAAATGAAATTTAATTTTCTATTTATTATTTTGAAATAGTAAGGGTTGAATTGATTAATGTGGTTAGTTATGGGTAAAATGCGCAAATATTTTAAAATAAAGGTGGTTATAAAATATTCATCATTGTTTTCGGAGAATATTCGTTTGGTCGTGGAATATTCTTCATCGTTTGGGAATATTCGTACGACTACAAATTCTTTTTGTGGGCCCCATAACGAAAAGTGATTGGATGAAGAAAAACGACAAGTATAAGTTGTTTATAAAATAACTGCCAGAAGTTGTTACCAAGTAACATCGTTGGAATACCCTATGGTTAAAACACAAGAATACGCATTGTTGCACAAGAAAGATACCAGATTGCACCAATTATTGATTCTTACGTAAGAAGGCACTACTCAATAATTGTTACAGTAATTATCGCTCAAGATTTTATTTTATCGATTCAATAATTGTTGCATTGATATTTTATATTATCGTTGTTTCAATAATTATCACTACACAATATTTTCCATTATCAAAGCAATAATTCATATTATCCTAATAATATTATTAGAAAACATTATTGGCAATGTCTAGAAAGTTTCGCTCTAAGGAGAGGTTTGGTCACCTAATCGCTACCAAGAAGGAGAAATCCTTTTTCGAAAGCCCCCTCTTTCCCGGAACTACCGGTTGTCAAGATTGTGATTCTCGTAATATTATTTGTGAATAATTAATTATTGATTTATATGATGAGGAAAATATTCATTTTATGTGGATATAGATGGAGAAAATTTTTAAAGTGACAATTGTTGAAAATCGATATTTTATCTTTTTCTCGATAAAATAATATTTTATTATATTATTATAATATAATAATGATGATATTTTTACAATGAATGTGGGATATATGAGTATATGAGGAGGAAGAGTATTTTTTGTTGCAAAAGTTGTTTAAAACATGTTAAACATGTCTGTGGGCCCATTTTTTCGATCGAAATTTGATTATAATTGTAAAATCGCCTGCTTATGGATTTTTGGCCAATTTGCGTTTGGAATTTGAAAAACTTTCTTTCGCAAAGTTGTAGAGAATTGAATTTCCTATAAAAGGATGCAAGATTCTAATTTTTCGATAAAAGGGCTATTTATTATGAATTATTGAAGTTCAAGATCCAAGTTCAAATAATTGATTTTTGGAAGTTTTAATTATTTTAATTAAGAAAAACTTTTTTTTTTTTTTGTGAGTTGGTGGGTGATGATGTGAATGAAGATTCTGTAGAAAGTGTATGTAGGAAAATTTATATATATATATTAATATTTTATTAAATTTTCTCGCTTTTGGTGTTCTAAGCATTTTCCTATAAATAGGTGCTTAGGTTAGAATTGAAAATCACACCGTAAACTAAAGATTTTCTCTCTCTCTCTCTATAATATCGAGTTTATTTTTGTGAGTATTTTAGTACTTTGAGTATTATTGCTATACTATTGCAAGTTCTTTCAAAGACTATATTCAATATTCCAAATGTAAGTACTATCCTTTCGAGGTAAGGGATGTTATTTTTTTTTTAAAATGATATTATTTCTTCAATATCATTATGCCGAAATATTGGTTGGAAATTTTTATCAAATTTAGAACTTTTTCATGTTTGGGTTACTATTCATGAGTTACTATTCACGAAAGTTACTATTCACGAAAGTTACTATTCACGAAAGTTACTATTCATTAGTACTATTCACGAAGCATGATGATTTTTTTTGTGAAATTTCTATCTTTTAGTGTTAAAGTACTATTCACGATCACGTACTATTCACGATACTATTAGACTATTCACTTATCATTTACACTATTCACAAAAAATTAAATTTTTTTTTTTCGTCCAAAATATCTATTATGGATACTAGCTTTGATCAGATCCATGTTTTGATCATTCTTGAATTTTACTCCACTATGATTATTTATGAGGTATTTTTGGACATGGAATAATTTAAATACTTAATCCTTAATATTTATTCTTTTGTTTCATCGGATTCGCTTTTCTTTAAAATATTTTTCATCATCCTCCATCCTAAATGATGATATAATCGAATATCTTTTGGCCCAGTAAAGCAAAAGATTAATGATTTTCGATGAATATCTTTCGCCCCAGAAAGTGCAAAGATGAACAGTGTTTAGATGAATATAATTAATCGATGAATATCTTTCGCTCAGAGTGCAAAAGATGAATATTTGATTCTAGTATATATATTGATTGATGTTACAGGATAAAAGATAGACGATGAACTTTTAAATTCATATATAGTAAGATAGTAGATTTCATTCTCTACTTAACTCTTCTAATGAATTATTATTTTTTCGCCATAATATTGATTTAAAACTTGTTGTCTATTGTATTCTATTAGATTTTTCCCCGTTGAAGACTAACGATAATTTGTTCTATATTATCTTGGTCATAATATTCTTTATCGGGCTAGTTGAGCTCACCCTTTTCCTTTTTGTTCCATTTTTCTTCTCAGAGGCTAGAATGTGAAGGTTTTAGAAAGTACTAGTCCTCACCATTTGGGTAAAATAATGTATCAATAAATGAGGAGGTTTTAGTGTGTGGAAGTCTAGTTTTATTAGTATTCCTCACCATTTTTGTAAAATAATGTATCAATAATTGTAATGAGGACTTATTTGAATGTAATATCATTCTTCTACGCACCAAGATGACAATATTTGTATTTAAACTCACAATCATATAAATCAATAATTAATTATTCACAAATAATATTACGTAATCACAATAATGACAACCCAGCCGTTCCGGAGAAGGGGGCTTTCCGATAAGGATTTCTCCTTACTGGCACGCAATTAGGCGACCAAGCCTCTCCTTGACATAACTTTCTAGACATTGTCAATAATGCTATCTAATAATATTATTCAAATAATATGAATTATTAATCTAATAATGGGAAATACTATGCAGTGATAATTATTGAAACAACAATAATATAAAATATCAACGCATCAATTATTGAACCAATAAAATAAAATATTGAACAGTAATTATGGTAACAATTATTGAGTAGTGTCTTCTACGTAAGAATCAATAATTCAAAATATCTTGCAATATCGTGTGCTATCTTGGCAACAACGCCAGACATCGTATTTTAATCACCAGGTATTCCAACAGTGTTAACGGTAGCAACTATGCCGTTATTTATAAAACTCAAACTTGTTGTTTTCTCAATCCGACAATAATTATGTTGTGGGGTCCACCAATGATTGTGTCGTCGCATTTAATATTCTCTCGTTAAAGCGAATATTCCCCACCAATCGAATATAATATAACAACTTCATGATTTTGCAAAATTTATAAATATTGCCCACAACTATAACATTATATCAAATTCACTCCATAATATTCAAAAATGATATTTATAGAAAATTCATCTTTATTCATAAAAGTTGGGATTTTACAATCTCCCCTTCTTATAAAATTTCACCCTCGAAATTAGGGTACGTACCTGGTATGTCGAAGAGGTAAGGATACCTTAATTTCATTTTAGATTCTAACTCTTATGTCATTTCCTCAACATTGTGGTTTTTCCATAAAACTTTAACTTGAGGTATAACCTTGGAGTGT
The DNA here is from genome assembly GCA_020205615.1 of Panax quinquefolius. NCBI lineage: Eukaryota > Viridiplantae > Streptophyta > Magnoliopsida > Apiales > Araliaceae > Panax > Panax quinquefolius. The sequence goes on along the minus strand of CM035167.1, from coordinate 92,971,688 downwards.
AAAATATGTTCCTTCTTATCCAAGATTTTAACCGAAACCTCTTCATACGTTAAATCTTTCGCTATTTCGTTCGGTTCTAACTCAATAATGTGGTTCGGGTCTTTCACATATTTACGTAACATAGATATGTGAAAAACGTTATGAACATGAGACATACTTGGCGGTAAGGCGAGTCTATAGGCCTTATTTCCTACTCGTTCGAAGATTAAAAATGGGCCAATGAATCGAGGATTGAGCTTTCCTCTCTTTCTAAATCTTGTAACTCCTTTCCATGGAGCAACACGTAACAACACATGTTCTCTAATATTGAATTCCACGTCCGTTCGATGAAGATTATCATAACTCTTTTGTCGATCTTGTGAGGTTTTTATATGTTGTCGGATCATTTGAATCTTTTCCGTAGTCATACGTACCAACTCCGGTCCCAACAACGTTGCTTCACACACCTCATCCCAGCATACTGGAGAACGACACTTTCTTCCATACAACCCCTCGAATGGAGCCATGCCAATACTTGTTTGATAACTGTTATTGTAGGAAAACTCCACCAATGGTAAGAACTTATCCCAACTTCCCTTGAAGTTAAGGACACGGAGTCTTAATAGATCTTCAAGAGTTTGAATAGTCCTCTCCGACTGCCCGTCGGTCTGAGGATGATATGCCGAACTAAATCATAAATTCGTGCCCATAGCTTTCTGCAAACTAACCCAAAAGTGAATCTTGGGTCTCGATCAGAAACTATGGATACTGGCATACCATGCAATCTTACAATCTCGTTTATGTACATACGAGCAAGACGTTCAAGTGTATAAGTTTCTCGTATAGGTAAGAAATGAGCCGACTTGGTCAATCTATCAACAATGACCCAAATCGCATCTATGCCTTGAGAAACCTTGGGTAGACCGGTAACGAAATCCATGGTAATGTGCTCCCATTTCCATTCTGGAATTTCAAGTGGTTGCAATGGACTTTTTGGTACTTGATGTTCCGCCTTGACTCGTTGACAAGTTAGACACCTTGAGATAAACTCCGTGATCTCTTTCTTCATATTGCTCCACTAAAATGTATGTCGAAGATCATGATACATTTTGGTACTCCCAGGATGGATTACAAACGGTGTGTTGTGCGCCTCCGTCATGATTTTATACTTTAAATCAGGGTCGTTAGGAACACAAAGTCTGGAGTTGACTCGAAGTATTCTTCTTCATCGATTCTTGCTTTCGGCATAACACCTTCTTGCACTTTCTTCCTCATACGCATCAGCTCCAGGTCTGTAGCTTGAGCAGCTTTAACTTTATCGATTAAAGTCGGTTCTACTCATATATTCGCTATCTTCACCTGGGTCCCTAGAGTCTTTAACTCTATCTCCATCCTTTGCAAGTCATATAAAATGGGCTTTTGCGTTGATGATATCAAGACTCGTGCATTCGCGTATATGATCTTCTACTCAACGCGTCCACCACTACGTTCGCTTTACCAGGATGGTATTGAATGGTATGATCATAATCTTTTAATAGTTCAAGCCAACGTCGTTGCCGCATGTTGAGTTCCTTTTGGGTGAAGAAATATTTGAGGCTTTTATGATCCGTAAAGATCTCCAATTTCTCCCCATACAAGTAATGCCTCCAAATTTTAAGTGCGAATATAATAATTTGCTAACTCTAGATCATGAGTAGGATAATTCCTCTCATATTCTTTGAGTTGCCGAGAGGCATAGGCTATGACTTTCCCATGTTGCATGAGAACACATCTTAACCCTTTGCCCGAAGCATCACTGTAGATGACAAATGTGACGCCCCCAAAATAGGTATACATCACCCATTACGAGTTGTCAATATATGGTATGTAAACAACTACAACTTTATTATTACAACAAGAAAGCTGTGAGTTTAAATACAAATATTATCTTCTAGACAATATTTATACTCAAATAAATCCTCATCACATTTATTGATACATTATTTTACAAAATGGTGAGGACTACTAAACAATCCTTTCTAAAACCTTCATTCCATACCAGACTCGTACTCGCTTATATTCTCGCCTCCACGAGAAGAATGGAACAAAAGGAAAAGGGTGAGCTCAACTAGCTCTCGGTAAAGAATATTATGACTAAGATAATATACAACAAATTATCGTTAGTCTTCAACAGGAAAAATTTAATAGAATACAATAGACAACAAATTTTAAATCAATATTCGCAATGAAATAATAATTCATTAGAAGAGTTAAGTAGAGAATGCAAACTACTATCTTCTATGTATGAATTTAAAAGTTCATCGCTCATCTTTTATCCCCGTAACAACAATCAATATACATACGGAATCAAATATTCATCTTTGCACTACAAAGCCAAAGATATTCATCGATTGGTCATGTTCATTTAAACACTGCTCATCTTTGCACTACAGGTGCCAAAGATATTAATCGATCAATCATGTTCATCTCAACACTGCTCATCTTTGCACCACAGCCAAAGATATTCTTGAAATCATTCATCTTTACCACTCTGAGCCAAAGATATTCAATAATATCATCATTTAAGACCGAGGATGATGAAAAATATTTTTAAAGAACGAATCCGGTGAAACAAAATGACAAGGATTAAGGATTAAGGATTAGTACATTTTGTTTTATCCATGTTCAACAATACCCCAAAAATAATCACAGTGGTGTAAAATTCAAGAATGATCAAAACATGGATACAATCAAAGCTAGTATCCAAAATAGATGTTTTGGACAAAAGAAGAAATTTTATTTTTTGGTGAATAGTTCCAGATACGTGAATAGTGTCTTGATATCGTGAATAGTGTCAGATATCGTGAATAAGTCTTAGTATCATGAATAGTAAATCCGACACCAAAAGATAGAAATTCCACAAAAACATCTTCACGCTTCATGAATAGTACTCGTGAATAGTAACTCGTGAATAGTAACTCATGAATAGTAACTCGTGAATAGTAACTCATGAATAGTAACCCCGACATGAAAAAAAATTCCAAATTTGATAAAAACTTCAGATCAACATTTCAGCATAATGATATTGAAGAAATAATATCATTACGAAAAAAATAATATCCCTTACCTCAAAGAATCGATTTCCGGAAGGAAAGGTCGGAAGTGATCTTTGAATGAAACTTGTCTTTAACAAAGAACTCTCAAAGTATCTAAATACTCACAAAATACGCTCAATAATATAGAGAGAGAGAGAGAAAACTTTGTTTACGGTGTGATTTTCAATTCTAACTTAGCCCTCTATTTATAGGAAAATGTTAGCCCTACCAAGCAGACTTGACACACTACCGATGGCTTTACTCGCTACTATTGCCACCTACCACATTTGAAATAAAATTCAGCACATTTCTTCACCAACCACAAGTGGGGCCCACTCAATTCTAGAATTTTCCACCAAAATCAATTATAACCCTAATTTCCGAATCGGACACCTCTTAAAATTCATAACAAATCATTCGTGCATTTTTAACGGTTCAAAATTTGTGGACATATACTCAACTTATGTATGTATAACATACCCAAAAATTACCACAATCCAACTATTTCGGATTAAAAATTATAACCCCATGCAATATATCTCAAAACCCCGATTTAATTTTTAATACCTCGAACGATAAAAATACCGATAAAACACCTCAACAATAATTTTTCATTTATAACCACATAAATAAATCCATCATTTATATCCACATAAAATAAATATTTCTTTATCATATGAATCAATAATTAATTATTCACAAATAATATTCTGTAATCACAATTATGACAACCGGTAGTTCCTCGGAAAAGGGGCTTTCCGATAAGAATTTCTCCTTCTTGGCGCGCAATTAGGTGACCAAACCTCTCCTCGAGCAGAACTTTCTAGACATTGCCAATAATGCTATCTAATAATATTATTCAAATAATATGAATTATTGATCCGATAATGGAGATAATGTGCAAGTAATTATTGAACAACAATAATATAAAATATCAACGCAACAATTATTGAATCAATAAAATAAAATATTGAGCGAAGACTCATCTTGTGAAAATTATTGAGTAGTAGTGCTTCTTACGTAAGGATCAATAATTCAACAATCATGTAATACCGCGCCATATCTCTTGTGCAACCACGCGTAGACATCGTATTTTAACCACCGGGTATTCCAACGATCTTAATTCGGTAGAATAACTACGCCGTTATTTTTAACCAACTTATATTTGTCGTTTTCTTCATCCAATCGCTTTCGTTATGGGGCCCACAAATGGTCTTGGCTGAGTCGTCGCATTTAATATTCCCACAACGATTTGAATATTCCACGACCAAACGAATATTCCAAACAAAATGAATATTTTATAACTACTTGCTTATTTTGAAATATTTGCGTATTTAACCCTTAACTATCCACATTAATCAAATCAACCCTTACTATTTCAAAATAATAAATAAAGGAAATTCCTTTTTATTTAAAAAATTTCGGGTCTTACAACCTCCCTCCTTATGAAATTTCGTCCTCGAAATTGACGTGACGCATACACAGTGTTTGAAAAGGTGAGGATACCTCGCTTTCATTTCCGCTTCCAATTCCCGTGTCATTTCCTCTATAGCATGATTCCTCCACAAAACATTAACTTGTGGTATGACCTTTCTTGGCGTAGGGACATGCTCCTTCCTATCCAAGATCTTGATAGGTACCTCCTCACACGTTAAGTCTTGGCTATCTCGTGGGGTTCTAACTCAATAACGTGGTTGGGTCTTTCACATATTTACAAAGTACGGATATGTGAAACACATTATGAACACGAGACATACTCGGAGGTAACGCAAGTCTATAGGCTACATTTCTACTACTCGGTCAAGAATTTGAAATGGACCAATAAATCGTGGATTGAGCTTTCCTCTCTTCCCAAATCTTGTAACTCCCTTCCATGGAGCAACTCGCAACAATACATGATCCCCTACATTAAATTCCACGTCCTTTCGATGAAGATCCGCATAACTCTTTTGTCGATCTTGAGCCGTTTGTATACGTTGTCGAATTATTTGGATCTTTTCGGTGAGTCATCATACGTATTTAACTCGGGTCCCAACAATGTTGCTTCACCCACCTCATCCCAACATATTGGAGAACGACATTTTCGTCCATATAATGCTTGAATGGAGCCACACCTATACTTGCACGATAAGCTTGTTGTTGTAGGAGAATTCCACCAATGGTAAATACTTATCCCAACCGCCCTTGAAGTTCAGGACACGAGTCTTAATAAATCTTCAAGAGTTTGAATAGTCCTCTCTCGATTATCGTCTGGTTTGGGGATGGTATGTCGAACTAAATCGCAAATCCGTGCCCATAGCTTTTGCAAGCTAACCCAAAATCTTGAAGTGAATCTTGGGTCACGATCCGAAACTATGGATACTGGCATGCCATGCAACCTCACAATCTCATTCACGCGTATATACTAGCAAGACGTTCAAGTGAATAAGTCTCCGATGTCGGCAAGAAATGAGCGGACTTGGTTAATCTATCAACAATAACCCAAATAGCATTGATGCCTTGAGAAACCGTAGGAAGACCCGTAATGTAAATCCATGGTAATGTGTTCCCACTTCCATTCCGGAATCTCAAGTGGTGGCAACGGACCCTTAGGTACTAGATGCTCCGCCTTTACACGTTAGCAAGTTAAACACATCGAGATAAACTTTGCAATCTCTCTCTTCATATTATTCCACCAAAATGTATGTCGAAGATCACGATACATTTTAGTACTTCCGGATGGATTGCAAATGGTGTATTGTGTGCCTCCATCATAATCTTGTACTTCAAATCGAGTCGTTAGGAACACAAAGTCTAGAGTGGACTCAAGTATTCCTTCTTCATCAATTCTCGCTTAGGAATAGCTCCTTCTTGTACTTTCTTTCTTCATACGCATCGGCCCGGATTCGGTGGCTTGAGCAACCTTAACTTTTCTATTAAAGTTGGCTCTATCGTATACTTGACATCATCGCACTTTTCGTTCCGCATATGATCTTCTACTCAATGCGTCGGCTACCACGTTAAACTTTACCGGGATGGTATTGAATAGTTTGGTCGTAGTCTTTCAATAGCTCGAGCCAACGTCAGCTGCCGCATGTTGATTTCTTTTTGAGTGAAGAAATATTTAAGGCTTTTATGGTCTGATTATATCTCCACTTTCTCCCCATATAGATAGTGCCTCCATATCTTTTAGCGCTGAACAGATCACGCTAACTCTAGATCATGAGTAGGATAATTCCTCTCATACTCTTTAAGTTGTCGCGAGGCATAGGCTATGACTTTCCCACGTTGCATGAGAACACATCCTAACCCTTTGCCCTCAAGCATCGTTTGTAGATAACAAATCCATCCGAACCGGATGGTATTGTTAGAACAGTCTTAGAAATAAGTCTCCTCTTAAGCTCTTGGAAACTCTTCTCGCATTCTTCATTCCAAAGCGAATTTTGTATCATTCCGAGTTATTTGAGTTAATGGAGTAGCGATTCGAGAAAACCCTTCCACGAATCTCCGATAATAACAAATTTAAGCCCAAAAAAGCTATGTACTTGATCACCGACTTTGGTTGCTCCCAACTTTGTATTGCTTCAATCTTCACGGATCAACAGATACTCCATGTTTTGACACCACATGCCCAAGAAAGGCTACTTCCTCAAGCCGTAACTCGCATTTCTTCAATTTGGCATATAGTTGGTTTTCACGAAGCCTTTGGAGTACCGACTTCAAATGGTGCTCATGATCTTCACGACTTTTGGAATATATAAGGATGTCATCAATAAAGACAACAAAGAACCTGATCCAAATATTCCTTGAATACTCGGTTCATCATATCCATGAAAGCCGCAGGAGCATTAGTTAGTCGAAAGACATGACTAAGAATTCATAATGCCCATACCGGAGTTACGAAGGCGGTCTTTGGAATATCCTCGATTCTAATCTTGGTGATGATATCCGTAAGCGAAGATCGATTTTGAAAAGAATTGTGCCCCTTAGAATCTGGTCAAACAAGTCATCAATACGAGGTAGAGGATACCTATTCTTGATGGTGACATGGTTCAATTCCGATAGTCAATACAAAGTCACATACTCCCGTCTTTCTTCTTTACAAATAAAACAGAGCACCCCAAGGAGATGTACTTAGGACGAATGAAACCAATGTCCAACAATTCTGTAGTTGGACCTTTAACTCTGAAGTTCAATAGGAGCCATTCGATATGGGGTTTTAGAAATGGGCTTTGTGCGGGTTCAAGATCAATAAAGAATTCAACTTCACGTTCGGGGTAGGCCAAGGAAGTTCTTGAAAATCGTCGGGAAAGTCAATAACAACAGAATATTATTCAAATTTGACGTGTCTTTATTCAAATCCATAACATGGGCTAAGAAAGCTTGACATCCGTTTTTCAATAAGCGAATAGCTTTATGATTAGATATGATAGTGATTGATTTTAATGGTTTAGTTGCTTGAATTGCGACACAACGGGTTGGTTAGGAATATGAAAACTAACAACCTTACGAAAACAATCAATTTTGGCATGATGAGTAGTTAACCAATCAATCCCTAAAATCACATCAAAAGCAAGTATCTTTAAAGAGATAAGGTCAACGAGGTAAGGTGATGGTGCCAACTTGAATCAAACAAGATTTATAAGCGAGTGGATGTGATGAAAGTTTCTCTAACGGAGTTTCCACAGATAGGTCAAAGTCTAATTTCTCCCGAGTCAAGTTTAAGCGTTGAGCACATGCGGGAGAGATAAATGAATGGGTAGCACCATTATCAAGTAAGGTATAAACTTCGCAAGAATTTATAAATAGCTTACCTGTGATCACCTCGTTTGGGTTCCTCGCATTATGACCGATCACAACAAACGCCTTCAGGAATCATTGACTTTGACTTTTTTCGGGACGATCTTTTGAGTCACAATCCCTCATTGAACTAGGTTTATTCTATCGCATAATCTCGAAGCGATATGTCCTTCCTTTCCACAACTATAGCATACCTGCTGTTGTGGGCGGTTTGGACCGATATGTCCCTCTTTTTCGCATTTGTAGCATATGAATGGGTGGTCGTTCTCCTCCCTTAGAACCGATTCTTCGCCGCACTGCTGTCGTCTTCACATAGTCGTTATTAAATCTCCTCTTTTAAAATCTCCTCCGACTCGCTTCTTCGTTTTCATGACCATGATTACCACCGTGGTGGTTACCATTTCGTCCGTCTGTTTCTTTCTCATGAGTTATCATTATTACATTGATCGCTATCTCAGTACGATCACGGTTATGGTCCTCGGTTGACCGTATACTCGTTATCTCGCTCTAATAATTGAGCCCATTTTATAACATCTCGAATAAAGAGAAAGTTTATGAGAAATGAGATCCGACGCGTATCTGGGGTTTCAAACCTCTAAGAAACATCCGCGTCATACGTTCCTCATTCTCCACCAAATGAGGTGCAAACTGGATAACTCGCAAACTTTGCCTCGTCATTGAGACACCGTCATGTTGTTTTGCTCTAATCGATGAACTCCACTTCCTTCATATGACGAACACTTTCGGGAAAGTATTTGTCATTAAATAGTCTCTCAAACGTCTCCCCAAGACATCTTTGCCGAAGTTTGGATGGGTACGCTTCACTGAGACTCCCACCGAGAGTCTGCCTCGCCACGGAACATAAAGGTGGCGAATGGAACCTTCTGTTCCTCCGTGCATCCCAAGACATCGAATATCTTGGTAATTTGTTTGACCCATGTTTCCGCCATGATCGGATCGCTTTCCCTTAAATTTCGTGGTCCCAACTCTTTGAAGCTGTTTTTGTTTGTGACAACCCGTGAATTGCTATCATTTCCTCCTGTATTTTGAACACGAGTCTCCCTCGTTTGATTTTGCATGAACCGCAAAAAGCTTCTAAACATCCCTCGTTCATCATCTCGCTTTCGGTGGTGTTGTTCATGGGAGGAACATTGCGGACTGTTGCACGTTCTCCTCGTTGGTAAAGCATGAGCATCTCCACGGTCTCATTTACTCACTTCATTAATATTCTCGATCGACATTCTCAAATCTTGTCATAAAACAAGGGTTAATTAAGGAAATCAATATATCACATAATATCCCTATATACTTACCAACTAACAAATAAGCTTAGGTAGGACACACTAAAGAAGGATTTACTCGTCTCTCTCCTCCTAGTTCTATTTCCCGATCTCCGCCAGGAGATCATATCCTAAGCTCGATACCAACCGTGGCGCCCCAAAATAGGTATACATCACCCATTACGAGTTGTCAATACATGAGTGCGAAACAACTACAACTTTATTATTACAACAAGATAAAAGCGTGAGTTTAAATACAAATATTATCTCTAGACAATATTTATACTCAAATAAATCCTCATCACATTTATTGATACATTATTTTACAAAATGGTGAGGACTACTAAACAATCCTTTCTAAAACCTTCATTCCATACCCAGGCTTCGTACTCGCTCGCTATATTCTCGCCTCACGAGAAGAATGGAACAAAAAGAAAAGGGTGAGCTCAACTAGCTCAGTAAAGAATATTATGACTAAGATAATATACAACAAATTATCGTTAGTCTTCAACAGGGAAAAATTTAATAGAATACAATAGACAACAAATTTTAAATCAATATTCGCAGGTGAAATAATAATTCATTAGAAGAGTTAAGTAGAGAATGCAAACTACTATCTTCTTTGTATGAATTTAAAAGTTCATCGTCTATCTTTTATCCCCGTAACAACAATCAATATACATCCGAAATCAAATATTCATCTTTGCACTCTGAGGCCAAAGATATTCATCGATTAGTCATGTTCATTTAAACACTGTTCATCTTTGCACTCTGGGCCAAAGATATTAATCATCGGTCGTATTCATCTCAACACTGTTCATCTTTGCACTACTGGGCCAAAGATATTCTTCAGAAATCATTCATTTTGCTTCTACAGCCAAAGATATTCAATAATATCATCATTTAAGGCGAGGATGATGAAAAATATTTTTAAAGAACGAATCCAAAGTGAAACAAAATGACAAGGATTAAGGATTAAGGATTAGTACTTTGTTTTATCCATGTTCAACAATACCCCAAAAATAATCACAGTGGTGTAAAATTCAAGAATGATCAAAACATGGATACAATCAAAGCTAGTATCCAAAATAGATGTTTTGGACAAAAAGAAGAAATTTTATTTTTTGGTGAATAGTGCCGTATACGTGAATAGTGCCGTATACGTGAATAGTACCGTATACATAAATAGTAAATCCGACACCAAAAGATAGAAATTCCACAAAAACATCTTCACGCTTCATGAATAGTACTCGTGAATAGTAACTCGTGAATAGTAACTCATGAATAGTAACTCGTGAATAGTAACTCATGAATAGTAACCCAGACATGAAAAAAATTCCAAATTTGATAAAACTTCGGATCAACATTTCAACATAATGATATTGAAGAAATAATATCATTACGAAAAAAAATAATATCCCTTACCTCAAAGAATCGATTGCCGGAAGGAAAGGCGGAAGTGATCTTTGAATGAAACTTGTCTTAACAAACAACTCTCAAAGTATCTAAATACTCACAAAATACGCTCAATAATATAGAGAGAGAAAGAGAAAACTTTGTTTACGGTGTGATTTTCAATTCTAACTTAGCCCTCTATTTATAGGAAAATGTTAGCTACCAAAGCGGACTTGACTTCTTCTTGCACCGATGGCTTTTTACCTCGCTACTATTGCCACCTACCACATTTGAAATAAAATTCAGCACATTTCTTCACCAACCACAAGTGGGGCCCACTCAATTCTAGAATTTTCCACCAAAATCAATTATAACCCTAATTTAGAATCGAGACACCTCTTAAAATTCATAACAAATCATTCGTGCATTTTAACGGTTCAAAATTTGTGGACATATACTCAACTTATGTATGTATAACATACCCAAAATTACCACAATCCAGCGGTCGGATTAAAAATTATAACCCCCATAATATATCTCAAAACCCCGATTTAATTTTTAATACCTCGAACGATAAAATCTTGATAAAACACCTCAACAATAATTTTTTCATTTATAACCACATAAATAAATCCATCATTTATATCCACATAAAATAAATATTTCTTTATCATATGAATCAATAATTAATTATTCACAAATAATATTACGAATCACATGATTATAATGACCAGTAGTTCCTGGGAAAGAGGGGCTTTCAGATAAGGATTTCTCCTTCATTGGCGCCGCAATTAGGTGACCAAACCTCTCCTTGATGTAACTTTCTAGACATTGCCAATAATGCTATCTAATAATATTATTCAAATAATATGAATTATTGATCCGATAATGGAGATAATATGCGATAATTATTGAACAACAATAATATAAAATATCAACGCAGCAATTATTGAATCAATAAAATAAAATATTGAGCAAGTAACTACCGTGTGAAAATTATTGAGTAGTGCCTTCTTACGTAAGGATCAATAATTCAACAATCTTTGTAATACTGTCTGGTATCTTCTTTATGCAACCACGCGTACATCGTATTTTAACCACCGGGTATTCCAACGGTCTTAACGGTAGAATAACTACGCCGTTATTTTTAACCAACTTATATTTGTCATTTTCTTCATCCAATCGCTTTACGTTATGGGCCCACACATGGTTGCTTGCGTTGTCTGAATATTCACGAGAAAGATTTGAATATTCCACGACCAAACGAATATTCCCGACAAAATGAATATTTTATAACCACTTGCTTATTTTGAAATATTTGCGTATTTAACCCTTAACTATCCACATTAATCAAATCAACCCTTACTATTTCAAAATAATAAATAAAGGAAATTCCTTTTTATTTAAAAAAATTTCGGGGTCTTACAACAAATCCCTCTGAGCCAGATGGTATTGTCAGAACAGGTGCTGAAATGAGTCTCCTCTTGAGTTCTTGAAAACTCTTCTCACATTCCACGCTCCAACAAAATTTTGTATCTTTCTGAGTCAACTGAGTTAATGGAGTAGCGATTCGAGAAAACCCTTCTACGAATCTTCGATAATTACCAGCTAAGCCGAGAAAGCTACGTACTTCGGTCACTGATTTAGGTTGCTCCCAGCTTTGAATAGCTTCAATCTTTGCCGGGTCAATAGATATTCCATGACTTGATACTACGTGCCCAAGGAATGTTACTTCCTCAAGCCAGAACACACATTTCTTCAACTTGGCATAAAGCTTGTTTTCACGAAGCTTTTAGAGTATCAGCCTCAAGTGTTGCTCATGATCTTCACGACTTTTGGAATATATGAGGATGTCATCAATAAAGACGACCACAAAGTGATCCAAATATTCCTTGAATACTCGATTCATCATATCCATGAAGGCAGGAGGAGCATTAGTCAATCCAAAAGACATGACTAGAAATTCATAATGCCCGTACCGAGTTCTGAAAGTCGTCTTTGGAATGTCATCGGTTCTAATCTTTAACTGATGATATCCGGAATAAAGATCGATCTATGAAAAGAATTTGGTACCTTGCAACTGGTCAAACAGGTCATCAATACGTGGTAATGGGTACCTATTCTTGATGGTGACATGGTTCAACTCCCGATAATCAATACAAAGTCGCATATTCCCATCTTTCTTCTTCACTAATAGAATAAGAACACCCCAAGGAGACGTACTAGGACGAATGAAACCGATGTCTAACAACTCCTGCAGTTGGGTCTTTAACTCCTGAAGTTCAATAAGAACCATTCGATATGGGGCTTTGGAAATGGGTTTTGTACCGGGTTCAAGATCGATAAAAAATTCAATTTCACGCTCTGGGGGTAGGCCAGGAAGTTCTTCAGGGAATACGTCAGGAAATTTATTAATAATAGAAATATCATTCAAAACTGACGTATTTTTGTTTAAATCCGTGACATGAGCTAAGAAAGCTTGACATCCATTTTTTTCAATAAACGAATAGCTTTATGGCTTGAGATGACAATGATTGATTTTAATGGTTTGGTTGCTTGAATTCGCATAATAGGTTGGTTAGGAATATGAAAGCTAACAACCTTACGAAAATAATCAATTTTTGCATGATGAGTAGTTAACCAATCAATCCCTAGAATCACGTCAAATGCAAGTATTTTCAATGAAATAAGATCGACAGGTAATGTGAGGGTACCGATTTGAACCAAACAAGACTTATAAACAGTGGATGTAATAAAGGTTTCCCCCAACGGAGTTTCCACAGATAAGTCAAAGTCTAATTTCTCCGGAGTCAATTTAAACATTGAGCACAAGTAGGATAAATAAAAGAATGGGCAGAATCAGTATCAAATAAGGTATAAACTTTGCTAGAGTTTATGATAAGCTTACTCGTGATGACTTTGTTCGGGTTCCTTGCTTTTTGGGAGGTCACAACAAACGCTTTCCCTTGAACTACTGGTTTTGACTTTTTAGGGGATGACCTTTGGTGCCTCCATCCCAATTTGGACTTGCCTTCCCTGAATGACAAAATCGAGCTAGGTGACCTTCTGTTCCACAATTATAACACATTTTGGACTGCTGCGCACAATTTGGACTGATATGTCCCTCCCCTCCGTATTTGAAGCATATGATAGGTGGTCGTTCTCCTTCCTTAACAACAGGTACTGATGCTGACGTATTTCTATCATTGTTGAATCTCCTCTTCTTGAAATGTCCATTCTTATTGTCTTGGCCATGATTACCACCGAAGTGGTTACCATTTCTAGCATATTGATTCCCTCCACATTTGTTGTCACCACTTCGATGACTGCTACCACTGGTAATATCATTTTGTCAGCTGCTTTCTCTTGGTTGAGTTGACTCGTTATCACGCTCCAATAATTAAGCCCTATTTACAACATCTGAATACAAACACAATTTATGAGAAATTAGATATTGACGTATCTCAGGTTTCAAACCTCTTAGAAACATCCGCGTCATTCTCTCCTCATTATCAACCAAGTGAGACGCAAACCGGGATAACTCGGCAAACTTAGCTTCGTACTGCGACATGGTCATATTGTTCTGTTCCAACTTGATGAACTCTACCTCTTTCATATGATAAATACTTTCGGCAAAGTACTTGTTGTTGAATAGTTCTTGGAACTTCTCCCAAGACATCTTCAGTGCGGCAGGTTGAGTACGCTTTACCGATTCCCACCAGTAATTTGCCTCTCCTCGCAACATAAAGGTGGCAAATGGAACCTTTTGCTCCTCGGAGCATCCTAAGACATCAAATATCTTGGTGATCTGCTTTATCCACGCTTTCGCCTTAAGTGGTTTCGGCACTCTAATAAACTCTAGTGGTCCCAGCTCCTTGAACTATTTAACGGTGGACCGGTCAAGAGAGTTTCGGTGTTTCCACCTACATTTTGGACGGAGCCGCTCTACTTTAATATTGCATGAATTGCATAAAGCCTCTGAACATTCCATCGTTCATCATTTGATCAGTGTTGTTGTTTGCATGAGGATTGTCGCCTTCCTGATGCACATTATCCTGATTGTTGATCTGTGGAGACTCAACGATCTCCTGTGCTCCATTGATATTCTCAACGATCTCCTGTGCCACAAAACAAGGGTTAATTGACATGCAACATATTATCCCTATACTCTGACCGGCCAATTAAATATCAAATAAAATTAGGTAGGTCTTACTAGCGAAGGAATTCCCCGTCTCTCCCCTCCTAGTTCTAGTCTCATATCTCAGCCAGGGATCATATCCTTAAGCTTTGATACCAACTGTGACGCCCCCAAAATAGGTATACATCACCCATCTTGAGTCGCCAAATACATAGTACAAAATTCAAATACAACTTAATAATACAACTGTCGTGTGACATACGACAAAACATAAACTGAGATTTTTAATACGAATATTATCTTCTACACAGTATTCAACTCAAATGAAGTCCTCAATACATTTATTATCACACTATTTCATAGAATAGTGAGGACTACTAATGCTATCATCTGGACCGTCACTCCGTTCCCCGACTAGTCCCGGCTACGTTCTCATATCCTGAAGAGGACAATGAAAGCAAAAGGGTGAGCTCAACTAGCCCAGTAAAAAATATTATGACTAAGATAATGCAGAATAATTTATCATTAGCCTTCAATAGTGTTAAACTGATAAAATATAACAAACATCAAGTTTAATTGCAGCGGAACAAGCAATCCATTAGAAGAGTCAAGTAGAGCATAAAATCTACTATCTTCTATAATTTAAAAGGTTTTTCATCACTTTTATCGCTGAGACTCGGCTTAATAAATAATCCACATCCCTGCACTACGGCCAAGGATATTCCTTAGTATCACGACCACAAATTATCCATGCACTACGTGCCAAGGATATTCATGTATTCATCAATGGTCATGATCATGCCAACAACTGTCCATCAATGCACTACGAGCCAATGAGGACTTTTACCACAACATTTGTAACATTACGGTCATGATTATACCGAATAATCCCTGGTCATAATCATACCAAGTTCATCTATGCACTACAGGCCATAGATGACTTTCAACAGAATATAAACATAAGGATGATGACAATGATATAAGAATTCAATAAAACAAGTTCAAGGATAAATTTTTAAAGATTTATAATTTAATTTATCCAGAAATCAATAACGTCCAAATTGTCAACATGATACTACTTTGTGGAGTAAAATTCAAGAATAATATTGTAACAAAAATAATTTGGACCGAAAATGAATCAATTTTTATCATGAATAGTACCCCGGGTGAATAGTACTCGAGTGAATAGTACCCCATGAATAGTACTTCAGGAATAGTAACCCCGTGAATAGTACTCCAACATGAAAAAGTTAAAATTTATCAAGAATGCTCAGAATAATATTTCCATGAAAAGATACTGGATGAAGCGCAAACATCAAGGATATTCTACTAATTTTATGGAGTATAGAAGCCAAAATTTTAACAAACGAGTATAGAATTTGAAATCTGAAACGAAATAATATTACTTACATACTACAAAGTATGAAAGTAAATATTATTTCAAGCGAATATTGAACAAAAATAACATCCCTTACCTTGAAAAGAAGAGTATTCCAACTGGTATAGCGGAGATATTCTTGAAGAAAACTTTCACTATTTTCTACGCTCAAAGCTTTTCTAAAACTCGAAAGAAATATGCTCAAGATTATAGAAGAAGAATTAATTGATTCTGGTGTGATTTTCAATTCTAACTTAAGCGCCTATTTATAGGAAAATGCTAGAACGTCATAGGAGAATAAATTAATAAAATATAATATTTCCTTATCATATAAATCAATAATTAATTATTCACAAATAATATTACAGAATCACAATAATGACAACCGGGCCATTTCCAGGAAAGAGGGGGCTTTCTGATAAGGATTTCTCCTTACTGGCGCGCAATTAGGTGACCAAACATCTCCTTACAGAACTTTCTAGACATTGCCAATAATGCTATCTAATAATATTATTCAAATAATATGAATTATTTATATGATAATGGAAAATACCGTGCAGTGATAATTATTGAAACAACAATAATATAAAATATCAACGCAATAATTATTGAACCAATAAAATAAAATATTGAACAGTAATTACTGTAACATTTATTGAGTAGTGCCTTCTTACATAAGAATCAATAATTGAAAAATACTGTGTAATACCGTGTGCTACTGTGCAACAACGCGTATTATTGTATTTTAACCACCAGGTATTCCAAAAGTGTTAACGGTAACAACTACGCTGTTATTTATAAAACTCAAACTTGTCATTTTCTCAATCCGACAATAATTATGTTGTGGGGTCCACCAATGATTGTGTCGTCGTACGAATATTCTCTGTTAAAACGAATATTCCCTGACCAGTCGAATATAATATAACAACTTGCGTACTTTGCAAAATTTATAAATATTACCCACAACTATAATATTATATCAAATTCACTCCATAATATTCAAAAATGATATTTATAGAAAATTCATCTTTCTTCATAAAAGTTGGGGTCTTACACATATACCTCAGTCGGATGCCCGGATTGCAATTCTTAAAGTTCGAGCGGACATTGTAGTGCTTATATGCACGTACTGCGAGACGACACGACCCGAGAAACCCGGGGCAACCCGGGCAGCCTCAGGTACACCTGCGGCTCCCCCCTCTATAAATAGAGGGCTTGGGGTGGCCATTTTAAGAAAAAGAAAAGGCGAGGAAGCCTTGTCAAATTTGCTCCGTACTTACAATATACTAAGTGCTTTCTTATTTTATACATTTGTGAGCTCACATATAGCTACTCTTGTACTGGCGGGAGCCGAGTTTCATCCACTCTAAAGATATAAAAGTCTTATTTGGCAGTCCACTGTAAGCCTTCTTACACACTTTAAAGCCCTTCTCTTCATCTTTGCACACACCCTTCTTCACGTTGAGAGGCGTGTAGCGTGTGTTTGCCTAGACTTCGGTCCGTGGTTTTATTTTTAGTTTGTATATACATATATATTTATATATATATATATTTATATTTATATATATATGGACTAACATTATCGAGTTATGCCTCGATTGAGCCTAGACTTCGGTCTGGAGCGTTTATTGCTTTAATATATATATATATATATATATATTTCGTCCCACCTGGAGTTTACTTCGTGGTGGTTGATCGCTTTTACAGCTTTCTTTACGTTTCGTCCCGCCTGGAGTTTCCTCCGTGGCGGTTGATAACTTTTACAGCTTTATTTACATTTTCTGATCCCCCATGGAGGTGCTTCGTGGTGGCTGATCATGTCTATATATATATATACATCTTTTATATATATACCGCCATCGCTTGCAATACAAATTGCGATTATCATGTGAGCCTAGGAATCATGTGATCACTGATTCAACCTATTGGATCTAGATTCGGTTCCGTGATGGACATTTTTTATGTAGCGACTTGTAAATTATTCTGCGGTGTTTGAATTTCCTCAGATGGTTTTCATACCCACGAGGAAATCGGCATTATTTTGTATATTATTTTCTTATAGTTGCTTCGCATCTCGAAAATAAACTCAATCAAGCCGAACACTTAATAAAATGGAAGTGTAAAAGGTCTCAATTACTATTGAGCACAAGGGTTTGAAAAACCTCTTTTATAAAACATCACTGCCATATCTTGCTAAAATTGAATTTTTACACAAATTTAAACCCTGTGTATATAGGTGCAAATGAGGCCTCGCACTACTTCCAAATAAACAGCACATTGAGCCACACACACACACATTCAGATAACAGTTTCTTAAAAAAAGGCGATCACCGTGGTAACACGGATGTCGGGGGGTGCCTAACACCTTCCCTTCGCATAATCAAGTCTCCGAACCCTAATGAATCTCGGTTTCACCGACCCGTTTAGCAGTGTCACATCACTAGGTCAATGTGAAAACATTTTCTCGGTTGTGTTGGTACAACCATTTAAAAAACCAACTGACGACTCTTAACAGTCCATCGTAGACATTATACATGTCGTACCTTTTTCACTTATTTTTTCAAACAACTCTCACCTAAAATGAGAACACCAAAGAACAAGTAATGGAAAGGGACAACTAAAAAAATCCTGACGTCGACAACGACAACACAAAAATTATGAGTTTTTATACAAATATTATCTCGTAGACAATATCCAAACTCAAATTAAGTCTTCATTACAATTATTATCACACTACTTCACAACATATTTAAGACTTCTATAGTAACTATCTCAAACCATTACTCCACTCCCCGACTAGTCCCTGCTACATTTTCGCCTCTTGAGAAGAACAATGGAACCAAAAGGAAGAGGGTGAGCTCAACTAGCCCAGTAAAGAATATTATGACTAAGATAATTTAGAATAAATTCTTCTTAGTCCTCAACAGGGAAAAATCTGATAGAATACAATAGACAACAAGTTTTAGATCAACAACTGCAGCGGAAATAGCAAAGTCCATCATCAATATTTTGTCTTTGTAAAACCAATCAATAATTATTTACAATCAACAAATTATCTATGCACTACAGGCCAAAGATAATCCTTTGTATCACCAGTGGTCATGATCATGTCTAACACATGTCCATCTATGCATTACGGGCCAAATGGGACTTTCACTATAACTTTTGTCTGTAACATTAGAGGTCATGATTATACCGATACACAATTCTTGGACATAATCATACCGATCAACAGTCCATCTATGCACTACGGGCCAAAGATGACTTTCACCACAATATAAGCACAAGGATGATGATAATGATATAAAGAATCAATCAAGTGAAATCAATGATAAATATTAAAGATTTATAATTTAATTTATCATGAGTTCAAGAATGTCCAAATTGTCAACATGATCACTAATTGTTGAGTAAAATTCAAGAATGATATTCATGTTGTGACGCCCCCAAAATAGGTCCATACAACCCTTTCTGAGTCGCCAAATACATGGTACAAATTTGAATACAAATTTCATTTATACAACTATTAATGGTCGTGTAAAATACAACAAAACATACGTTGTGAGTTTTAATACAAATATTGTCTCGTAGACAATATCCAAACTCAAATAGATTCCTCATTACAATTATTGTCACACTATTTTACAAAATAGTGACGATTACTAAAATAACCATCTTGGACCATTACTCCACTCCCCGACTAGTCCCAGCTACATTCTCGCCTCCTGAGAAGAAAAATGGAACCAAGAGGAAAAGGGTGAGCTCAACTAGCCCAGGAAAGAATATTATGACTAAGATAATGTAGAACAAATTATCCTTAGTCCTTAAAAGGAAAAAATCTGATAGAATACAATAGAAAACAAGTTTTAGATCAACAACTGCAGTGAAAATAACAATCCATTAGAAGAGTCAAGTAGAGCATGATGTCTACTATCTTCTATGATTTAAAAGTCCATCATCAATATTTTATCCCTATAACATCAATCAATAAATATTTCAAATCAAGGAATTATCCATGCACTACGGGCCAAAGATATTTGTTAGTATCACCATTCATCATAATCATGCCAAACAACTGTCCATCTATGCACTACGGGCCAAAGAGGACTTTCACCACATCATTTATCTATAACATTATAGGTCATGATTATACTAATACATAACACTACAAGAAAACCAGCCATTGCCGACAGGCACTGCCGTCGCCAATGACCATAGTGCCGTTTATAGTGAGGTCATTGGCGATGGGCCCTGCCATCGTCCCTGCCGTCGCCCCACAGGTCATCGCCCCTGGCTCCCGTCGCCAACCATCGGCATCATTGTCATTACCGATGGGAGTCATTGGCGATGGCATAATGTCATTGGCGACGGCTATAGCGACGGCAAGGCCGACGGCAAAGACCACATCTTTTTTTGAGAGAAAAACCCATTATTCGAAGCAAGATAATAGCTTAAGACCGATATAGAGCCGCGTCGGTAATGACCCTTACCTCATGTCTGTCGCTATAATTCATTGGCGACGGCATAGCCGTCGCCATTACCCCCGTCGGTAATAACTACATAAATTTTGAATTTTTTTTTAATTTCAAAATTTCCCTGTTCATTTATAAATATACACCTGTTATAAACTAATAACAATCATCAAATCACAACTATACCTGTTATAAACTAGTAACCCAAATCAAATATATAGATAAAAAATATAATGGTCGTCGGTACAACTCAAAAACTGTACAAATACATACATATAACTCAGAATATAACATAAACTAAACTAACTACAACCCGTCGCCTGTCTCCATGTCATCGAAGTGGTGGTCGTCATCACCTGATCTTGAGAGGTTTGCTCATCATCAACTCGATTGGCCATCGCCTGCACTAGAGGAATTTGCTTCATCATCGATTTCGGCGGTCATCACCAGTGCCTCCACCTCCACGAGTCTCGTCAACAAGACCATACAAAATTAAAATATTAATAACAAAATCAAAATGAAACATATTTACATTATTTTAGTTTGTGTTCTTCAAGTTAGGCGGACGGGACTCGAACTCGGGCTCCGTATATCGGAATCGAGTCCCGTCAGTTATAACGCATGTCTATTTCCTATGCGGTGCTATGTGTGTGTTTGCATGTCATTTGGACGGCTGATGCGGGTTTTGACATCTTTTTCGGCTTTTTAGCTAAGTGTTAGCTAGGTTTGCAAACTGGGCGATAACTCGGTCTCCGTATGTCAGAATCGAGTCCCGTCAGTTCTAACGTGTGTCTATTACCTACGTGGTGCTATTGCCTTTGTTTCCGTGTTAACTGGACGACCGAGGCATGTTTTGGTCTCTTTTTTGACTAATTTCCTAAGTTTTCTCAAGTTAGGCGCACGGGGCTCAAACTCGGGTTTCGTATATCGGAATCAAGTCCCATCAGTTCTAACACGTGTCTATTGCCTACGTGGTGCTATTGCCTGTATTTGCGTGTTAACTGGACGACCGAGGCGGGTTTTGGTCTCTTTTTTGACTAATTTCCTAAGTTTTCTCAAGTTAGGCGTATGGGGCTCGAACTCGGGCTCCGTATATTAGAATCGAGTTCCTTCAGTTCTAACGCGTGTCTATTGCCTACACGGTGCTATTGCCTGTGTTTGCGTGTTAACTGGACGACCGAGGTGGGTTTTGGTCTCTTTTTCGACTAATTTCCCAAGTTTTCTTAACTTAGGCGTACGGGGCTTGAACTCGAGCTCCGTATATCAGAATCGTGTCCCATCAGTTTTAACGCGTGTCTATTACCTACGCGGTGCTATGTGTGTGTTTGCGTGTCATTCGAACGGCCGAAGCAGGTTTTGACCTCTTTTTCGGCTTTTTGGCTAAGTGTTGGCTAGTTTTGCAAACTGGGCGATAACTCGGTCTCTGTATGTTAGAATCGAGTCCCATTAGTTTTAACGCATGTCTAATACCTATGCGGTGCTATGTGTGTGTTTGCGTGTCATTCAGATGGCCGATGCGGGTTTTGACCTCTTTTTTGGCTTTTTGGCTAAGTGTTGGCCAGTTTTACAAACTGGGCGATAACTCGGTCTCCGTATGTCGGAATCGATTCCCGTCAGTTCTAACACGTGTCTATTACCTACGCGGTGCTATGTGTTTGTTTGCGTGTCATTCGGATGGCTGATGCGGGTTTTAACCTCTTTTTTGGCTTTTTGGCTAAGTGTTTGCTAGTTTTGCAAACTGGGAGATAACTCGATCTCCGTATGTCGTAATCAAGTCCCGTCAGTTCTAACGTGTGTCTATTACTTGGGCAGTACTATGTGTATGTTTGCGTGTCATTCGGACCGCCGATGCGAGTTTTGACCTCTTTTTTGGATTTTTGGCTAAGTGTTGGCTAGTTTTGCAAACTGGGCGATAACTCGGTCTTCGTATGTTGGAATCCAGTCCCATCAGTTCTAACGTGTGTCTATTACCTACGCGGTGCTATGTGTGTGTTTGCGTGTCATTCAGACGGTTGATGCTGGTTTTGACCTCTTTTTTGGCTTTTTGGCTAAGTGTTGGCTAGTTTTGCAAACTGGGAGATAACTCGGTCTCTATATATCGGAATCAAGTCTCGTCAGTTCTAATGCATGTCTATTACCTACGCGGTGCTATTGCCTGTGATTTCATGTTAACTGGATAGCCGATGCGGGTTTTGACCTCTTTTTCGACTAATTTCCTAAGTTTTCTCAAGTTAGGCGTACGGGGCTCGAACTCGAGCTCCGTATATCGGAATCGAGTCCCGTCAATTCTAACGTGTGTCTATTGCTTACGCGTGTTAACTAGTTATTTGACAGTTTATATAAGCAATATAATTACAAATAAGGAAATACATCAATAATAAGTTTTACCTGTCGAATATGTGGAGGAAAGATGTTGGCCAAGATAACTGCACATACACGGATGGCCTCCTCCCGGACTACACCCATGAGGTCGTCAGCGATAGCTGTAGGATCTATGGAGCCATGGACAACCTCCTGAGCAAGCTGGTAGACTCGCTCGCATGATGGTGCACCTGACTGCACGACACTGCTCGCCATGCATCCCTCTATGATCCGCCTGAAGAAGTCGTCTGACAATGAAAGGCCAGCGCCTGATCCACTCACACCACTACCTCCGGTGGGTGGGCGATGTCGAGATCTCGCAGCAGGAACTATAGTGTAGGCTGGGACACGGGGAATGCCCATAACTCTACCCTTCTTCGGCCCTCCTGTAGTCTGCAGCCAGTCCTCCATCTCCTCGTCCTCACACTCATCCTCAGCCACTTGAGTGTCATCTCTCTGGCTGCTCTGGACCACAGAAAGGTCCTCGAACCGTGTCTGAAAAAACATAGAAATGGGTGAAAAGCAAGTATTACACAAATAAATACAAAAGAATTTCAAAGTCATCAAATGCATACTAAATAAAATAATTAAATTATTTACCGCAATGCGCTCTACCTCAGGTGAGATATAACCACCGTCACCTTTCTTCTGGTGAGCGTGCCACCAAAACTCGAGGTGGGAAGGTCGGTGCTTTAGACTCACCTGGAGTCTCTCCCCAGAGAGGTCGTCAGTGACTCCAGGTCTTGATGTGGGAGGCGACTTCATTGTCAGGCATTTGTACATTGTGCTGACATCTTCTTGAACGCCTCGCCCCTCCCAAATATCGCACATCTGCTCCCACACCGCAGCACCAATGAAATTTGGCTCGACATCTCTAAGTGTCTGTCCATCAGCCATCTTGGTCTGGGCCTTCTTCTTCCAGTCGTAGACCCACTTATGCCGATTCATCTAGAGATACTTCCCGAGAACAGTCATCCCATGGGCTTCCTTCCCGTCCTCGCAGTGATAATATCTCTACAGTACAACATATGAATATTAGCAGTTACTTAGTAGACAACATAAAGCAAAGCGGTAAATAAATATTCAAAAGCACAAATTAAAACTAACATATGAATGAATGACTTCTTACCCTAAACTCAGCAATAATAAGCCCACGCGTGCGGTCATCCACATCCGCCCACCTCATCCACGGGCTGGAGAATCGGTTGCAGACGATCCCAAGCAACGTGTTCCTTGGCGTCGCGTCAAGGATACTAATATTGAAATTATTAAATTTCCAAATTACAAAGAATATATAAGAACTAAATAATTAATACAAACGTAATGTATATATTACCTAGTAATCCCAACCCGGCATATAAGCGGCGCCTGGGGGGGATTCCCTAGCAATCCACGTGCTAGTCCCCGCAGAGGCCTATGTCGATCACCTATGTAGTGAAATACAACAATATTTATATAAACAAATATAATGTCAATATTATATAAAATTAAAAATAATAAGATGTATAACAACAAAACATGTAATTATACCTGATGATCCGGCCTGATCATCACCAGCACTACCTCCCTCCGCATTTTACATTTACGGCCTAAACTACCAAAGACGCCCACTACAATAATCAGGTGGTGTGTATGCTATATATCTGTATATATACTGTTAAATCATCATCAAGAAGATAATATGCAGATACAACTAAAAGGATACAAACATGTAGATACAACTAAAATGATACAACATGTAGATACAACATGCATTTGTTATTTCATTTATTTTTATTTTATTTATTTGAATACAACTTAAAGGAGATCACTATTACATTTGAATACAACTAAAAGGACATAAAGAGTACTTACTCCTAATCATTTATATCATCAAAGCCATCAATATCAGAATCATCATCTTCGAGTAGTAGATCTTCACTATCGTTGTCATCACCACCTTTGTCATCATCAACGATTTCTTCAATTATATCTACCTCCTCAACAACATCATCTTCACTTTCGACAGCGATAACATCATCCTCTTCTTCACTAGACTCGCTAATAATTGTCACATTAGCAGGTGTGACACTAGTAGACTCGACTTGTAAAGGTTCATCGTCTGGACGAGGAGTTGTGCCTTGAAAACCACGGGATTTGGTGGTTATAACCGCATGTCATGGGCTTGCAGGAGTCTTAACACTCCGCGCATAGTACACCTGTGTTGCTTGACTTGCTAAAATAAAAGGCTCATCCATACCAGTCATTAGTCTTAGTTTTGACTTAACGTTAACAGTCACCCGTCCTGATTTTTAATCTACTTTAACTCCATTCTCAACATCAAACCAATGACAATTGAAGCAAACTAATTCTTTATGACCCCAATATTTGAGAACGACAACTTCTAGCAATCGTCCATACCAGTCATCCCAAATGTTATCGTAGCAGCTACCTTTCACCACAACACCAGAATCAGCAGAAGCAATTTCCCTAATTTCACAACACTTCAATCTGTAACCGTTGACAATACAGCATGTATAAGTATCTACAGATCTTTCAGGGCCATCGACTATAAGCTTTAGCCGATTGTCAGCTAACTCATCTGTGAGGACCTAATGTACATTAACACAACATATTCTAAAGTTAATTACGCCATAAGAATAAATCTATGATGGTAGATTCATTGAACTTGTAAAGGTTAGACTTATATGATCTTTAAACCATTGCACAAATTCTCCATTTCTCAAATTTTGCAAATCCCCGTCCGAGATACTCGGATTCGCTTCATGTACTTCAGTATCATATTAACTGCAGCACAGTTATATACTCAATGTGTTTGTAAAGGAACTTGACACAATTACACCAAACATATATAGTTATGACTACTTACTTAATGTATAGCGCTACTTCATTCATGTTGACAAATGCATACAATGTGGCAGCTGCATACTCACTATCAGTCAAGAATCGCCTTTTTTTACCACCGAATGGGCGTACAGGATGACTAAAGGCCGTTAATTCTCCATTTTCTTAAATGCATGATAATCCGATTCGGCGTAGCGATTGTGCTTCGTCTGAACATTCGGCTCAAAGTACAACGAGCAAAAATTAACAAGTTCCTCCATAACATACCTTTCAGCAATTGACCCCTCTACACGGGCTCTATTCTTCACCTTTTTCTTTAGACGTCGCATATACCTATTTATATATAGATTAGCAAAAAAGAATGAATATTTTATCATATTAAAAACATTAATGTCATTACCTCTCAAATGGATACATCCATCTATATTGTACGGGACCACCAAACTTAGCTTTGTATGGCAAGTGAATAGGAAAATGCTCCATTGAATCAAAAAACGATGGGGGAAGATCATTTATAACTTGCACATTATTTCCACTATCTGCATCTCCATTTTATCTATGTCTTTGAGCTGAAGCTCCGTCAAGCATAGATCTCTGAAGAAATTAGAAAGCTCTGTCAGTGCTTCAACCACACACTTCGGTAACAAGTCGATAAATTCCACAAGGATCAACTTCTGCATGAATACGTGACAATCATGACTTTTGAGACCCTGAAACTTCAACTCTTCGACTTTACAACACCTTACTATATTCGAAGAATATCCATCTGGGAGCTTCAGTCCACTGATCCAATTACATATCAATATCAATTGTTCCCTAGTCAAAGTATATTCAGCTTTAGGCGTGACCGTCTTACTACCCTCCTGATACAGCCACAGATCTTCCCTAATGTTCATTTCTACCAAATCAAGCCTCGACTTGTTATTGTCCTTTGTTCTACCACTGGCATCTCGGACTGTATAAAAAATGTTATCAAATATGTTCTTCTCAGTATGCATTGGGTCTATACAATGACGGATGTAAAGTGTAGCCCAATAAGGCAGGTCAAAGAACATGGATCTGTGTGTCTAGTTATGAACCTTGTCGTAACCATAAGCTCGCTCTAATCTGTGATTCTTCCCTAGAGGTGGAAACTTCAAACGACTAATCCAACTCGACACTGCTGACCCAGAAAGACGGCCAAGTACTTGACGTTTCTCTATTTTTTGATTGAATTGTCTACTCATCCGTCGGAATCGATGTTCAATCGATAAAAACTGTCTGGATATTGCAAAGAAACTCATTTTCCCCCCATGTTTGAGCCGCATAGCTTTAACTGACCCCATGCACACGGGACATGACAAGCCCCCGTGAGTCGACCATCCACTGATCATTCCTAACGCCGGGAAGTCATTTATTGTCCACAGTAAAGCTTCCCTTATGTCAAAGTTCTGCTTAAGAGATACATCATAAGTTTGAACCCCTTTTTCCCACAACATCTTCAACTCATCAACTAACGGCCTGAGGTATACATTGATGTCTTTACTCGGACTCTTATCACCTGGAATCAGTAAAGGCATGAACATGTAGGGAGGTTATACAACACAATAATCACCGTCCAAGTTGAGTAGGGCTTTGTGTAAGGCTCGTTAAACGGATTAAACCCATCCGTAGCATGTCCAAGCCTAACATTGCGAACCTCTTCAGCAAACGAGGGGTGCTTTTTATCAAAATTTTCCACTCAAGCCCATCTACCGGGTGCGTCAGTTGACCTTCAACTATGTACCGTGTAGAGTGCAACCTCATATCCTTGGCGGTATGTGTTGACATGAACAACCGCTGAAGCCTCGGGGCAATGGGAAAGTAACTTAAGATCTTTCTCGGCACGTCTTTTCCCTTTTTCTTGCGCTGTTCATAGTATCTACTTGTACCACAAATATCACATGACCTCTTATCTTTATTGACATCACCGTAATACAACATACAGTCATTCTCACAAGCATCAATCTTCTCATACCCTAGATTGAGCCTTTTGACCATTTTCTTCACATTATAGTACGATTCCGGTAACTTATTGACTGCAGGTAAGCACTCCTTCACAATGCTTAACAGTTCATTAAAACCTCTATCGCTATAGTCATGCTCGTTCTTGAAGTGTAAAAACTTAGTCACGGCGAGATAAGGCAATTGTGCTTTTTGTGCCCATCATACGATTGGCGTCATTTGCTTCATGCAATAACTCATAGAAACCCTTAGCCCCATCATTCAGCTCTTGCTCGGCTTCTCATCATCCCCATGCGTATTCCCTTTGGAAGTATGAAACCAATGACTTCGACTATCATGTTAAATACGATCAAAGGTTTCGTCACCTCCGGATTAGGTTCGATTCATGTTCATCCAACGGGTTTCCCCATGATAGATCCATGTCAGTATAACCTACTTGAACCCATACGCAAATAAGTCGTACATGACATCACTTCTTTCCTTCCACACTTCATCCACACACCTCTTACAAGGACATCTGATCTCATCGCCGCTGACTTGCTCAAACGCGAAGTTGAGAAACTGTTCAACCCCACTACGATACTCAGACCTAAGCACACTCCTATCAGTGGCTACCCTACGTTCCATCCAACTTCGATCAACAGACATCTCGGTCTATGCACTATAGGATGCTATATATGAGGAAAAACCAAACATAAATAGGAGGGTTAATGTTTATGCATACATATGAGTGTCCTAACTTCATCTCCACTATAACGTGTCAGGCTTCTATTAAGTGAATCTCGAACGGGTTTCTAAGCTTCCTAAACTATATGGAAAAATAAGTTTGATTATTGAAACAATATTCTCATTGGAGTATTACAAAGAAAAAAATGGTAGTCCTTAAGCTTGATAAGAAACATGCAATACACACACATCATTAGCTTATTTTCATGTAAACTACACACATCATATCACATATTAAATTACATGTTCCCCTAATCCCTCGTACTAAGTGTTTTTTCATATTTTAATAATATTATCTCGTGTTTGAAACCGGAGGGTCATACCACTTAATTAGGAATTTGTTTATTAAATATATTTAAAGTCTCTTGATTATGTCTTTTAACATAGGTACTTATCAAAACCAAATCAATTAAACCCTTTGTTCATTTACACGATTTGAAACATAATGTAATGTTAAGGAAGTTTTAACATAGGTATTATACAATTGAACCGTAATGTAATGTTATTCACCATTACATTATACAATAACATAATGTAATGTACTGTACACGATTTGACAATTAAATTAAACATAATGTAATGTTAAGGAAGTTTTAACAAAGGTATTATACAAATCAGGTAACATAACTCAATTGAACCCTTTGTTCGCAATACAGAAATCTTCATTCTATGAACACCTATAATGACATGTTTTAGGTTTGAAAGAAAATGTTTTTATTAATTTGTATCAACTTTAACCTATAATAATAACATAGAATTCAGCCAGTTTTAGTACTTCTATCACAACTTCCTTATCATTCATTGAGCATAACAAGGAATAACAAATCTCTACAAAGTCAATACTACAGTTTTATACACTAAATTAAAATGTAACATACCCAAAATAAAATTAAACCCTCCATAACCACCATGAGTTGAATGAATGGGTTACAGTAATACACTCAAATCCCACAAGCCCCTAACTTGAACCTAAATAAACTAATCATGTATATAAACAATTAAACAACAGACCCCAAAAAAATTTAAAACAAACTGATATGTATAGAGAGATGTGGCGAAAATCTCTTACATATGGTTATGAGAGTACCAAACTAGCCCAATGCTTGTACAAGTGCAGGTACGACCTCAGGAGTAATAGCATGACGAAATGGGCAGAGAATATACGGTGGCGAAGTTGCAATGACCAAATGGGAAATGGAGGAGTTCTGGCGAGGATGAGGGACGAACTGGACAAAATGGGCAAAATGGGTGACTTCAATTTACCAAAATGGGTGAATTCAATTTACCAAATAGCAAATTTGAGAATTAAGTAGGAAAATCAGAGAGTAAATGGGCGAATTTGAGAGGGAAAGAGAAATATGAGAGAGGGAAGAAGTGAGTCATTGCCGTCGCGAACCAGGGTTTTAATTAATAGAACTCATTCTCGACGGCAACCCCGTCGCTAATGACCCCGTCGACATTGAGTCATTATCGACGGTGTTACCATCGCCTTTGATATATGACCCCGTTGCCAATGCGTTTTCCTTCCACCGCTAAATTTTTGCACCAAATTATCCCCTGGTAAATGTAATTGTCGACGGTTCACAGTGGCGACGACATCCCCGTCGACAGTGACGTTATTATCGACGGTAAAGTGGTCGTTGCCAATACTCCCGTCGCCAATGAACCTTTTTCTTGTAGTGTAATTCCTGGTCATAATCATACCAATCAACAGTTCATCTATGCACTACGGGTCAAAGATGACTTTTATTATAATATAAGCATGAAGATGATGACAATGATATAAGGAATCAATCAAGTGAGATCAAGGATAAATATTAGAGATTTATAATTCAATTTATCCAGAGTTCAAGAATGTCCAAATTGTCAACATGATAATTAACTGTGGAGTAAAATTCAAAAATGATATTCATGTATCAAAAATAATTTGGACAGAAAAGAAACAAATTTTGTCATGAATAGTACCCGAGTGAATGGTAACCGAGTGAATAGTACCCCGTAAATGGTACCCCGAGTGAATAGTATTCCGTGAATAGTACCCCGAATGAAAATATTGAAATTTAATAAGAAAGTTCAGACCAATATTCCAATGAAACGATACTAGATGAAGTGCAAAACTCAAGGATATTCTACTAATTTCAGGAATTATAGAAGCAGTACTTACCACAATAAGTTTAGATTTAGGAATATGAAAAGAAATAATATACAAAACTGCAAATAAAGAATGAGTACGAAGGGTTATTTACCATGCATGCGGTAATCCGCATAGACAGGTTATTCCCACAGATTAAAGAATTAATACGAAGGGCTATTCACCATGCATGCGATAATCCGCATAGACAGGTTACTCCCGTAGATTACTAAAGAATGAATACGAAGGGTTATTCACTATGCATGCGGTAATCCGCGTAGATAGGTTACTCCCGCAGATTAATAAAGAATCAATACAAAAAATAATATCTCTTACCTTAGTAGGAGATTGGATATTATAATAGTGAAGTACAAAAATACTCTTCTTCTTTCTCTCTATAGTTTCTCTCTCTATAGTTTCAGTTAATTCGTAAGAAATAATGAAGAAATGAGCTTCTATTTATAGGAGAATGGACTAAATAGTAACTGATTCACGGATGGTCCAGATTGATTTACTATTAAAACGGACGGTCCATATTTATTTACTATTAAAACCTCAATCGACGATCCATATTGATTTACTATTAAAACCTCAATCGACGGTCCATATTGATTTCCTATTAAAACCTCAATCGACGGTCTGAAAAATTAGCACATCTCCCCATGGAATAATAAGCCAAACTTACAACAAACGCCTCATGAAAAACCCCTCTATTTATATAAAAAATTGAATAAATATTTACCACAGATCACTTATCTTCAATAAATACATTTTTAATCTTTCAACAATTATTCATCATTAATATTATAACTCACACTATTGACAACCAGATCGTTCCCAGAAAACAAGGGGCTTATCGATAAAGATTTTTCCTTATTGGCGCGCAATTAAATAACCTAACCCCTTTTCTTGACAGAACTTTCTAGACATTGTCAATAATGTAAATAATAATATGAATAATTGTGTCGTCTCAATTATTGATTTAATAATATAAAATATTATGCAGATGATACTGTGACAATAATTGAATCAATAATATGAGATACTATGCAACAACTACTGTTACAATAATTGAATAAAACTGAGTGACTTCTTACGTAAGCATCAATAATCAGAGATACAGTGCAATATCGTGTGCTACTGTGCAACAACGTGTATTACTGTTCTTTTATCATCGGTATTTAGACAGTTAACGGTAAAAATTTTGCCATTATTTTTATAAAAAAGGTTATTTATGTCGCTTTCTATATCCGACAGTCATTCCATTATGGGGTTCACCAATGATTGTGTCGTCGTCGGATATTCCACGATAAAAAGAATATTCCCCGAAAAAACAAATATTTTATGACAACTTGCTTACTTTGTAAAATTTGCACTTATCACCTAGAACTATAGAATTATATCAAATTAACACCTTATTATTCAAAATAATATTTAGAGAAAATTAAATCTTTATTCATAAAAATTTGGGGTCTTACAACCTCCCCTCCTTATAAAATTTCGTCCTCAAAATTGATGTACGTATCTAGTACGTCGAACAGGTGAGGATACCTTGTTTTTATTTCAGATTCTAACTCCCAGGTCATTTCCTCAATATCATGGTTTCTCCATAAAACTTTAACTTGAGGTATAACCTTTGAGCGTAGAATATGTTCCTTCTTATCCAAGATTTTAACAGGTACTTCTTCATACATTAAATCTTCTGCTATCTCATCTTGTTCTAATTCAATAATGTGGTTTGGGTCTTCTACATATTTACGTGACATAGATATGTGAAAATATTATGAACACGAGACATACATGATGGTAAGGCAAGTCTATAGGCCACAATTCCTACTCGATCAAGGATTTCAAATGAACCAATAAATCGAGGGATGAGCTTTCTTCTCTTTCCAAATATCTTATCTCCTTTCCATGGAGCAACATGTAATAATACATAATCTCCGATATTGAACTCCAAGTCCTTTCGATGAAGATCGGCATAACTCTTTTGTCGATCTTGTGAGGTTTCTATACGTTGCCGGATCATTTGAATCTTTTACGTAGTCACGCGTACCAACTCTAGGTATGTTGCTTGAGCAATTCTAACTTTATCGATTAAAGTCGGTTCTACTAGTATATTCGACATCATCACGCGGGTCCTTGGAGTCTTTAACTGTATCTCCATCCTTTATAAGTCATACAAAATGGGCATTTGTGTTGACAATATCACAATCTCGCATACAATCTTCTACTCAACGCGTCAGTTACCACGTTCGCTTTTTCAGGATGGTATTGAATGGTATGGTCATAATCTTTCAACAACTCGAGCCAACGTCTTTGGCGCATGTTAAGTTCTTTTTGAGTGAAAAAATATTTTAGGCTCTTATGGTCTGTGTAGATTTCCACTTTCTCCCCATACAGGTAGTGTCTCCAGATCTTTAGCGCAAAAATAACTGCTGCCAACTCTAGATCATGAGTAGGATAATTCTGCTCATATTCTTTGAGTTATCGAGAGGCATAGGCTATGACTTTTCCGTGTTGCATGAGAACACATCCTAAACCTCTGCCTGAAGCATCGATGTAGATGACAAATCCCTCCGAACCTAATGGTATTGTCAGAACAAGTGCTAAAATGTGTCTCCTCTTGAGTTCTTAGAAACTCTTCTCACATTCTTCGCTCCAACTGAATTTTGTATCTGTTCGAGTTAGCTAAGTTAATGGAGTAGTGATTCGAGAAAATCCTTCCACGAATCTCTAATAATAATCAGCTAAGCCTAGAAAGCTACTTATTTTGGTTATTGACTTATGTTACTCCCAACTATGACTCATATCCCAACCTTGGATAGAACCTCACAATTGCACCTATCCGTTTGCCACCGCATAAATACGGCGTTCCCTATGGAGAGTCTGGTTTCAGTGCATTCCACAAAACAAGTCACCAGATAGAGGCTCGGGTACCAACTCCTGTAGTTGGGTTTTTAACTTCCGAAGTTTAATAGGAGCCATTCGATATGAGGTTTTGTAAATGGGTTTTGTACCAGGTTCAAGGTCAATACAAAATTCAATTTCACGCTCTGGGGTAGGCCAGAAAGTTCTTCGGGAAATACGTCAGGAAATTTATTAACAACAGAAATATAATTCAAATCTGATGTTTGTTTTTTAAATCGGTGACATGGGCTAAGAAAGCTTGACATCTATTTTTCAATAAACAAATGGCTTTATGAATTGATATGAGAGTGATTGACTTTAGTGGTTTGGTTTCTTGAATTCCATAATAGGTTGGTTAGGAATATGAAAGCTAACGACTTTACAAAAATAATCAAGTTTAGCATGATGAGTAGTTAACCAATCAATCCCTAAAATCACATCAAATGCAAGTATTTTCAAAGAGATGAGATTAACAGGTAATGTGAGGGTATCGATTTGAATCAAACAAGATTTATAATTGGTGGATGTAACGAAGGTTTCTCCCAACGGAGTTTCAACCGATAAGTCAAAGTCTAATTTCTCAAGAGTCAAGTTTAAACGTTGAGCATAAGCAGGTGAAATAAAAAAATGGGTAGAACCGGTATCGAATAAGGTATATACTTTGCAAGAGTTTATGATTAACTTACCCGTGATAATTTCGTTCGTGTTCCTCACTTTTTGAGAAGTCACGACAAACGCTCTCCCTTGAATCACCGTCTTTGACTTGTTCGGGACAACTTTTGATGTCATCATTACCGCTGGAATTGACTTCACTATAGGGTATATTCAACCCTCAACTGCTTCGTCGTACTTTTGATCTATGATCTGAATCATTAATCTTCGATCCATATCAAATTGGGGTTGACCGCTCTGTACAGGGTAATTTAAAACTCGATGTTGGGTTCTCCCAATTGCTGTCTAAAAAGAGAAATACATGTCATCTATTTAACCTTCTTGGATTGGACTTCTCTTTCTACAATATCAACGCGTCGTGCGGCTTTTACACATGCATCGTCCATTCTCACTCATTCAGTTATTTCTTCTTTTAGATGATCTTTGAAATTTGTATTATCAGATTTCAGCTCTATTATCATATACTCTGCCAAAGAGAGCTTCTGTTCAAGTATCACATATCGGGTAGCAAAATCTTGAATTACTGCATCCCTTTGTTCCACGACCGCCTGCCGTTCTTCACCCTTCTCTTCTAACTCACGAATACGATCTTGCAGTTCTATATTTCGATCATAAAATTCTCCTAATAAATCCTCCTCAAGTTCCTCTTCTTCCTCACTCTCAGCTGTTACCTCTGCCACTAGCTTGTGTGCAACCATTAATTATTCACTCATCACATGGATATCTCTAATTTCTTCTTCGCCTAACATCCTACAATCAAGTTTAATAACTTAATTACTACTCCCCAATAAAAATCTTTGTTATAACAAGATATTATACTCCAATATTTATTCTTTAAATGAATTGCCTCCATTCATCACTTAAAACTCTATATGAGTTCATCTCTTAATTTTCAGATGTCATTCTTAAATACTACTACAAAACAAGGGTTAATTAAATAAATTAACATGCCACATATTATCCCTATATTCTGATCGACCAATTAAATAATAAATAAGCTTAGGTAGGACACACTAGCCAAGGATTTACTCATCTCTCCCCTCCTAGTTCTAACCTCAGATCTCTTCTAGAGATCATATCCCTAAGCTCTGATACCAACTGTGACGCCCCTAAAATAGGTCTATAAAACCTATTCTGAGTCGCCAAATACATGGTACAGAATTCAAATACAAATTTCATTTATACAACTATTAATTATAGTGTAAAATACAACAAAATATACGCTGTGAATTTTAATACAAATATTATCTCGTAGACAATATCCAAACTCAAATAAAATCCTCATTATATAATTATTGTCACATTATTTTACAAAATAGTGAAGATAACTAAAATAACTATCTTGGACCATTGCTCAACTCCCCTACTAGTCCCAACTACATTCTCGTCTACTTAGAAGAACAATGGAACCAAAAGGAAAAGGGTGAGCTCAAGTAGCCCAGTAAGAATATTATGACTAAGATAATGTAGAACAAATTATCCTTAGTCCTCAACAGGGAAAAATCAGATAGAATACAATAGACAACCAGTTTTAGATCAACAACTATAGCGGAAATAGCAATCCATTAGAAGAGTCAAGTAGAGCATGATGTCTACTATCTTCTGTGATTTAAAAGTTCATCATCAATATTTTATCCCTATAACATCAATCAATAAATATTTCAAATCAACGTATTATCCATGCACTACGGGCCAAAGATATTCGTTAGTATCACTAGTGGTCATGATCATGCCAAATAACTATCCATCTATGCACTACGGGTCAAAGATGACTTTAACCACATCATTTGTCTATAACATTACAGGTCATGATTATACCAATACACAATTCCTTCTCATAATCATACCAATCAACAGTCCATCAATGCACTACGTGCCAAAGATGACTTTTATCACAATATAAGCATGAGGATGATGACAATGATATAAGGAATCAATCAAGTGAGATCAAGGATAAATATTATAGATTTATAATTCAATTTATCCAGAGTTCAAGAATGTCCAAATTGTCAACATGATAATTATTTGTGGATAAAATTCAAGAATGATATTCATGTATCAAAAATAATTTGGACAAAAAAGAAATAAATTTGGTCGTGAATAGTACCCCGTGAATAGTACCCCGAGTGAATGGTACCCAAGTGAATAGTAGCCCATGAATGGTACCCGAGTGAATAGTATTTCATGAATAGTACCCCGAATGAAAATATTGAAATTTAATAAGAAAGTTCAGACCAATATTCCAATGAAACGATACTAGATGAAGCGCAAAACTCAAGGATATTCTACTAATTTCAGGGATTATAGAAGCAATACTTACCATAGTAAGTTTAGATTTAGGAATATGAAAAGAAATAATATACAAAACTGTAAATGGATTTTCACCTGTCATGCGGTAATCCGCGTAGACAGGTCTTTTCCACAAATAAAGAATGAGTACGAAGGGTTATTTACCATGCATGCGGTAATCGACGTAGACAGGTTATTCCTACAAATTAAAGAATGAATACGAAGGGTTATTCGCCATGCATGCGGTAATCCGCGTAGATAGGTTACTCCCGCAGATTAAGAAAGAATGAATACGAAGGGTTATTTCCCATGCATGCGGTAATCCGCGTAAACAGGTTACTCCCGCGGATTAATAAAGAATAAATACGAAAAATAATATCCCTTACCGTAGTAGGAGTTTGGATACTGCAATAGTGAAGTAGCAAAATACTCTTCTTCTTTCTCTCTATAATTTCAATGAATTAGTAAGAAAAAAAATGAAGAAATGAGCTTCTATTTATAGGAGAATGGACTAAATAGTAACTGATTCACGGACGGTCTAGATTGATTTACTATTAAAACGGACGATCCATATTGATTTACTATTAAAACATCAACCAACGGTCTAAAAAATTAGCACATCTCCCCATGGAATAATAAGCCAAACTTACAATAAACGCCTCATGGCAAACCCCTCTATTTATTTCAAAAGTTGAATAAATATTTACCACAAATCACTTTTCTTCAATAAATATATTTTTAATCTTTCAACAATTATTCATCATTTAATATTATAACTCACAATATTGACAACCAGATCGTTCCTAGGAAAGAGGGGTCTTTCTGATAAAGATATCTCCTTACTGGCGCGCAATTAAATAACCAAACCCCTTTCCTCGACAGAACTTTCTAGATATTGTCAATAATGCAAATAATAATATGAATACCTATATCATCTCAATTATTGATTTAATAATATAAAATATTATGCAGATGATACTGTGACAATAATTGAATCAATAATATATGATATTATGCAGCAACCATTGTGGCAATTATTGAATGAAACTGAGTAACTTCTTACGTAAGCATCAATAATCAGAGATACTATGCAATACTGTGTGCTACTGTGCAACAACGCATATTACTATACTTTTATCACCGAGTATTTCAACAGTTTAGCGGTAAAAATCTTATCATTATTTTATAAAAAGGTTATTTATGTTGCTTTCTATATCCGACAGTTATTCCGTTATGTGGTCCACCAATGATTGCGCCGTCGTACGAATATTCACCGTTAAAAAGAATATTCTCCGAACAAACTAATATTTTATGACCACTTGCTTACTTTGAAAAATTTACATATATCACCCATAATTATAGCATTATATCAAATCAACACCTCAGTATTCAAAATAATATTTAGAGAAAATTAAATATTTATTCATAAAAGTTGGGATCTTACAATTGATGATTATGAAATAAACTTTAAGTTCAGGGTATTAATGTAGCGCCCCCAAATCTGGGTTCCTGGAACCTCAGACCTGGTGTGTCACGATACATCCTCGTCATATTTGTTCTATAACTATTACGGAATATTCATACATACATTGTTCATTTTTCAATAATTCTACATCATTTTCTAAGGTCTACAACATTTATCTTGATACATACTGTAAGACCCCAACTTTTTATAAATGAAATCGAATTTCCTCTATTTGTTATTGTGAATAATAAAGTGTTAATTTGATATAATGCTTTGGTTATGGGTGAAATGTGCAAAATTTTCAAAATAAGCAAGTGGTTATAAAATATTCATTGTTGTCGGGGAATATTCATTTGGTCGTGGAATATTCTTGATGTCGGAGAATATTCGTACGACGGCGCAGCCATTTGTGGGCCCCATAACGGAAAACGGTTGGATGAAGAAAATAACAAATTTGAGTTTTTACAAATACTTGGCGTGTAGTTTTTTTTTGTTAACTTTGTTGGAATACCCGATGGTTAAAATCTGAATGTCGTGTGGTTATCAAGAGTACACGATTTTTGCACAAAGATTTTTGAATTATTGATTCTTATGTAAGAAGGCACTACTCAATAATTGTTACAGTAATTACTGTTCAATATTTTATTTTATTGATTCAATTATTGATGCGTTGATATTTTATATTATTGTTGTTTCAATAATTGTCAGTTCACATTATCTCTATTATCAGATCAATAATTCATATTATTTGAATAATATTGTTAGATAGCATTATTGGCAATGTCTAAGGAAGTTCTGTCTAAAAAGGGGGTTTAGTCACCTAATTGCGTGCCAATAAGGAGAAATCCTTATCGGAAAGCCCCCTCTTTCCTGGGAACGACCTGGTTGTCATAATTGTGATTCCGTAATATTATTTGTGAATAATTAGATATTGATTTATAT
This sequence comes from Panax quinquefolius, assembly GCA_020205615.1. Lineage (NCBI taxonomy): Eukaryota > Viridiplantae > Streptophyta > Magnoliopsida > Apiales > Araliaceae > Panax > Panax quinquefolius. Next base: position 92,932,870 of record CM035167.1, on the reverse strand, counting down.
GATAAGGAAATATTTATTTTATGTGGATATAAATAATTGATATATTTATTTTATGTGGTTATAAATGAAGGAATAAATGCTGAGGTGTTTTATCAGTATTTTGTCGCAATAGAGGTGTTGAAAATTGTCTGTATGTTGATTTCAGATATTTTCTATTTGGAATTTGGAAAAACTTAAACCTACAAAGTTGTAGAGAATTTAATTTCCTATGGAATGGACATAAAATTCGTATTTTTCTGATAAAAGGGCTATTTATTATGAATTATTGAAGTTTTGGAAATTAAATGTTTTATTAAAATTGTGGGTGGGACCCACTTTTGTTTTTAAAACATGTGGGCTGCTGAAATTTTTCCAAGATAGCTGGCTTTGATATTTCAAAGGAGGTGGGTGTATAATGAAGAAAATAAAATATTATTATTTTATTATTTAGTCTGCTTTGGCGTTCTAGCATTTTTCTATAAATAGGGTGTTTAGTTAGAATTAAAAATCACACCAGAAATAAATTTTCTCTCTCTATACATTATCGAGCTTATTTTGTGAGTATTTAGATACTTTGAGAGTTGCTATTCAGTGCAAGTTTCCTTCAGCCTTATACCGATATTCCGATCAAAAGTACTATTATTAAGGGGTAAGGGATGTTATTTTCTTCATAATGATGTTATTCTTTCAATATCATTATACCGAAATATTGGTATGGATTTTATTGTAGAATTTCTACCTTTTTGTCTTGGGGTTACTATTCACGTATATGACACTATTCACATATACGATAATTATTCACTTAATCTGTAAGACTATTCATAGAAAAATGAAATTTTCTTCTTTTTTTCCAAGATGTCTATTATGGTTACTATCTTTGATTGTATCCATGTTTTGATCTTTATTTTTGAATTTTGCTTCACAATTGGTTATTATGGAGTATTATTGAACTTGGATAAATTGTAATACGAATCCCTAATATTTGTTCTTTTATCTCACTGGATTCGTTTTCTTTAAGATATTTTTCATTATCCTCAGTCCTAAATGATGATATAACTGAATATCTTTGGCCTGTAGTGCAAAGATGAATGATTAACTAATGAATATATTTGGCTCGTAGTGCAAAGATGAACAGGTGTTGAGATGAACATGACCAACTGGTGATACAAATGAATATCTTTGGCCTGTAGTGCAAAGATGAATATTTTATTCAAGATATATATTGATTGATGTTACAGGGATAAAATATTGATGATGGACTTTTAAATCTTATAAGATAGTAGAATTCATTCTCTACTTGACTCTTCTAATGGATTTTTGTTTCCACTACACTTGTTGATCTAAAACTTGTTGTCTATTATATTTTATCATATTTTTTCCTATTGAAGACTAATGATAATTTGTTGTATATTATCTTAGTCATAATATTCTTTACTGGGCTAGTTGAGCTCACCCTTTTCCTTTTTGTTCCATTATTCTTCTCAGGATGAGAGAATTTAGCAAAGAATTAAGTGGGTATGGAGTGATGATTCAAGATAGTTGTTTTAGTAGTCCTCACTATTTTGTAAAATAGTGTATCAATAATTTTAATGACGACTCCTTTTGAGTTTGTATATTGTCTATTAGACAATATTTATATTCAAACTCACAGTATATGTGTTGTCGTATTTTGCACGACAATTGTATTACTGAAATTGTATTTGTTTCTGTACCATGTATTTGGCGATTCAGAATAGGTGAGCTATACCCAATTTGGGGGCGTCACAGTTGGTATCAAAGCTTAGGGATATGATCCCTGGCTGAGATGTGAGACAAGAACTAGGAGGGGAGAGACGGGAAATTCCTTCGCTAGTATGACCTGACTAAGTTTATTTGGTATTTATTTGGTCGGTCAGAGTATAGGGATAATATGTGACATGTCAATTAACCCTTGTTTTGTTGCAGTATTTGAGAATGGCATGTGACGCCCCCAAAATAGGTATACATCACCTATTCTGAGTCGTCAAATACATGGTACAGAATACAAATACAACTTAATTATACAACCGTCGTAAAGTACGACAAAACATAAGTCGTGAGTTTTAATACAAATATTTTAAATCTGCACAATATACAAACTCAAATTCAATATTATTACATTCATTTTCACTATTTCTTTGAATAGTGAGGACTACTAATGCTATCATCCGTCCATCACTCCGCTTCCTCGACTAGTCCCCTCGCTACGTTCTCATTTCTCAAGAGAACAATAAAAGTAAAAGGGTGAGCTCAACTAGCCCAAAGAGGGAAATATTATGACTAAGATAATGCGAGAATATATTATCGTTAGCCTTCAACGTTGTTAAACCGATACAATATAACAACCATCAAGTTTAATCTGCAGAATTGAACAAGCAATCCATTAAAAGAGTCAAGTAGAGAATAAAATCTACTATCTTTTATGATTTAAAAGGTTTTCATCACTTTTATCGGCCGGGACTCAAACTTAAAAATAATCCACATCATCGAATCACCCCGCACTACTACGGCCAAGGATATTCTTTTAGTATCACGACCACAATTATCCATGCACTACGGGCCAAGAATATTTGTGTATTCAATAATGGTCAAGATCATGCCAACAATCGTCCATCAATGCACTACGGGCCAATGAGGACTTTTACCACATCATTTGTAACATTACTACCATGATTACAATCGAATAATCCTCGGTCATAATCATACCAAGTCCATCTATGCACTATAGGCCACAAATGACTTTCAACAAAATATAAACATGAGGATGATGACAATGATATAAGAATTCAATAAAACAAGTTCAAGAATTATTTTATCCAGAACTAATAACGCCCAAATTGTCAACATGATCATCGCTTTGTAGAGTAAAATTCAAGAATGCTCGTAAGAATATTTCCATGAAAAGATATTGGATGAAGGGAAAATATCAAGGATATTCCACTAATTTCATGGAGTATAGAAGTCAAAACTTTAACCAACCGAGTATAATAAGGAATGGAATAACAAAAGAAATCACCGTGCATGCGATAGATCAAGACAGCAAAAGTTATTCCAATGTAATAATAAAGACGGAATCAGTCCCGCCAGAAACGCATGCATGTGATTTTCCAATGTAATAATAAAGATGGAATCAGTCCCAGTAAAACGCATGCACGGGATATTCCAACAGTAATAATAAAGACGGAATCAGTCCTCGTGAAAACGCATGTGACAGGATATTCCAATAATAATAATAAGAGGCGGAACTGTGTCCCAAGAGAACGCATGCATGACAGGATGTTCCAACAGAATGATAAAGAATGGAACAATGTAAGAATTTCACCAAGTATAGGGTAGCTCATGCGTATCAAAGTTATTCCAATGAGAATAAGAAAGAATGGAATAATGTAAGTTCTTCTTCATAGATAAGAAAGAAATAATACTCCCTACCTTTAGAAAAACCGGATCTTTGGAATAGTGAGGTAGCAGACTTCTTCTTCTTTCTATAATTTCTCTCTATAATAATCGCTCTAAAGCTTTTGTGAATTGGTGAGAAATGGAGGAAGAATGAGCTTCTATTTATAGAAAATATAGTTTCGATAATCGTACGTTTTTGGGGCTCGAAAAATTTTAGTACAATACCTCCAACTTTTCCTTTATTTTTAATTTAGTCATGGAAGTATTATCAAACTTGCACCACCTCCCCTAATAGTAAATAATGTGATTCAATAGTAAATTGTGTGAATCAATAGTTCTAGACATGTGAAAATACGAATTACAGTATAGTACCTCTATCTATACCTCCATTTTTAACTTAGTCATGCAAGTATTATCAATCTTGCACCAACTCCCCTAATAGTAACAAGAATGTCAAACAACAGTATACACATGTGAACAAATAGTTATAATCATGTGAAATAATAGCAATCAATTGCTCATTTATCCGGTTAAATACCCAATTAGTCAATATAACCTCCAGACATCAATTATTATCGAAATAATTGTCGATTTTCACTAACACAAATAATTCCAACACAATGAAACCATTTTTATCAAAATATAAATTTTAAAATTTTGAAGTTTGATTTTTTCCCAAAAAGTCAACGGTTGACTTTTTTGACCAAATAGTGAATTAGAAAATTTTTGTGTTTATAGACTATTTTTACTAATTTCATCGTTAGGACTCAAATATCACGTCGGCGTCTCCAAATTCAACTCCGAACACAACTTCAATTTTAATAACATTCATCATTAATATTATAACTCACAATATTTATCAACCAAGTCGCTCCTGTGAAAGAGGGGCTTTCAATAAGGATTTCTCCTATTGGGCGCAATTAGGTGACCAAACCTCTCCTCGATGTAACTTCTAGACATTGTAAATATTTCAATTTAATAATATGAATAACTTTGTCGCCTCAATTATTGATTTAATAAAATAACATATTATGCAGATGATACTATAACAATAATCGAATCAATAATATGAGAGATATGATGCAAAGAATTATCGTAGCTATAATTGAGTATATAACCGAGTGACTTCTCACATAAGCATCAATAATCAATACCGTGTGCTACTATGCAACCACGCCAGACATCGTATTTTTTACTACCGGGTAGTTCAACAGTTAACAGTAAAACTTCCGCCGTTATTTTCATAAAGTATTTTTGTCGTTTTTCAATCGACAATAATTACATTGTGGGGTCCACCAATGATTGTGTCGTTGTATTTAATATTCCCTGTTAAAACGAATATTCCCCGACCAATCAAATATTATATAACAACTTCGTGATTTTGCAAAATTTGTAAATATTACCCACAACTATAACATTATATCAAATCCACACCATAATATTCAAAAATATATTTTGAGAAAATTTAATCTTTATTCAAAAAGTTGGGGTCTTACATAGCAGCTGCAAATATTAACAATGGAGTGAATGAGACCGTGGAGACACCTTTAATCACCACCCAGGGGAACGTGTAACAGGAAGGCAATATTCCTCCTATAAACAACACTACCGAACAAATGATGAATGATGGGATGTTTAGAAGCTTTTTGCAGTTCATGCAAAATCAGACGAGGGAGACTCGTGTACAAAATATGGGTGGAAATGATAACAATGCGCAATTTGTCACAGCCAAGCAGTTCAAAGAGTTGGGACCACCAGAATTTGCGAGAAAGCCAGATCTGATCAAGGAGGAAACATGGGTCAAACAAATTACAAGGATATTCGATGTCTTGGGATGCACGGGGGAACAGAAGGTTCCATTTGCCACCTTTATGTTCCGCGGTGAGGTAGATTACTGGTGGGAATCTGTGAAGCGTACCCAGCCTACCGCACTCAACATGTCTTGGGAAATATTTCAGAAACTATTTAATGACAAGTACTTTCCTGAAAGTATTCGTCATATGAAGGAGGTGGAGTTTATCAGATTGGAACAAAACAACATGACGGTGTCCCAGTACGAGGTGAATTTTGCAGAGTTATCCAGGTTTGCACCTCATTTGGTTGAGAATGAGGAACGAATGACGAGGATGTTTCTGAGAGGTCAAAAACCCTTAGATTCTAATATCTTATCTCTCATAAATTTTCTTTATATTCGGGATGTTGTAAACAGTGGCTCAAATATTAGAGCGAGATAATGAGTATGTTCAACCGAGGACCACAACTGTGGTCATACCTGGATGCATAAATCATCTGAGCAATGAAAACCAATAGGGAGGAAAACATTCGGACAAAAGCGGTAACCACTCTGTGGTAATCGTGGTACGTGAAAATAGAAGAAGTTTAGCCTGGAGGAGATTTCAAGAAGAGAAGGTACAACAATGACAACATAAAGACGTCAACACAAACTTCAGCTATTTCTAGGGGAGGAGAACAAGCACCGGTCGTTTGTTATAAATGCGGGAAAGAGGGACACATCAGCCCAAACTGCCCACAACAATCCAAGGTGTGTTATAATTGTGGAAAGGAAGGTCATATAGCTAGAGATTGTCTAATTGCGAGACCAAGTTCAACGGAGATGGTGACTCCAAAGGCTATCCCAGAAAAGTCAAAGTCGGTGGTTCCTGGAAGGACGTTTGTCGTGACTGCACAAAATGCGAGGAACCCAAACGAGGTGATCACGGGTAAGCTAATCATAAACTCTTGCGAAGTTTATACCTTATTAGATACATGTTCTACCCATTCTTTTATCTCTCCTACTTGTGCTCAACGTTTAAACTTGACTCCGGAGAAATTAGACCTTGACTTATCTGTTGAGACTCCGTTATGAGAAACTTTTATTACATCTACTAGTTATAAATCTTGCTTGATTCAAGTTGGTACCATCACATTACCTGCCGGTCTTATTTCGTTGAAAATTCTTGCATTTGATGTGATTTTAGGGATTGATTGGTTAACCACGCATCATACTAAAATTGATTATTTTCGTAAGGTTGTTAGTTTTCATATTCTTAACCAACCTATTATGCGAATTCAAACAACCAAACCATTAAAGTCAATCATTGTCATATCAATCCGTAAAGCTATTCATTTATTGAAAAATGGATGTCAAGCTTTCTTAGCCCATGTCACGGACTTGAACAAAAACACGTCAGATTTGAATAATATTTCTGTTGTTAGTGAATTTCCTGATGTATTTTCTGAAGAACTTCCCGGTCTACCTCCAGAACGTGAAGTTGAATTCTTTATTGACCTTGAACCTGGTACAAAGCCCATTTCTAAAACCGCATATCGAATGGTTCCTATTGAACTTCAAAAGTTAAAGGTCCAACTACTGGAGTTGTTGGACATCAGTTTTATTCGTCCTAGTACATCTTCTTGGGGTGCTCCTGTTTTATTCGTAAAGAAGAAAGATGGTAGTATGCGACTTTGTATCGACTACCGGGAATTGAACCATGTCACTATCAAGAATAGGTATTCGTTACCTCGCACTGATGACCTGTTTGACCAGTTGTAAGGAGCACAATTTTTTTCAAAGATCGATCTTCTTTCTGGATATCATCAGCTGAAGATTAAAATTGAGGATATTCCAAAGACTGCCTTCAGAACTCGGTACGGGCATTATGAATTCTTAGACATGTCTTTTGGATTGACTAATGCTCCTGCTGCTTTCATGGATATGATGAACCGTGTGTTTAAAGAATATTTGGATCAGTTCATTGTTGTCTTTATTGATGACATTCTCATCTATTCCAAAAGCCGTGAAGATCATGAGCACCATTTGAAGCTTGTACTTCAAAGGCTTCGTGATAACAAGCTATATGCCAAGCTGAAGAAATACGAGTTCTGGCTTGAGGAAGTAGCATTCCTTGGGCATGTGGTGTCAAAACATGGAGTATCTGTCCACCTGGCGAAAATTGAAGCAATACAAAGTTGGGAGCAACCAAGTTCGGTGGACCGAGATTTAGTCGGGCTTAGGCATTTGGTTATTATCGGAGATTCGTGGAAGGATTTTCTTGAATCTCTACTCCATTAGCTAGCCTGACTCGTAAAGATATAAAATTCAGTTGGAGCGAGGATTGGCACCTGTTCTGACAATACCATCTGGTTTGGATGGATTTTTTATCTACAGTGATGCTTCAGGCAAAGGGTTAGGATGTGTTCTCATGTAACATGGGAAAGTCATAGCCTATGCCTCATGACAACTCAAAGAATATAAGAGGAATTATCCTACTCATGATTTGGAGTTGGCAACAGTCGTTTTCGCGTTGAAGATCTGGAGACACTACCTGTATGGGAAGAAAGTGGAGATCTATACAGATCATAAAAGCCTCAAAAATTTCTTCATCCAAAAGGAACTCAACATACGGCAATGACGTTGGCTCGAGTTGTTGAAAGATTACGAACATACCATCCAATACCATCTTGGAAAAGCAAACGTGGTAGCTGACGCATTGAGTAGAAGATCATATGAGGGTACTAGTGCAATGTTGTTAACACAAAGGCCCATTTTGTATGACTTACAAAGGATGGAGATAGAGGTAAAGGCTCCAAGTATCCACGTGATGATATCAAACATACGAGTAAAATCGACTTTAATCGATAAAGTTAAAGTTGTTCAAGCTACGGACATGGAGCTGATGCGTATGAAGAAGAAAGTGCAAGAAGGTGTAATTCCAGAAGCAAGAATCGATGAAGAAGGAATACTTTGAGTCAACTCCAGACTTTGTGTTCCTAACGATTCTGACTTGAATCATAGAATCATGATGGAGGCACACAACACACCGTTTGCAATCCATCTTGGGAGTACCAAAATGTATCATGATCTTCGACATACATTTTGGTGGAGCAATATGAAGAGAGAGATCGCGGAGTTTATCTCGAAGTGTTTAACTTGTCAACGTGTAAAGGTGGAGCATCAAGTGCCAAAGGGTCCATTGCAACCACTTGAGATTCTGAAATGGAAGTGGGAACGCATTACTATAGATTTTGTTATGGGTCTTTCCAAGGTTTCTCAAGGCATAGATGCGATTTGGGTTATTGTTGATAGATTAACTAAGTACTCTCATTTCATTTTGCTATATACGGAGACTTATTCCCTTGAACGACTTGCTCGTATGTACGTGAATGAGATTGTGATATTGCATGGCATGCCAGTTTCCATATTTTCGGATCGTGACCCAAGATTCACTTCACGATTCAGTTCGGCATACCATCCTCAAACGGACGGACAATCAGAGAGGATTATTCAAACTCTTAAAGATCTATTAAGACTCGTGTCCTAGATTTCAAAGGAGTTGGGATAAGTACCTACCATTGGTGGAATTCTCCTAACAACAACAGATTATCGTGCAAGTATAGGTGTGGCTCCATTCGAGGCGCCAGATGGAAGAAAATGTCGTTCTCAAAGATCTTTGGGACGACGTGGGTGAAGCAACGTTGTTGGGACCAGAGTTGGTACGCATAACTACAGAAAAGATCCAAACAATTCGACAACGTATACAAATGGCACAGGATTGACAAAAGAGTTATGCAGATCTTCATCGAAAGGACGTGGAATTTAATATTGGGGATCATGTATTGTTATGTATTGCTCCATGCATGGAAGGGAGTTACAAGATTTGGGAAGAGAGGAAAGCTCAATCCAAGATTTGTTGGTCTATTTGAGATTCTTGACCGAATAGGAAATGTGGCCTATAGACTTGCATTACCTCCAAGCATGTCTCGTGTTCATAATGTTTTTCACATATCTATGCTTCGTAAATATGTTAAAGACCCGAACCACATTATTGAGTTAGAACTGGACGAGATAGCCGAAGATTTAAAGTACGAGGAGGTACATGTTAAGATCTTGGATAGGAAAGAGCATGTCCTACGCACGAAGGTTATACTACAAGTTAAAGTTTTGTGGAGGAACCATGCTATTGAAGAAATTACCTGGGAGTTGGAATCAGAAATGAAAGCGAGGTATCCTCACCTTTTCGAAACACCAGGTACGTACGTCAATTTCGAGAACTAAATTTCATAAGGAGGGGAGGTTGTAAGACCCCAACTTTTTATAAATAAATTCAAATTTCCTCTATTTATTATTGTGAATAATAAAGTGTTAATTTGATATAATGCTTCGGTTATGGGTGAAATGTGCAAATTTTGCAAAATAAGCAAGTGGTTATAAAATATTCATTGTTGTCAGGGAATATTCATTTGGTCGTGGAATATTCTTGATGTCGGGAAATATTCTTACGACGGCGCAGCCATTTGTGGGCCCCCATAACGAAAAATGGTTGAATGAAGAAAACGAAAAATTTGAGTTTTTATAAATAAGGGCGTAGTTGTTACCGCTAACACTGTTGGAATATCAGGTGGTTAAAATACAGGAATACGCGTGGTTGCACAGTATTTTTGAATTATTGATTCTTACGTAAGAAGGCACTACTCAATAATTGTTACAGTAATTACTGTCCAATATTTTATTTTATTGATTCAATAATTGCTGCGTTAATATTTTATATTATTGTTGTTTCAATAATTGTCATTTCACAGTATCTCAATTATCATATCAATAATTTATATTATTTGAATAATATTGTTAGATAGCATTATTGGCAATGTCTAAGGAAGTTCTGTCTAGGAAAGGGGTTTGGTCACCTAATTGTGTGCCAATAAGAAGATATCCTTATCGAAAGCCCCATCTTTCCCAAGAACGATCTCGGTTGTCATAATTGTGATTACGTAATATTATTTGTGAATAATTAGTTATTGATTTATATGATAAGGAAATATTTATTTTATGTGAATATAAAAGATGGATATATTTATTTTATGTGGTTATAAATGAAGGAATAAAAATGCCGAGGTGTGTTTTATCGAAGATTTTGTCGATAGAGGTGTTGAAAATCGTCCGTATATGGGTTTTGGATATTTTCTATTTGGAATTTGGAAAACTTAAAGTTACAAAGTTGTAGAGAATTTAATTTCCTATGGAATTGACATAAAATTCAGATTTTTCCGATAAAAGGATATTTATTATGAATTATTGAAGTTTCGAAACTTAAATATTTTTATTAAAATTGTGGGTGGGACCCACTTTTTGTTTTTCAAAACATGGAAATTTGCTGAAATTTTTCCAAGATGGCTGGCTTTGATGTTTCAAAGGAGGTGGGCGTAAAATGAAGAAAATAAAATATTATTATTTTATTATTTAGTCTGCTTTGGCGTTCTAGCATTTTCCTATAAATAGGGTGCTTAGTTAGAATTGAAAATCAGACCAGAAATAAGTTTTTTCTCTCTCTATACATTATCGAGCGTATTTTGTGAGTATTTAGATACTCTGTGAGTTGCTATTCAGTGCAAGTTTCCTTCAGTCTTATACCGATATTCCGATCAGAAGTATTGTTATTAAAGGGTAAGGGATGTTATTTTCTTCATAATGATGTTATTCTTTCAATATCATTATACTGAAAGATTGGTATGGATTTTATATCAGAATTTCTACCATTTTATGTAGGGGGTTACTATTCACGATATCGACATTATTCACGATATCAAGACTATTCACGAATCAAGACTATTCAACCTAAAAATAAATTTTTCTTCTTTTGTCCAAGATGTCAATTATGGTTACTATCTTTGATTGTATCCATGTTTTGATCTTTATTTTTGAATTCTGCTTCACAATTGGTTATTGTGGAGTATTATTGAACTTGGATAAACTGTAATATGAATCCCTAATATTTGTTCTTTTATCTCACTCGAGTCGTTTTCTTTAAGATATTTTTCATCAATCTCAGGTCCTAAATGATGATATAATCAATATCTTTGGCCCTGTAGCAAAAAGATGAATGATTAATCGATGAATATCTTTACCCGTGAGTCAAAAGATGAGCAGTGTTGAGATAAACATGACCAACCTGGTGATATAAAATGAATATCTTTGGCCTGTAGTGTAAAAGATGAATATTTGATTCAAGATGTATATTGATTGATATTACAGGATAAAATATTGATAATGGACTTTTAAATCTTAGAAGATAGTAGAATTCATTCTCTACTTAACTCTTCTTATGGATTGTTGTTTCCATTGCGATTGTTGATCTAAAACTTGTTGCTCATTATATTTTATCGATTTTCCTTGTTGAAGACTAATGATAATTTGTTGTATATTATCTTAGTCATAATATTCTTTCTCGGGCTAGTTGAGCTCACCCTTTTCCTTTTGTTCCATTGTTCTTCCTCGTGAGTAGAGAATTTAGCAGAACTAAATGGGGTATGGAGTGATGATTTAAGATAGTTGTTTTACTAGTCTTCACTATTTTGTGAAATAGTGTATCAATAATTATAATGAGGACTCCTTTTGAGTTTGTATACTATCTATTAGACAATATTTGTATTCAAACTCACAGTATATGTGTTGTCATATTTTGCACGATAATTGTATTACCGAAGTTGTATTTATTTCTATACCATGTATTTGACGACTCAGAATAGGTGAGGTATACCTATTTTGGGGGCGTCACACATACCTTTAATAACTCACAAGGTTTGCATCGATAATTTGCATCAAATAACTTAATAATTAAATGTGTTTAATATGCTACTCTTATAATTTTCCCTTGCCTCTGTCTTTCCTCGAACATTCGTCTTAATCTGAAAATGTTATCATGATATAACAAGAGTGAACAACTACATTGCTCAGCAAGTTTAAATATAAAATGGATATATCATGATTGAAAATGAATAAGCTTTTAAGTTTTCAACAAGGTATAATAATTGTGAAAAAAGCATTAATCAAAATTTCAATAATTGAATGATTGGATCAATAATGCTCGATGGTCAACAACGAGCATGTACAAATTTAACTGAACCTTATGGTAATAAAGGTGATCAGTCTTTCATACCTGATGAACATATACAACATGCACTAAGTGCGAATCAATAATCAAATATGTGGAATAATTATCAATAATTAATCCACTAGCATGTTTGAAACATAATAACTCGAATTTGAGTTAGGAGACTTATTGATCTTTCAATCAAAGATATCATATCTCATCTCAGAATATAACTATTCTTAAAATAAATTATCTAACACTTAGCCACATAGTTAAACATTAGATAAATCCTTAACTTAATAATATTATCGTCTTTTGATAATATTTTAAATCACTTTACTTCATCATCTTAAAACTTCGCCTAATATTCTTAATCACTTAATAATAGTTTATTAATTTAATAATAATCACTTCATAATATCTTAATCATTTCCAAATATTATTAATCATTAAAGAATATTTTATTCATTTATAAATATTATTAATCATTTAATTATATTTTAATCATTTAATAGTATTCAACTCACTTCTTAATATCATTAATTATTTAATAATATTTCACTCATTATATAATATTATTAATCATTTAATAATATTTTAATTTAACATTAATCTAATATTATTAATCATTTAATAATATTTTAATTTAACTTTAATCTAATATTATTAATCATTTAATAATATTTTAATTTAACATTAATATAATATTATTAATCATATAATAATATTTTAATTTAACATTAATCTAATATTATTAATCATTTAATAATATTTTAATTCTAAATATTATTAATTACTTAATAATATTATAATATAATATTAATAATCCTTTAATAATATTTTAATCATTAATTAAACTTATAAACAATTGATTTTCATTGTTTACCCTTTACTAATTCATTTATTTAATAAACTTAAAATGCCATAATTATAATATTTTATCAAAATGACCAAACTTCCCTCTACAAATCTAATTGTCTCATATCAAGGGTCTTTGGTCCAAAAATTTACGTTTTACCCTTTTTAACATTACATTACTCATTATTCACATTTATCCCTAATTCAACCATTTTCTTGAAAACTATCAAAACTGTTCCAAAAATCTTTCTTTTCTTAGATTGATAGGTTATAGCTCCCTTATGAACATATATTTTTTCTAGAATTTTTAAATTGTTTACTATTTTTAAGTACTCAAAAAGCAAATTAATCTTGCAACATTTTTCATAAATTGAAATCTTGTCCAAAACTTTTGAAACCTGATAGGGTATGTTCTTATCATATACATGTACTTCTGTAAAAATTTCACAATTTTTAAAGTTAACCACAAAGAGTTATTCAACTTTACTTTTAAAATTGTACTTTCTTGTAAAATCCATCACTTTCATTCTACATATCCAAAAATAGCCATATTTGGACAGGACCTTCATAACTCATCATGTTATCATACCAAAGTTTTCTAGAATTTTTAAAGTAAAAAAAGTATACGAAATATCCCCTACAAGAAACTAGCCAGGAAACTTTTCTATTTTCCAAATTTTTGTTGTTGTTTCGACAGTTTTGGAAAAACGTATGCCACGACTTGCTCGTTTAATATTTTTGAGTACTACCATTTGGGTTTAACAGGTATCTCATGTATCTAACATACCTCTTTTGGATCACAAAATTGTTTGTAGATGTCAATTGGTAAAGCCTCAAAGTGGGCTTATTTCTATGGTTTTTATGGTCAAAATCAGTTTTTGTGTATCTTTGGTTTTCAAACTTTTCATCACTTAAAATGATAAGATCTAGACATGAAACAACATAAAACATGTAGATCTACTACTTTAGAGTTTAAGATCATAAGTTCATTATTTTATCAAGAACAGCCACAATGAAAACACAAACTAACTTAGGTTTGAGTTTTTTAAGACTTTTATACCTTTAAGGTTTTTCCTCTTCTTCTTGCTAGATGGGTGAAGCTTGATGACATGGAAGGAAAACTCCACTCTTTTCCTCTCTCCTTAACATCTGAACCCCTTATCTTCTTTCTCTTTCTTTAGCTTATTTAGAGAATGAAGTAAACTTTTTTTTATAAAAGTGGTGGAAGCTATTTATAGCTAGAAAATAATATACATACAATCATATATATCTACACAATATCTCTCCAATATCTTACAAAATCTTAGCAAATCCTTCCAAATCTCCCATGAGCTTAAATCTCTTCCATGTCTAGCAAATCTTAGCAAATCCTTTCAAATCTCCCAAATCTTTAAAAAATAAAAATCACATTTGCTTATTTCTTCTTCTTATGTTACTGGGTACATCCCCCTTCCCCCCCAAATGCCCCAATTTTGATTTATTTTAATTGATTTATTTACTTAATAAAATGACTTAAAAGTCTCTACACTAATTGGGCCAATTAGTTAGCCATTATCAAGTGCAAAATAGTCATTATGCCAGCAAAATGGTCATTCCACCATATCTAGGAAAATTCTTAGAAATTTTCTTCTAAGACATATTCGTCATTAGTAATTTTTATTAAGGGTATAATGGTTATTTGGCCATTTGCTAGGAAACTTCCTAGAAATTTTCCTCTAAGATACAAAGGTCATTAGTGAGATTCTTCAAAGGCAATTTGGTCATTTAATCATTCAATAGGAAATTTCCTACAAGGATACTATAGTTATTAATAATTTTCTCTTGGGGTAAAATAGTCATTTCATTATTACTAGGAAACTTCCTAGTAATTTTCTTCCAAGGGCACAAAAGTCATTAATAATTTTTTTTGGGTAATAAAGTCATTTCCCATAATTTTCTACATTTAACTCAAGTATGGTTAGTTCCTAATCATAGTTATTTTACTAATACATGTATCATTATTAGTTGGACCAAGACTTGGGATTCCACTTAGTTATTTGGGCTCTCTAATTAAAATAATTGGGCCAAATGAATTTGCATGGTCCACTCCACTCCTTTGGAATTTAAATAATTACTCATGTACATTAAATTTTATAATCCAATTAGATTTGTTTTTCTTTTTTTATTTCTCTTTATATATATATATATATATATATATATATTTAATCACATACATATTCCACACAAGTCACAAAAGTATTTAATACATGGATAAATAATTAATGTGACCTAATATTCTTGTATGATTAATTTAATTAATCATTTTCTTGCTAAAATATATATATACATCACTAAGTATATATGTACCTATACATATACACATTCACTTTATATTTATAAAATCTCTTCATTTGAAATTTATTTCCTTAATAACATTTCCTCATACATTATTACATAATCTCTTTCACTATTTAATTCATATAAAATTTAAAGGTATCACAATACCTTATTCTTAATATACCTCCAAGTATACATATAAATCCATTCTAAGATTTTGAATCTTTTTGTAACCTATATTTTCTCACTTTTACTCTCTATCTTCTCATTTCTTTCATTCACATTTAATTTCTTTCAGATTAATTAAAAATTTCAAACCATATAGGTTTTTCTTAATTTTTTATTTATTCCTCCATTTCAAGTATAGGTTTTATTCTTTAACGCTTAATTTAATCGCTCAAGATCTTATAAATTTTGGTTTGTCACAATTAATCTATAATTAAGTCTTAATTATTTATACCGAAAATGATAAAATGTCATTATATTGATTATTGATGATTATTAAATAACAAGATTTTAATTAGTAGTACATTTATACATTTTAAAATATTTATCATTATACCGATTATTGATGATTTTTTTAAGATGAGTTTGAAATGTATTAAATTTTCCTTTAAAAATAATGGTCTTATATTTACCATTTTGGTATAGAAAATAAATAGAATAAATGTTAAATTGAGACTCAATATTACACATAAATACTTTTTTAACCACATGTCATCAATTTTTGTTGGGTGTAATCTAATTAACACAACATGCAAGTATACGTGATCAACAAGTAATATAATTATAAGTTAAATATCGTTCCCTATAAGAGATGTAATTCAATTTTAATCTAACAATTACCAGCTTTGTATTATTTCAAATTTATTAAACTAACTGAATTGATTGATAAGAATAATGAAAAACTAATAACAAAATAAATATCAACTAACAACCACAAATTTTACTCAGATAATGGAGAATTAAGCCTACAACTTCACTTTATGCTTCACTCAGATTATCATACTTCTCTTTAATCCAATTAACTATTTCAGTTCATTAATCAAGAACGCAAAAGTAGAATTAGTTATCTCTCGATGCACTAAACCCATATCAACTTAAATCCACAGATGATAGAATTAAGCCAAATACTCTAATTAACTAATTCACTATATCTCTATATGAATTAAAATTAAAGAAGGTTTAAATCCCAAGTTCTCATATGATTACATGCGATGCATAGGTATATCTCTATTCTAAACATACATCATGAATTACATCAAACGCAGAAATCACAAACACATGGTATTATGACCAAGTCTAAACTCATATTTCATCTCTCGAATTCATACAAGTCCACATAGAATTGGTGATCAAGTAACTCAGAAATTATGCACAAATCATAATAGATGAATTGAAAAATAGCTTTACTGAATTGAAATCAAAGCATGATAATCCTTGTTACACTTAAAGATCCATTGTAGACTTAATAAGTTGAATTAGTTCATAACTAATGGAAAAAACATTGAATAGATTAAAGAAACCATCATCTCAATTATAAAACGGAAATTAAAGAACAAGAATAGTAATAGAACCACCATTCTCTTCACTCCAATCTGTAATCTTCGAGTTCCTTGCTTTTTTGCTATGTTCCTCCACAAACTTCTCAAATTAGGGCTTGAAAGTTGTAATTGAGGAATTGTTTGTTGAATGGATGAAATTGTATAGCTTAAGTCTCTGTAATCGCAGCTAGATATGTACTCTTTCCAGTCCCAATCGTATCCAAAGTCCATCAAGTTACGCCACGACAGTAGTAGAATTGCATCATAACTCCTCTTTCTTATCCGCGTACCCCCGCCCCAATGGGCTATTTAGGCTTGGGAACCCCCCCGGTGGGGTGTTAAATCTCTGAAACGTGTACACCCCCGCCTCGGTGGGGTGTTTACTTTGTAAAAGGGCCCACCCCGACGGGCTATACTAAGTATCTTGCTGATTTCCTTGTAATTGCATGATGATTCCTGCCACATTGCCACCATCATGCCTTAGCTAACACATATTAAAACTTGCACACAAAATAAGCACAAACACATAAAACGATACTAAAATAAATGGATTAAGCATTGTTTAAGTCCGAATAGGCATCTGATTCATAGGTATAAAACCCACTCATCAAATTCCCCCAAACTTAAACCGTGCTTGTCCTCGAGCACAACAGAATGCAATGCAGCTAACTACATGCCTACGAATCCAGCTATCAGACATAACATAATCTATTCAAATTGCCTCAGAGAAACTACAATAGATATGTCAGTAAATCTTTCCAAGACAAATTAACAACCTCACATCAATTGCCAAAATCTTTCCCTGTTATGGCTGATATAGTGCGTGTGTGCTCAACAACCATGTTAACTGATAGAAAATTAAATAAAACACATAATACGCCTCTTTAAAGGAATCAAACGGTTGAAAGTTAGAAAATCAAAAAACAAGAAAGATCCGGCTAAAACCAAACATATACCACATTTAGGAGTCAGAATGGAATATTTTTGCTTTCTTATTCCCTTATGGGGGCTTTTCGCTCTTTTTCCCATTTTTCACTTTTTATTTTACTCATGGTTGTGCAATGTCTAGTCCTCTTAGGCTTTTCAGTGCTACCCATTAGCGAGTTTTTGATCAACTACTCCTAAACCCTAAGACTTTAGGGCACTGGGTGTAGGGACATCCCCTTTGGCTTACTTACTCAAGTAACAAAGGCCACAGAACTAGACTAGCCACGGTGTTTATTCATTCTTTTTTCTTTTCTTTCTTTTCGTTCTTTTTTTTAAAAAAAAATATATCCCAAGTTTTCCCCCAAACTCAGGTTTCTGTCTAATCTTAGTCATCACCACTTATTCAAGACTTTCTTTCATTCAAACTAACATTATCCTTAAGAAATCAATTATGTGTAAATTTAAACCCAATCAGTCAACATAGTCATTATTATGGTGTTATCCTGATTATACCAGTTTCAAACAGACAAAGATTTAGACCATGATAAAAAATTACATCAAAGCCTTGACAGTCAATATTAATCTTGTCTATGGAATTCCAATCTCATCATTGGCATCAAACAAACTTTAACCATCTAAAAGCTGGAATCATGTAAATATGAACTAAATGCGACATAAAAACAATAAACTAACTAATATTTTTGAGATTTTTGATTATTATTTTTAGATAACTAAACAAAAACAGAAACTATTATTTACATAATTAAACTACTAAACTATAAAATCATAACTACACTATACTAATGATGCAACTAACATGTAATGCAAACATGAACTAGCATGAACTAAGAAATGCAAAAATAACTAACTAACACGTGTAAACTAACATATGACATATGTAACATAAAAATAACTAAACAATAAATAGATAACTAAGACTCCCCAAACTTAACAAATATAATGCCCTCATTGTTAAAATATATCCATAAAGCACATGAGAACTTTCAGATCGGCTTAAGCCGGGGTGGTGGCATATCCTCAACGCCGTAATTTGATGGTGGATAGTCGATAACGGCCAGGAGTGGAGTAAATTGAACCGGTCAAATAGCAGGTTGGATTCATTCTGCCAAATGCCTCTGCCAATAAAGTATTAAAAGCATTTTGCGTGGCAAAGGCATGATCTTGTCGTATACAATTCTCTTCAACTTCATATCCTCTGCTCATCTCTCTCATCAATATATCTCCGCATGATTCTAAACTTAGTGTTGAATATATATTTGGTAGACTGATGACCCCTTTCACCTCCTCGGCTCCTCGGACATCTCATCAAGATTAAATTCATCATCCTCGAGGTATCTTGACCTCCTCCTCTTCAAGAGCATCAGAAATATAAATCCTAGCCCTCAGGATGTGACTCTCCTCAGCCTGTGATCGAGTATCGAGAAATCGGGACGTGAGTCTAAGATCTAGAGTGGTTAATGCGCGGGCTCATCTCACGACCATCGAACTCCCGATCACAACATACCACATATAAGGGAGGGTGTGGCAACCCCCAAAGAATGTCCTGCAAGCAACGTCTGATCGAGAAACTGATGATGGCACCAACGTCAATATCAAAGTCCTTCACAATGGCATATGGAGTAAAAACTTTTCTTTAGTCACCTCACTCACAGTGTGTGGATGGAAACAATTTTGCGCACATGAATGCATACCAAATCTTACCATACAAACTTAAATCCTTACTCATGAAAAGGGTTCCACCTTTCTTCCCTTTCACCCACGTTGTTCCCGGATTTGATATCTCAATAAGTATCTAATCATAATTGGGGTTGCTATCTCTTAGTTGGGCATATTGGCAGACAGTTGGGGTGACCACATTGTAGTATTCATTGATAGCCTCTGGACCGAATGGAACTTGTTTTCCATGAACAAATGCAACAAAAGGTTCTTTATCCGCTACATTTGTGTAAAACTCATTCACCTCGGTTACTACGGTCGGGTCTAGTTGGTTTGTAAATGTATCCCAACCTTGTTCAATAATTTATCGCCTCATTTGCCCATCAAAAGAATCTGATCTTAACCCTCTCTCTTATGTCAACGCCTTCTGTGTAAAGTACTCATATTTTTCAGCTGCAAGGGCACTGACAAATTTATGTTTGTCAAAGTTGCGTGTTGATGGTGAAGATCGTTCGCCCCGTTGACGTTTAACTAGTGTTTTCGGTACCATTGTATCATAATGAAGTGCACAATCTCCCCTAAACTTTCACTTGTATAATTCCTCAAACACTTGGCGTGCACTGTGACACCCCAAAATAGGTATACATCACCCATTCTAAGTCGCCAAATACATGATACAGAATTCAAATACAAACTTAGTTATAGAACTGTCGTGTAAAATACGATAAAACGTAGCTGAGAATTTTGACATGAATATTGTCTCATAGACAATATCCAAACTCAAATGGAGTCCTCATTACATTTATTATCACACTATTTCACAGAATAGTAAGGACCACTACAGCCACCATCTCGGACCGTCACTCCATTCCCCGACTAGTCCCGGCTACGTTCTCATTTCCTGAAGAGAACAATGAAAGCAAAAGGATGAGCTCAACTAACCCATTAAGAAATATTATGACTAAGATAATTAATTTATCCATAACCTTCATCAGTAATAAATCAGAGATTTAGAACATATGGTAGATGATAACAGTTTTCAACCATAATTGTAGCGAAATCAACAATCCATTAGAAGATTCAAGTAGAACATAATAATGTCTACTATCTCCTCCAAATTAAAAGTCCATCGTTAATATTTCATTCTGCAATACTCATCAATAGTTCTTTGTTGTACCCAAGATAAAGAGAACTTTCATCACATGTGTTCACCTGAACCACTAAAGATTATAGTTAAATTCACAATTCATATTTATAATCATGTAAATCAACAGTTTCTCCTTGCCACAAAGGCTTAATAGAACGTTTACTCAATATCCTTACCCCAAAGGCTAAAGACGTTCAAATGTAATAACAATGATCATATCAATCAGTTGTCTATCTTTGCACTACGAGCCAAAGATATTCAACTATAAAACTAATGGTCATGATCATACCAAACAATTATCTGTCATTGTACTACGGCCAAAGACATTCAACTGTTATGGTCATGATCCTACCGAACACATCATTGAATTATCCATGCACTATGGGTCAAGGATATTCGTTAGTATCACCAGTGGTCATGATCATGTCATACACCTGTCCATCTTTGCACTACAGGCAAAAGCTATCAATCAACAGTTCGCCTTTGCACGTAAGCCAAAGATATACAACTGTAAAACTAATAATCAACAGTGCATCTTTACACGTAAGCCAACGATATACAATCAGAAACTAATAATCAAAAGTCCATCTTTGCATGTGCTCAAAGATATACAACTATAAAACCAATAATCAACAAATCCATATATGCACTTACTGAGATCAAAGATGACTTTCGTAATAATATAAGCAATGAGGATGATGACAATGATATAAGCATCAATCAATGAAATCAAGGATAAATATTAAAGACTTTAAATTTATCCAGAGTTTAAAAATGTCCAAATTATCAATATGATAACTGCTTTGTGGAGTAAAATTCAAGAATAATATCCATGTATCAAAAATAATTTGGACAGAAAAGAAATTATTTTTTATCGTGAATAGTACCTCGTGAATAGTACTTTATGAATAGTACCCCATGAATAGTACCCCGTGAATAGTACTTCATGAATTATACCTCGTGAATAGTACTTCAGGAATAGTATCGTATTTATGAATAGTGCTCATAAATAGTACCGTATGAATGAATAGTACTGTATGAATAGTATCGTATATATGAATAGTGCCCATAAATAGTACTCCGTGAATAGTATAGTATATAGGAATAGTACCATATGAATGAATAATAATCAGTATGAATAGAAATAACGCTCCTTACCTTAGTAGAAGATCGGATACTATAATAGTGAAGTAGCGTAATACTCTTCTTCTTCTCTATAGTTTCTCTCTATAATTGCTCTTGTGAGTCTTAGTGAATTGGTGAGAATGAAAGAAGAAATGAGCTTCTATTTATAGTAAAACATAGTTTCAATAATTGCATCGCTTAGGGGCTCGGGGATTATTATAGTTTAGTACCTTCACCTTTGCTCCATTTTTAATTTAGTCCTTCAAGTATTATCAATCTTGCACAACCTCCCTTAATAGTACATGCATGTGAGCCATTAGTTTCATGCATGTGAACAAATAGTTATTTGCATGTGAACTAATAGCAATTAATTGCTCATTTATCCGATTAATTACCGATTTGGTCAATTTAACATCCAGAAATCAACTATTATCAAAATAAATTTCAATTTCCATTCACACTAATAATCCCAACACAATGGAAATACTTTTATCAACAATTTCATCTTTGAAATTTCGAAGTTTGACTTTTTCTAAAAAAGTTAACTGTTGACTTTCTGACCAAAAAATCAATCAAGGTAAATTTTGTGTTTATAGTTTATTTTTACTAATTTCATCGTCCCGAACTCAAATATCTCATCCACGTCTCCAAATTCAACTTCGAACTCAAATTTGATTTTTAATAACATTCATCATTAATATTATAACTCACACTATTAACAACCGGATCATTCCTAAGAAAG